>QANY01009317.1:1099785-1600887 GCA_003255025.1 Datisca glomerata
GGGGGCAAGAGAAGGTCAGGCCAGTTATTTCAACAGCCAAATTAACTCAATATGCTGCCCATAATCTCTTAGGAATATAAATTGAGTGTGGAAAATATTGTATATCAATATGTTTCCACATTTATTATAAATCCCTAACTTTTTTTGCTATATTGACATACACATACACTCTCACAGACCAAGTAGAATGCGAAGAGAATACAAAATTGATGATAGTGCATGACCTCCAAAAGAGTCTAACATTTGAAAAATACACATCTGCTTATTATATTCACAACTTATTCCATAGTTTACAAGATATTTGATAAAGTTTATATATATATATATATTGCATATATATGGACAATAGAAGGTAAGGCCAGTTATTTCAACAGCCAAATTAAACTCAATATGCAGCTCATAATCTCTTAGGAATATAAATTGAGTGTGGACAATATTGTATATCAATATGTTTCCACAATTATTATAAATCCTTACCTTTTTTTGCTATATTGACATACACATACACTCTCACACACCAAGTAGAATGCGATGACTATACAAAATTGATGACAGTGCATGACCTCCAAAAGAGTCTAACATTTGAAAGATACACAATTATATTCACAACTTATTCCATAGTTTACAAGATATTTGATAAAGTTTATATATATATTTGCATATTGATACACAGATATTATACATGCCTAGCTATGTAGATACTATAATAGCAATAAATATTGTTTGCTATTTGCAATTGATTTGCTTTCAATGTTTACTGTTAGTTTCCATCTTTGTCTTTTGGTCCTATTTCCCACCCCTATCAACATTAAACTTATGAATTTTTAGAAGAAAATCAAATTAAACTGAATACATAGGTAAGAAAAGTAAATATGCCTGAACTAGAATAATTCTCAATGTTCAGTCACATCAGTGAAGAAGAAAAATAACTAAAGTAAATGCCACAGAAGCATTACGAGAATAGTTGAATTTTTCATGTTGGCAGATCTGAAGAAGCGAATCTGAAGCTAGTCGCCTAACCAAAGTAGTTGAAGTATAAAAGTTGCATACGCGAAAGCCAGAGAAGCCATTCGATGGAATCATCACCATGGCAAAACCGGTAGCTATAACTACAACCATCAGATTTGCCACATTACGTCAAATTATTCAAATATAAAAAGTTGTTAATACTGATAAGCAAGGTGCACATGTAAAATTTTATATGACACGTGGTAAGATCTAGACCGAAGACTCCATTGAGGAGAAGATAGAGCGAAGCGTAGGATCAACTAGACAGTTAAGAAGAATAGACCAATCAAGCAAAAGTACATGGTTTACCGATGTGGTAATCTAAAGAAAAGCTAATCAAGACCATTGGATTGGTCAGACGGTCAAGATTTACTAAGTTGTTAATGCTGATAAGCTACATCTCAGAGAATATTCTGTTGATCCTATTTTTAGATAGAATAAGATAAGATGTATAAGATTTTATGTGACCGTTTGAAGGCCTATAAATAAAGGTAAGATGTAACTCTAACACATAACACAACAACCCTCAACACCCATGAGAAACAAGTTGACTATGTTGTTGCATTAGTCTTGTAAACACTTTCTCCATAATGAAATACTATTAAAATCTCCTCGTGATTTTTCTTCCCCTTAAGGTTTTCCACGTAAATCATAGTGTTATTATTCTCTCATTCTCTCTCTTAATTATTTTCTATATTTTCATATTATGATGTAAGGAATTCACGACCAATTCTCAAGACCGTGAATTTTTTCCTTTACATTTGGTGTTTTCATTGAGAGATGAGAAAAAACTCAAAAAATCCCTCCCTTAAATCATAAAACCAAATGAAACACACTTCCAACAACGAAAGCAAATAAATAAACGGTTGCATAAGTAGTGACGAAAATGACTACGAAACTGAAAACACAGCGAAGAATGGATGGGAAGTGACAAAATTAATGATTAAGGAGAATCAAAATGTCAGAATAGAAATCAAAGGATAAGAGCAAACTCCTAGCGAGAACAGAAATTGAAGCGCCAGAGTAAACCCCAAACCGAGAACATAAGTCGAAGCATCAGAGATAGACCCCTCAACGAGAACAAAAATTGAAACGCCAGATCAGACACTTAGGGAGAATGGGAAAAGAGCGTCAGATCAGACTCTTAGCGAGAATGGGAAAAGGAACGCTAGATCAGGCTCTTAGTGAGAATGAAAGTTAGAGCGCCAGATCAGAGCGAAGAACGCACCAAATGAAATGCGCTTCCAACAACGGAAGCAGAAGAAGAAACAGATGCGAAAGTAGTAATGAAAATGACTACGAAAAAAGAAACGGAGCGAAGAATGATAAATTCACTCATTCTTATTCATCGATTTATCTATTTTGTAAAATTATTATTTAAGAAAAAATATTATTAACACAATTCGTGAAATTGAATTATGCAAATTCAACAACCATCATGAGAGGCCAGCGAAACTCATGAATTGCCACCCGCGGACTACCAGACGATCGAAGCTCTGCCTACGACAGCTAGGCCAAGAGCAACAAAAAAAAAAGAGAGGAAGGAGAACAGAAAAGAAATCCATTTGAAGGAAGGATGAGTTAAAAAAAGAGCTCTAACCAGAAGAGCTCAGAAAACTCATATAAGAAAAGTTAGAGTACCCAAAAAAGATTATAAAGTTCAGACCTGAAGTGCTCATAAAGTTCAGATCAGAAGAGATCAGAGAGCTCAGAAAGTTCAGATAATAAAAGCTCATAAAGCTCAGACCAGAAGAGTTATGAAAGCGCAGATTAGAAAAGCTCAGATCATAAAACTAAAAAGGACTTCAGAACAGAAAAGATGAACTCAGAGTTTCAGAAAAGCTGAAGTCAGAGCTTCAGAATAGAAAAGTTGAAGTCAGAGCTTCAGAACTTAAAGTAGAAGTCAAAATTCAGAATAGAGAATCTTCATCGCTGAAGCTTCAGAAAGAGAAAAAGCTAGAGCTTTAAGAGTATAAGAATTTTAGAACAGAAATTTGAAAAAATTTAATAATAGAAATTGATTAGAAAAAAAACTGTTAAGGAAAGAATTTCATAGTAGAAATTCAGAGAAAAGAAGAGCAAAGAAGATTAGATTCACTTCAGTCAAGAAAGCTACCACTTCAGAACAGGAAAACTATCACTTTAGAACGGGAAAACTGCCACTTTATTGCAGAACGGAAAAGCTAAAAAGGCGGCCATTCAAAGTTTTAGAATGGAAGGCTCAGACTTGATATCCCTGTAAAAGGACTTTATGAGGAAAATAAGATGTACAAACAACAAGAATGGAAACGTCCTGACAATTGGAACAGAAATGTCTTAACAACAGAAGCGACAATGAGAGCGGATATGGAAACTGAAACAAAAAAAAGCTGGAAGAAAAATTACATGGTGAGTCACATAATTATAAACATATGGGAATCTGTTTCATGAAGAATTTTATGGAATTTAAGTTGAGCTTCATATCAAAAGTATGGTAGTCTTCGTACAGAAAAGTAAACTTAATTATGTCTTTCAAATTTAATTTTTTGAAGCAGACTTACATAGCATATAATATATTATGAGAAAGATGTAGGTGTCTACTAGTTGAAGAATTTTGCAGAACTTGATTTAGAGCTCATGAGAAAAAGTTATGACAATTCTCATGGAGGCTGCTCAGGAAAATATGTTATGTAGAGCCTTAAATTCAGAAATTAAACTACATTATTGGGGGTCGACTACACGATGAATCTTATATCAATGGAAAGATACGGAATCAACCTTGTGAATAATTTTACAAAAATCAATTTGAAACTCCTGATCAAAAGTCATGACATCTATCGTTGGTGCTATTCAGGAAAGTAAATATATGAATGCTTCTCAAATTTAATTTTTAAACTGTATTAGTTTTGATATTATTACATAACAATAGTATACCATTAGAAAACTATGGATATTTGCTTCTTGAAGAATTTTGCAGAACTTGCTTTGGAGCTCTCAATAAAAAGTTATGACAATTTTTGTGAAGGCTGTTCGAGAAAGCAGATTATGCGAAACAGTCAAATTACTTAATTAAACTATACTGACTGTGACCCAATTACAGGACAAATTATATATCATCAGAAGCATATGAAATCAACTTCTTGGATAATTTCATGGAATTCATTTGGAACTTTCGAGCAAAACTTATGGCATGATAACGTGCAGACTGCTTACAAGACAGATACTTGACGTCAACTTTCTCTCTTCTTCAACAACAATGGAAATTGAGGCATGAGTCCTTGAGAGCAGGAAATTTGTAAGTCATGTTCTCTAAAGGAATTAAGGGCGTGAGTTCTTGGGCGGGGTAATTCATAAATTCTACTATCCGAAGGAACTAAGGGCGTGAGTCCTTGAGAGGGGCAATTCATAAGTCCTACTCTTAGAAGGAACTAAGGAAAGAATTTTTCCTTGAGAGGGGGAATTCATAAAGTCCTAATCTCAGAAGTAACTAAGGGCGTTAGTACTTGGGAGGGGCAATTCATAAGTCCTACTTTCAAAAGAAACTAATGGGCGTAAGTCCTTGGGAAGGGAAATTCATAAGTCCTACTCTCAAAAGTAAATCAAAATGAGGCCATGGTTCCATTGGAGGAGCCTAAGTCCTTGGGCACGTCTACGTACGTCATTCTCAGAACGAGAAAGTCTGAAAGAACGGAAAAGGAAACATCCTCAGACTTCAGAACGGAAAAAGGAAATGTCTTCAGAATGGGAAATTCTGAAGAACGGAAAATGAAAAGTCTGAAGAATGGAAAAAGAAATGTCTTCAGAACGAAAAAATGAAACCTCTTCAGAACTGGAAAGTCTGGAGAACGGAATAAGAAATGCCTTCAGAATGGAAAAATGAAACATCTTTATAACAGGAAAGTCTGGAGAATGGAAAAAGAAACGTCTTCAAAATGGGAAAGTCTCGAGAACAGAAAAAGAAATATCTTCATAACGGAAAAAGAAAACTTCTTCAGAACGGGAAAGTATGGAGAATAGAAAAAGAAATGTCTTCAGAATAGAAAAGAAAGGAAGTTAAGGAAAATTTTCAGAACAGAAAATAACTTGAGGAAAGAACTTCAGAGTAGAAAAGAAAAGAAGTTAAGGAAACACTTCATAATAGAAAAGAAGTTGAGGAAATAACTATAGAGCAGAAAAGAAAAGTAGTTGAGGAAAGAACTTCGAAGCTGAGAAAATAAAGGTTGAGCTGAGCAAAGAAAAGCTGAGAAAAGAAAAGCTGAGAAAAAAAAGGCTGAGTTGAGTAAAGAATAGTCGAGAAAAGAAAAGCTGAGAAAAGAAAGGATGAGCTGAGTAAAGAAAAGCCAAGAAAATAAAAGCTGAGAAAATAAAGGTTGAGCTGAGTAAAGAAAAGTCGAGAAAAGAAAAGGTTGAGAAAAGAAAGGCTGAGCTGAGTAAAGAAAAACTGAGAAAAAAAAGGTTAAGCTGAGTAAAGAAAGGCACAAAAAAAGAGCTGAGTAAATAAACGCAGGAAAGAAAAGCTCAGTAAAGAAAAACTGAGTAAAGAAAAGGCCAACTAAAGGAAGGCCGCGACTTCAACGTTTTAGAATGAGAAGGCCAGGAGTAAAGGAAAAAGAAGCTAGTAAAGGAAAGAAAATGTTAAGAGCGGAAAAAGGAAACCGAAAAGAAGAAATGGAGAAATAGCAAATAAAAAAATGCATAGCGGAGGAAAAGAAAGGAAATAGGAAAAGCTCTATCGACGAACTGGTAGTAAATCCGGGTCCATGGTTTCACGACAGGAGCCTAAGTCCTTGGGAATGTCTATGGACGCTGTTCATAGAAGGAAATAAAAATGAGGCTATGATGTTTTATTTGAACCTAAGTCCTCCTCTAAAAAAATGACAGTTCATAATTCCTTCTCTCAGAATGAAGATGGGATCATGGTTCTTTATTTGAACCTAAGTCTTTGAGGAAGCATGTATATCATAAGAAAATTAAAGTCTTATCCTCGAGAACAGATTTCACAAAAGAACATAATAATTCTCAAGAGAGCTGGGAGTCAAAAGTTTCCTAAGTATTTAAGAACGGATTTTGTTGAAAGCTTGAAGTCAACACAGTACCAGATTTTGATCTCCAAATTTTGCTAAGTCTTTGAATGAAGTACAACAAAAGATAGTTAAATAGAAGAAAAATTGCACAAACAGAGTAATTCATGTTGATTGAAGCAGAAGTACAAAGGGAAAATACGAAACGAGCGAAGGGAAAAGAAAATAAGGAAATGGCAGAAACTCTACCAACAAATGCAGAACATCAAACTCAAACTCATGTAATGCAATTATGAAACGGTACACTCGCTCCTTACGCATCTCAATAAATTATTATGTTATTGTTATTGTACAACATTCCTATCACATATTTTAACGCACGAGAGAAGGAAAATGAAAAATGAAGAAATGGGAAAAATTCTACCAATGAGTCCATCGTGAAAGGAAAAAAAGATGTAACAGCAAATGAAGAATAAGTAATCATCATCAACATCAAACTGATAAAAAAAATTACTCAACAGCTGCAAAGGATTTATGACGGGAATAGAAAAATGTAATGGCAGAAAGAAAAGGAAACCACCACTAACAATGGACAACTCAAAAAAGGGGGGCGGGGGGACTAAAATCTGAGAAGTCCATAACACCTTCAAGAGCTGAGCCTAGACCAGAAGGTAAAGCTGAGCTCAGTTTAGAAAGCTCAAAAGTAAAAGCTTCAAAAGCTGAACCCAGACCAGAAGGTAAAGCTGAGCCCAGACCAGAAGGTAGAGTAGAGTTTAGACTAGGAAGCGTAGAAGTTCATGACATAAAAGTTTTAGGAGCTGAGCTCAGTTCAGAAAGCTCAAAAGTAAAAGCTTCAAAAGCTGAACTCAAACCAGAAAGTAGAGCTGAGCCCAAATCAGAAGGTAGAGCAGAGCTCAGACTAGAAAGCTCAGAAGTCCATGACATGAAAGTTTTAGGAGCTGGACTCAGACTAGAAAGATCAAACCCGAACGCCAATAGCTTTGGCATCTCAGAAAAGAAAAAGCCAGAACTTCAGAATTAAGGAAAGAACTTCAAAACATAAATTCTTATCCAAAGATTATTACTTCACTTCAAGTTAGAGAAGTAATACATATGGACGTCTATGAGATTCTAATGATTGTTGAAGATCGATGAATCAAATCATTACACTTGAATGAAGAGAGACTTCATCAAGTGTAATGGGGGCAAATGAACATGAATAATTCACTGAGTTCGGCCACATCAGCGGAGAAGAAAAATAATTAAAGCAAATACCACAGAAGCATTATGAGAATAGTTGAATTTGCCATGTTGATAGATCTGAAGAAGCTGATCTGTAGCTACTTGTCTAACCACGGTAACTGAAGTATAGAAGTCACATAGAGAGTCACGAAAGTCAGAGAATGCAATCGAGAGAATCATCACCGTGGCAAAGGTGATAGCAGTCACTACAGCCATCAGATTCGCCACACTACGCCAAATGATTCAAATTCAAAAAGTTGTTAATATTAATAAGCAAGATGTATAGAAAAAATTTTATATGACACATGCAAGATGTAGACCAAAGAATCCATCGAGGAGAAGATAGAGCGAGAATCGTAGGATCAACTAAGTGGTTATGAAGAATAGACCAATCAGACAAAAGTACATGGATTACCGACGTGACAATCCAAAGAAAAGCTAATCAAGACAATTTGATTGACCATACGGTCAAGGTTTACTAAGTTGTTAATGATGATAAGTTAGATCTCAGGGAATATTCTGTTGATCTTATTTTTAGATAAAATTAGATAAGATTTATCAGATTCTATATAACTGATTGAAGACCTATAAATAAAGGCAAGATGTAACTCCAACACAGAACACAACAACCCTCAACACCCATGAAAAATGAGCTGGCTATGCAGCTTGCATTAACCTTGTAAACATTTTCTCCATAATAAAATACTATCAAAATATTCACGTGATTTTTCTTCTCTTGAAGGATTTTTCACGTAAATCATAGTGATGTGATTCTCTCATTCTCTCTCTTAATTATTTTTTACATTTTTATATTATGATATAGAAAATTCATGATTAATTCTCAAGATTGTGAATTTTTCCTTTACAATGACCAATTGCTATTGGATTTGATATGTAACCTCAAATAACGCCTTAAGTGACAATGTTTACCGGAAAAATGCATTTTTAATCATTGCCTACTAATTAACACAAATACTTCCAAAATGTTTTCCTATACAAGGTTAGCTATTTTAAGAAGACCAAAAATGCCTCAAGGAACTGTATTGGGGATGATCTGTGATTTAGGGATTTAAACGACCTATACGGCCAGTTTTGTAACAGTCGACAAAAATGAAAAAAAAAACCGCAGTATGGTCATCTTTTATATCATTTTACTATAGTTAACGGTGATTTGACAAACCGCCGGTATATAGTGTTATATACAACTACAACTTGTACCAGCGGTTTTTTACGGCGTTACACAGTTATTTTACCTATATTTTTATCTTTTATGTTGTTTTGGCGGCGGTTATTACCCAACCGCCTGAAAACTAAGTTTTGGTGGAGATTTTTAAAACCATTGGAAGAGATTTATCGCTTTTTTGTATGCGGTTGTCCCATCCGTCGGAAAATAACTGTCCGATATCCTATTTATGTTGTAGTGATTGATGAAGGGGGTAAACTCACTTTTCAAGAACCACTTTGATTCAAGCTAAATAGATTTGGAGTGAGTATTAGAACACTTCTAATATTAAAACTAAGTTTAGTGTGTGCCTACATCATACAATATACATATATAGATAGACACACATATACATACATGATTCTTTTTAATCATTTTAAACTTGGAAACACTTCCACAACAATACAGAAAATTCACGTAATTTTTATCTCTCCCGAATAATACGTGCGCCGTATAAAACGGCATAAAATTTTTTATAATGTATATAGATAAACTTTACGGCATTGTTGTAGTAAGATGGCATGGCTCAGAGGCTAGCGTGCTACCTCGCAAGGATAACGAGATTTTTGTCTGTTATGTATATAGATAAACTTCTACATCTGTTATGTTATGCTTCTTCGTTTTTAGTATTCATTTTGCCTTTTTCTTTTATCATGCTTATCTTTTCTTTTACTACTTATTTTACTTTCTTTTTATTAGTTACTTTAATTTATAAATTATTCTTAATGACAAATTTTTTATTAGGTATAATAAAAAATAAAAAAATCAAAGTAAATGATAACGAGATTTTTGTTATTTTAGAAATATGAATATAATATTGTTATATATTAAATAATATATTAATATTTATTTATACATATATTTTTTAATTGATTATAAAATATATTATTAACTCTACGTATGTTCATATTTTGCATAATCAATTATTCGATGATTTATTATTTAAGTAGTGAAATTATTAATGATTTTTCTTCGTAATGAATGATTCTTTTCAAATATGAATATAATATTATTATAATTTTTTTTTTTGTAATGAATGATTCTTTTCAAATTCAATTGAGTAAAACTGTATTTATCAACTCTATTTATTTTCGTATTTTAGATAATCAATTAATCAATGATTAATGATCTAATTCGTGAAATTATTAATAGTTTTTCATTGTAATGAATGATTCTTTTATTTTATCTTATATATGTTATATGTTTGTCTAGGTATCATATGCCTGTAATCCGTATTTTCATGTCGAATTTTTTTAGTGATAACATATTATAAACATTTAAACCTATCCGAATTATTACGTATTGCATTTGAATTTTTATCTAATGTTTGACCATCTAATTCACGTAATATACTTGCCGAATAAAACTTCATATTTTTTCCGCCTCCGAATTAACTAACTATCTGTTAGATATATGAATTATATAAAACTGTTTCAAATACATTATTATCTAAAATAAAGTTTTCAAAAGCATAAAAGATAATTGAACAAAAACACTCCCAAACATACAACATTAATTGCTTTTAAGGATTGATATTTTTCTCCGTGCAAGCTTATAATTAAGCATTTGTTCTTATATGAGAAAAACAAGTGCGTCGAACACCTTTAAAAATGAATAATCGCGAAGATCATTGTATAGCTTTTGAAATGGTGAGATGTTTGTGAGTGTTGGACTTGCTACCCTATTAATGAGGTAGACTGATATCTAATATGTATACCAGCAGTAGATAAAGGCAATGAGGATTGTGCAAGCAGAGTTAGTCCAATTTCAACAATGTCTGTGTTTCTTATCAACCTTGCCATGTTAATGTTAGGATTTTATCCTAAAAAGCACTGAAATTATTTTATTTTCATCAAAACATTTAATTTTGATTCTCTCTCAAGTTCAGTTCCGATCTTAAAATTACTTAGTTTACTTATTAGGCCGGAAGAGAGAGTAATTAGTTTATTCACTACAAGAAGCAAGGGCTTTAGCGACCAACATTTTGATCGCTAAAACTCCGAAAATTCGTCGTGAAAGGCTTTCGCGACGAAAATAAAAATTAGTCGCCAAAGAATTTTGGCGACCAAAATAAAACTGGTCACAAAAAGCTTTCGCGACGAAAGTAAAAGTTGGTCGCCAAAGGGTGTTCGCAACCAAAAAAATTTCATCGCAAAACCCTTTTTGCGATCGCCAAAAAAAACTTTCGAGACCAAAAAAAATTTCATCGCAAAAACCTTTTGCCACCAGTTTTTATCTCAAAATATTTTTGGCGACCAAATTACATTACAAAATGTTGTAATAGTAATTATATCACTTGTAATAGTAATTAATATCATCAAAAAAATTATGAAACCTGATATTTTTCTAAGAAATACATATATTAATCGTTAATGTAGTAATTTGCTATAAAATCTCTGAATCATAATTTATTACAGAATTTGATTCACAAATGTATCCGAATAAAAAAAAGAGTATTTAAAACTTGATGTTACAACTACAAAGCTTAACAAATATTCAAAAGCTCATGTTTCTGTTGTTGAGTCATTATCAGGAGGTGAAAAACCATTTTGACAAGCCCAGGCGAGTAAGCTTTGTAATTGGCTCTCCATCGACTTGATTTGTTTCTTTTATTCGATATTTTCAACTTTAACTCAACTCTTTTCCTTGGAAGATGTCGGTGGGGATCCATGTACAGGACCTTTATTTCGCCCGAGAACTTCTTCAACTATCTCTTCTTCAAAGCGAGGTGTGGCATCCTTAGTGATAGACTCATCCCGAAAAGCACACATTCGTTTCTGTGTAACATCACAATGAGCTAAGCTTTAAATTAAAACTAAAACTATTATCTTTAGACAAGAGCATCAATAAAAAATTATTCAAACATCATCAAGTACGCTCAGATACAAAGTGATATTATCATGAAGCACACATACGTTCATGTGTAACATCACAATGAGCTAAGCTTTAAATTAAAACTAAAACTATTATCTTTAGACAAGAGCATCAATAACAAATTATTCATACTTCATCAAACACGCTCAGATACAAAGTGATAACCCCCCCCCCCCACACACACCACGTCCACCCCACATCCACACCCACATTGAAACTAACACTATTGTCTTTAGACAAGGAGCATCAATTCAGAAAATATTCAAAAATCATCTAACACGCTCAGTAACAAAGTGATAAGCACCCCCATACACACACATTGAAACTAACACTATTATCTTTAGACAAGGGGCATCAATTAAGAAAGTATTCAAAAATCATCTAACACGCTCGGTACAAAGTGATTAGCCTCTCCACAGACACACACATTGAAACTAACACTATTATCTTTAGAAGAGGAGCATCAATTCAAAAAGTATTCAAAAATCATCTAACAAGCTCAAACACAAAGTGATAACCCCCCTACACCCACACCCACACACCCACACCCACAGCCACACACATTGAAACTAACACTATTATCAAGACAATGGGCATCAATAAAAAAAATATTCAAAAATTATCTAGGACGTTCAGATATAAGGTGATAAGCCCCCCCCATACACACTTATCCGCATTGGAACTAACACTATTATCTTTAGACAATGAGCATCATTTCTATTAATATTCAAAAATCATCTAACACACTCAGATACAAAGTGAAATTAGAAAATATTCAAAAATTATCTAGGACGTTTAGATACAAGGTGATAACCCCCCCNNAACCCCCCCCCCCCCACACACACCCTCATCCACATTGAAATTAACACTATTATCTTTAGACGAGGAGCATCAATTCAGAAAATATTCAAAAATTATCTAACACGCTCAAATATAAAGTGAAAATCCCCCCCACACCCACATCCACATCCACATCCACATTGAAACTAACACTATTATCTTTAGACAAGGGGCATCAATTTAAAAAATATTCAAAAATCAACTAGCACATTCAGATACAAGGTGATAAGCCCCATCTCCCCCCCCCACCACCGACACTCACATTGAAACTAACACTATTATCAAGATAGTGAGCATCAATAAAAAAATATTATAGAGGGGTTACTCACATATCTTTCGTGAGCCGTATCATTCTGTCAACCATTGTAGCACTTAAAATGCATGTTGTAAAACATTTCAATTCGAGTAGATGCTACCCTAGTTGAAGCTTTCTATCCAAAATGCAACAAAATTTGAGTCATTAATTATTATATACCAATCATTATTAAGAGTACTAAAATAATATTTTGATTCACCTGACGAAATCGATGCTAAAAAAAGATACATTCCCTCCACTATGATTGTGTGGAAGGTTTTGATGATTTTGAGAATTGGTTTTTTAGTGTGCCTATAATAAATGAGTTTTATGATTGAAATAATTAGTCAAATAATCAAAATGTAATAAATAAGCTTTGATAATATGAATTACACCAAATTTCTCTGTCTCCAAACTGTGCATAGCCAATCTCAATCATCATGTGTTACACCCTTATAAGGATGTCATCGTGCTATTATTAGATCTTTAAAATTTTTAGAATGTCTATGCAATTTGTACTTGTATCCCTTGTATGTGTTCACTGCTTCAAATTTAATCCAATCGATCATAGCATTACTGGTCGATTCAAAAGTAAAAGTAAGATAAACTTGCAATAATCTTTTACTATCAGTCATGCAATAAAGAAAATATTACAATAAATAGATGTATTATTACCTGCAGCCTATCAATTATAATTGACATGAATTCTTCAGGCACATTGGACCAATCCCTCATATTGAAGTGGTATGAATTTTCGTACGAGGGCACCAATCTCAAGGTTGAATTAGACGATCCACTTCAATAGGTCTAACAACACCGGAAGGATGAGTATCGATTGGTAATTTTCAAAACTGGGTCACTAACCTCTCCAACTCAATCCCTCTTGTTGGCCTGTGAACCCTTCTCACACTCCCCGAAGAAGATGAAGCCCCTACAACAAAACAAAGAATAAGAAACCATTATAATTAGAACTATTACAAAATGTATATACCTGTTTGGGAACTAGATTTGGAAGAGGAGTATTTCTTCTAAGAGACATTAACCTGCATAAAGATAAGTGACATGAAAGAAGATCCTAAACAAGTTATTGCTTACAAAATAAGTTAAAGCAAATTTAATAAGAAATGAACGAATATTTTACCCTAACAGACTCACCGTTACTTTAAATTCAATCTATATTATCATCACTTAGTATAATATCATCTGAATCATCATCATAATTAACCAAAGTGTCATCTTCATTGTCATCATCGTCAATAAAATCGATATCTTTAGAAGGTTCCACGTCATGCCTGCTAAATTGCATTGTTTCTTACTCATCAAGATCGATAGATGGCAAAGTTATTTCAGTAGGCCCTATGACTTCATCTTGTTCTATCTCTTGTTCTATCTTAGGAACATCCCATATATGTCTAATGTTGAACCTTTTGCACCACTTTCCAATTGACTCCAAATGTGCAATCATCAACATAAAAGACTTGTTGTGCCTGAGATGCGAGAATAAAAGGCTCATTTTCATACCAAATTTGTCTCACATTTACACAAGTGAAACCAAGATCTCTCTTCACTCTATTTCTTTTTGCATTTGTGTCAAACCATTCACATCTAAATAATATAACTTTTCTTTCTCGTACATACTGCATCTCAATCAATTCTTTTAACCTACCAAAAAATTTCAGTCTTTTCTCCATCATGTCTTGAATTAAGTCATTTTTTACATGGACAATGAGTTTCCTCTTCTACATTGAGGTAATTACTGGCCACGCTCATAAACTGTGAAATACCATCAATATACTCCTTGGACAATCTATTAGGATTATTTATCCAACTCTTATCCATTTTGTCACTCTATAAATTAAATAATTATTTAGAAATCTCTCAATAAAATATCTCTAAGTAAATAAAACCTTCAACATACTAATTCCTAAGCAATTAAAACATTTTCAATGTAAAGTCATATGAATAAATGCTAATTTTATTAACTAATATTTAGAAGAAGAATGGAAATATCTAGTTCAATATCAGAACTCTAGATGGCTAAGAAAAGTAAATCAAATGTATTCGGCTTATAGAGTTTTATTTATTTATTTTCTTACAATGTTAATTACTACTTTGGGTATTGACTTATAATGTTACTTAACATAAATATCATACTATTGATGATGACTAAATCAAATGTATTCGGCTTATAGAGTTCTCCTTTAGACTTTTAGGGTCTACTGCGAAGGAAGCAAAAATACTAATTAGTAAGGATAAACATGAAATTAAGATGAAGAAAAGAGTTATTTGGTCGTGAAAGTGAAAAAATTATAGAACGGGGCATGTTAACATGTCCAATGAGGAACTTGGCTCTCAGTCCCATATGTCTCTTCGATTGTAGAAATTATAAAAAACAGAAATAGACAAAGCCATTTCTCAGTTTCTGAAACTAAGCAACAATATTAAAGCAACTTGACCTTAAGCAAGAATTCCCATTACACTACAGATCTTTACCAGAAAAGAACATAGTTAAAGCAATATTAACTGAAAAATGCAGAAAGACCTCCTTTAATTAGATACTACTAATAAATAAGTAAATCATATCATTGATCAACTTCATTTACAGATTTGACAGCAAGATCAAACAATCATACATCTACTCATATCATATATTAAATCAACAAAAGTGGAAAATAATTGAAAACTAGGATCCTTGTAGTACATAGTTCATAAAGCCCAATAAGACGAACAATTCAATGGTTCTCAATGAAATCAATTACCAGAAAACAACAATTGCATGCTTTTAACTAAAAACACAATTCACATTAGCTGATACGTAAGCATTATTTCATTCAAAATTGTGAAACTAAAAATCCCAAATTCAGCATGTGATCAGAAAGCATTGGGAAGAGAAAATGCAAGAACTGCAGAAGCGGGATCAACGTGTAAAAACTTCAATTCAATCTTTATCAGAAAAAGCGCTATTCACATACAAAAATAAATGGGAAAAAGGAAGTAAGAACTAAAAAGATGAGGTGAAATCATATATTCAATCAGAGACAGAGTCGTTAACCAAGGTTCTGAATTGTACCTTCTCCAAGGAATAAATTCAACAAAGACCAAGTAGTTATTCAACAAAGACAATTTAGTCATTTTGTCCAATGAAAAAATTCTAGACATTGTAAAAGTAGTTCATGCTCTAGGGTCCTATCAGCACATTGGTATTTAATTGAACTCAACATAATTACAAATTTGACCAACCTAATGATAAACCAAATTCGCACTAACGTAGCAAGATTTTCATAAAAGCATAAATAAAGAGAGAGAAAAGTATGATAAAATTTGCAAAAAAGAAAGTTGCCAACATAATTTCAAAATACACTCGGGCGAACAATATCCATTCTCCATATAATTCCTCTGGATGACTTATTAAAAAGAAACATATGTACACTGTCCATTATATGTAAGCTACAGAGAGATTAAGGGAAGGTAATAAATGAGTATCACAAACCCAACAACAAAATTATCATAGTTTAACAGAAACCACAAAACACAATTAGTATGAGCAAAACAAGGACTTACCTAGAGAAAGGAAAATCCTTCGCAAGAGAGCTGGGAGGAGAAAATATGGATTTGAGGGTTCAAATTGGTCTGATTCCTAGAAAAATACCCAGAGCCTGAAACTGAACCCTTGAGGACTGAAGATCTTAGATGGCTTGAAAAGGTTTCTGAAAAGAGAAACACGATGGAAACATGGGGAAATCAAAGATTAAAGGAGAAAGGACTGCTCGCCGGCAAGATCACTGGCTGCATGCAAAGACTGCTCGTGGTCGGGGTTAGGTAAAATAACTTCTCGTAGGGTGAGGGGAAAAGACTTCTTGTAGGGTGAGGGGAAAGAACTGCTTGTGGGGTGAGGGAAGTGAGAGATTTATCGTTCTCTTTAAACGGGGTCATTTTTAGCACTCTATAGCGATGACAATTTTATTTCGTCGGTAAACATATCACTCTATAGCGCCGACAAATTTATTTCATCGGCAAAAGTAGTACTTTTGCCGACCAATATCTTCTTTCGTCGCTAAAGTAGTACCTTTTAGGGACGCAATTCTAATATTCATCGGCAAAACCTTAAAAAATTTTGGTGCGACTCTCTTTTGCTTTCCCGGGTGAAATATTAGGGCTTTTTACGACCAACAAAAATGTTGGTTGCCAAAGGAGGGTTTTAGCCACAAATTTTACTTCATGGTTAAAAGTTTGGTCGTTAAAAGAGGCTTTTCTTGTAGTGATTCTTATATTATGTGCAATACATTCTTGTAAAATATCACAACCATAATGGTAATTAGTTTATGAGTCGTACAAAGTTTAGTTCATAGGAACAAGATATTTAATTAAAAGAATTCATAACTTGAAAAATATTCTTTTCACAGTCTAGTGTAGTTGAGTTCTTTACAAGGTAGATTGTACTATTTTAGCTCTTATATTGAGTCAGTTACATTGGTCACTGGATAGAGTACCTGGTAAATGTGCTTAAGAAATTCATAATTGATTTTTATTATATTATATATGATCTTTATCTTCAGAGAGTTACGAGCTCATATTTAATGTTTTACTTATTTTGATCTACTATGTTCACTACAAGAAAAATGGTTTTTCCCAACGGTTTTCTTACTCTATGACGGCGGTTTTAACCAGTGCTAAAAACTTTTTCCGACGGTTGCAAAACCACTGCAAACATTTTTTGCGGTGGCTTTAACAATCACCAGCAAATATAATTTTTTGCCGGCAGTTTTTTTCTTTGTGTCAGAGGTTTCTAACTGCCGGCAAAGTGTATTTATAGGCGGTTCAAACCGCAGCCAAATACCTAGAAATTGAAAAAAAAATCTTTCAGAACGGTTTTAAATCGCCTCTCTAGGCTCTAAAACCACCGCTCTAAAGTAGAATTTTGGCCAAATTTTTTTCTATTTTTTAAACATCCCATAATTGTTAGAGTCCATGAATTAAAATATTCATAAATTCTTACATTTTAAACGCTTCACAAATTCAAACATTCACAAATTTTAAAGATTCATAATCCATCAATTGAACCATTCACAAATTCTTAAGACAAAAACAAATAAGTTCAAACTTAAGCAAATATAGTATTTTCCATCGTCACTGAACTTTATGCGATCATGAAGTTGAGAGAGGATCTCCAGAATTCTATAAACACATAAAAAATGAACAAGATTAGTATTACTCATGGAATAAACATAATTTATAATTACATAAAGTATATATTCCTTAGAAATCTTACATGATCACCGCCAGGGAATGAGAAAGAATGATTTTGTGCTTACATCATTTTCATAAGGTACGTCATTTGGGATTGAAGTTGAACTTGACCATCTTGAAGTTCATGGACCCGTGACTTAACTCTCTCATGTTCTTCATGTGGAACGAACACCTTTTCAGAAAACCGGTGACTACTATTTGACCCAAATACATTGGTAGGAGTTAGACTTAGTCCCATTCCAAGATGCTTTGGACCCATAACTTCAGAAAATCTCCAGGGGTGATATTATTCTCATCCTGCGTTTGGGTTGCCAGAAGTTCTTGCATTTTCTCCTACAAAGAAAATAAATAATTCGATCACATATGCGACAAATATAGTTGAAAAAATTAAGAATATTGACAAATATAGACTTGAAAATAATTTTACAACTCTGGAAGCAGATTCTTGATCTACCCAATTCTCATCTTTGTGTTTATGCATTTCTATGAACAGTTCGACTGCGTTGGGCTCTCTCCCCAACACCTCCGTCTATCATTAAGTTTAAAAAAATTATATTTCGATCACAATACTAAAAACAAAAATATACTTATAATAAAAAGTTTTATGTAGCATTTCATCTTGATTTTTATCATAGCTTTTCCTTCCTAAAGAATGATGTATACTTTGTTTTGCTCGTACCGCAGTATTTGTTTCACTATGTGTATGTTATTTGAGAAACAAAATTAGTATTTATTCTATGTAATAAACAAAATTCAATGTCAAAAGGAAATATTGTAATACCATTGATTCACAAGAGAACCAAAATATTCTTAGGCATTCTTTTTCGCTCAGATATTTTGTCGTATTCACTATTCTCAAATTACTTTTATCGTCCTTCCAACTCTTATTAATTGAAGACAACAAAAACTTTCAGTTGGCGTCGGTAACTTACCATTTACCCTGAAAATTACAAATGTATAGTTAATAAATACATAATGGAAGGGAGAATTACAAATAAGTATTTATACCTTCATAATATCTCATACTGTGTTCTTGTACATTTAAGGCATTTTCTTCCAATTTTCATAAGTGATCGGCAATAAATCATAGGTGCGTCTTAGTGAAGCCAAAAAGCTTGTATACATAGATTCTTGATCCTTGATCGGTTGTCCTGCTACATTGAATACAACTTTCACTTTCTTCCCTTCAGGTAGATTCCATATATAGCTAATAGTGTCTGACCATGAACCTTTCGCCTAGAGGAGGAGGATTCACCTACGTATAAAATATTATTTTTATATATTAGACATTATATGAATAAGAACAATGGTTTGTATGAAATATAAAATAATTGTTATACCTGATAATTCAGTGGGAGCGTCTCATGGTGGATCTTGATCACCAACAGACTCGTCCTCAGTTATGCGTAAACGTTTACCACGGACCATGATGGTTTTACTTGCACAACAAAATAGATAATAACATTATCAAAGAGAGACATAGCTTATCAATACTATCAAACAGATAAATACTAAGAACCCTGATAATTATAAAAAATTAAATATTAACACTATCAAATAAAGACATACCTAATTCAAATAGTAGCTTGATCAAATTGAGTCATCACTATTTTGATCAAAATCAACATTCATATGAATTGTATATTCTATGGTTACACCAACGACATCTGTCTAACTAAGGTAATCTTGACTAAGTCGAGATTTTTCAAGAAACTTCTCAACTCCATTAAGGTAATCTTGACTAATTCAAAATTTTTCAATCCAACTTTTATCCATATTAAAATCAATATGAACACATTATAATAGATAGTTAAATACAATGAAAATCAAAGTTACAATGAAATTAGAGTCACAATGAAATTAAGTTGTTCTAAACAATAGTATTCCTTTATCATTGCTGGAAATAAGATTGTATTTAAGAACTACGACTAACATAATAGGTGAATTTTTATCACATTGACAGAATTTTAACATCGATGCTACCAACCTGCTCTTCTATGGACTTTGGAGGGCCCATGCAACTGGACATAACAAACAACTCACAATTTCCCATCTCTTCTCATTATCGGTTCAATTCAAACCCTTATTTGTCCTTTACTGGTTTCTTGTGATTTTTATTTATTGATAAGAAACTTTGATGGTCTCTTGTGAATAATACGACTCACAACTATCTATACATTATAACAAAAATAGCTCAACTCCATATTCATAGAGCGTTAGTAAAGATTACTGACATGATATATAACTAGGTCCTTATAAAGTGACAGTAAGTTATATAATAGTTCATACAAACACTGATATATACACATATAAAATCATAAATCCGATGGCATCTGACATGAGGAAACGAGAGAGACACAGAGAGTGAGACGGAAATGAGATAGACAGAGAGAGATAGAACATAAATAAGACATAGAAGTAGAGACTCACTGGCATTGACAAGCCGCGAGGATGACCCGAGATCTACGATGGGCAAGTGAAAAGCGACCAGATCTGAGATTCGTCTGTGAATCTCCTGAGTATCGCCTAAGAAAATGAGAGAAAATAAGAGAAAAATTGAAAGAGAAATAGTGGATTAGTGAATTGGAGGTTAGGGATTTAAAGTACTTTTTCAGAGATTTTAAACCGCCGTTAAAAGAGAGAAAAAATTGCAGCTAAAATCAAGGAAAAAGTTCCAAAAATTTGTTTTTTTGCAAACATTTAGCGGTGGTTTATAAGAACTGCCGTTGTATGTTGATCTATCGTGGCATCTTTTTAAAACCGCCGCCAAAAGTTTGACCGGATTTTTTTTCCCGGTGGTTAGAATAACCGCCGTCATAAAACCGCCAGGGAAAATCATTTTTCATGTGGTGGTTGAGATTCTATAAGGCAATATCTCTGTAAGTTGGATGACTGAGTTGTTAGATGTTGGATCAGTATGACACCCTTAGAGCAGGTGTGTGTTTTGTGATTTGAGTTTTAAGAGTAAATAATCTCCAAGAATAATGAATCAATGCAAGCAAATATATAAAGAGATTAACTAATCATGCAATAATATAAAGAGGATAGGGGAAGAAAAATCAAACACAATGATGTTTACGTGGTTCGGCACATATTTCCTACGTCCATGCTCTAAGGCTCATCCTTGAAGTTTTCACTCGAATCACGACTGTGAAGATCAAACCTTTATAATCAATTGATTTGACGGGCATCAACCACGCCTCTCACCAATTGCTTCTACGGGATACAATCATGCCTCTTACTTGTCATTTATAAATTAAGAGATTACAATCAAAACTGATCTCTTAAAGAGTAGATATACAAAAATTTTCTCTCACAATATGATGAAGATTCCTTCTCACAAATTATAGGAATTTTGTACTCAATTATTATGTTTTAAAAGCTTGAAAGGACCATCATTTATAGGTGTAAAAAATTTAGCCATTGAGACCTTACAATAGGGAACGGATGACCGCTCATGGGAGAATGGCTCCAGTTTTCCTGACTTTTGGTAACATTTCTAAAATCCTATAAAAATAGTTTTTATTGAGTTTTCTAGAACCATAAATGTTCAATCACAAAACATTACGATAGCGGCCATGAATCGCTATCATCGGGTTTCGATAGTATTTTTGAAAATGTTATGTAATCCGACGTTATTAAAAGTCCGCTATATATGATAACATTGTTTAAACGCTATAAAAAGCCTACAATAGTGTTTTTTAAACACTATCAAAAGCTTTTTATAGCGCTTTATAAATGCTGTGATAAGTCTTTTATAGAATTTTATAAATGCTATCAAGTCTTTCATATTATAAATGCTATCGTAGGTCTTTCATAGCATTTTTCATTACTTATTGTTTAGTTAATGCTATTAAATACTTTTTATAACTTTTTCTTATTACTTAGACTTACAATTGTACAAATATAAAAAATAAATAATTTTTCAGAAAATATCACGAAATAAAAAAATCATATATCATTTTATTTAAATAGTCAAAATTGTTACATATCAATTATCTACTAGAAATCACAATACAAAATGATAATTACGTATTGATTTTTACATAGACCAATCAAAAATAATTTATCCAAAATATTAAAATCTAGTATAAATTCACATCTCAATACTGAAGGTGGAGGTACCCTAGGAGGTCCACTTGGTGATTTTTCTCGGTGAGGAGGTGGTGGCGCAAGTAATTGCCTTGGTGATGCTTCACGACAAGATCAAAATGTTGTACCAAAGCATTGATGATTCATTTGATGAACGAGCAAGCCTCATATTCCAAATAGTATAATCTAAATGATCAACAGCTAAGAAATGACTTATTAGATAAGGAAGTTAAGAATTAGTGGCAGAGAGCAACTAAATTCTGACATTTAACTGCAAACCAAGTTTATTATCTTCTGTCTCAAAATGCAACATTTAACAAGCAACCAAGTTTATCTAAACAATGTCTTATAAACTATAACAAAGGCACAAGTTGACTAAATAAACTCCAGGAACAAGTTCTTTCTTTAAAGAACAACCCAATTATGCTAAATAAACCTTCAAGTATCACAAAATATCATTCGTGCAATGTCAGAAGTCCATCAATTTCAGCCTTCACAGTGGAACACTAATGGGTGAATAGCAAAACAAAAATCTCAATTTCATTTATATTTTAGCCAAATGCACAAGCAACCAACGATTATTCACTAAAACACGACAGACAAAATCTAGATAAGGTAATACTAAGCTTTTTATTTATAATTGAGTTTTATAGGTAACACTCAGATTTTGTCATATTATTTATAATATGCTTTTTATAGGTTATATGGCAATCTTATAATGATATTATCTTTACACTTCATGAATACTGCATCATGCATGGAGATATATGAAAAACTGTCTCTCTCCTCATTTGTTTTCATATAGTGGAGTGACATCAACTGAATCATGTTCTAAGATAATTTGGTATGATTCGACATGTGCCCAAGCCATGTGATATCGAAAAACGGTTGCATGACATCGACTTGAGGGGGAGAAATGAACTACATTGGGGCATTCAAGATCAGACATACATTTAAAGATGGGTTGAGCATAATACACACATTACTGAGGGGGATGGGGATGAAGATGGATATGACAACTCATACATGTTATGATATCATAGAATCACATGATGATACATAACTCAACAGGGAGCGTTATATGATTTAATGGTAACTTTTCATTAATTTATGCAATTAATAGGCTTATGGTTATTTAAAAAGTCACTTTTATAACATTTTTTTATCTATGCCGATGGACAGTTTGGACAATATTAACAACTTGACACTAGATCATGCTGAGCTGTCTTGGATAATGCCTCAAATTCGTAATGTGTGTGAGATGGTCTTTTATACCTTTGTTAATGCCTCAGATTCGTAATGCATACCACATCTCAAAGAAGTCAACAAGAACCACATATGCCTTGACATCAACCATATATGTCACAGTAAGAGCCATACACACTGCCAGTCTTTTATACCTTTGGAGGTAAGTCAGTGACTCAACTTAGTTTCACTTTTAAACCATTTCATCAACCTCAAGGCCGTAGAGGACGACGGGGTGTAGCTCACTGAGGAGGAGATAGAAGGCGTGCCTGAAACTCGTCTATTGTGGAAGATGCTCTTATTGTGAAGGAAGACATACCAATTGTTGAGGAAGACCCGCCTATTGTAGAAGAAAACAAACCTATTGTGGAGAAAGGTCTGTCACAAATAACTCAATTACAAACATATGAAAGACGTCCAATAAGAATAAAAAGACGACCACCGTGTGAAACATGATGGACTTATTTGTATTGTGTAACAAACTTTTTTAGAATTATCATATTAGATTTGTAATGATGTTATTGATAATATTGGAGTTGTAATGATCTTTTGAGTCATATTTGTCTTTATATTTTATGATTTGTTAAAAAATGTAGGCTGCTTATTGAATGTGTTGGGAGTTTATGATTATAAAATGTTCTGCGGGATAATTTTCATATGCAGGTTTGATTTTATTATTGAACTGAGTGAAGTTTGAGAATGGTAGAACGGGAGGGATAAAGACTAAAATCCTCTTTGTAAAAGACGATTTCAGTTGAAAAATACAATAACTGAAATCATCTTTTGCTGAGACGATTTCAGTGGCAACAGAAGTCGTCTTGACTTTAGGCTTAAATCGTGGAGCTTTGGCTATTATGAAATAGTCTTTGCAAAGACAATTTTGGCCAACCGGGAATCGTCTTTGCAAAAGACGATTTTCAACGTGTCCTAAACTATCATAGTTTTGGAAAATTTTCAAAAACTACTATATTTTAGGAATTTTTTTTAAAACAATGTTACAACTGTCAAAAACCCTTAGAAATTAGGAAGGGGAGTTTTTCTTAGAAAAAAAACCCATTTAACTAGATTTATTTAAAGAAGAGAAGTTTGATAAATCAGTAAACATAGTTTATTTTCGTTTTTCTCTCTACTATTGGAAGAAATGTTCTCATTCATTGATTTTCTCTATACAGAATCAAGGGATATATATATATATATATATTGCATGTCCTGTACACCAACTATTCTAGAAAGGAAACTAAAAAACTCCTATACTATTTTTTGTTTCCTTTTATGTTGTGACAACTTACACTACCACTTTCTCTTAAGTTGATGCATAAACATTTCAAATGCCTAACTTGATAATGATAAGTGAGTTGTAGAATACTTTACTCGTAATGCTTAGCAATCAGATACTTCAAAATCTTTCCCTCATGATCTGGTGAATATCTAGCTGGTTTGCCACGATTGTGCCTGTGGGGTAATCTGTAATGAGCAACAGTTGTATCCAACATATTGACAAGTAATGAGTTATAGGAGAGATTATCATGAAAATATTCTCAGGAGATTGGTCTTCCATTACTGGAGTGTGAAAGGGAGGAGCTTCAGTTTCAGTTTCAAATGTTTCGACAATATTACATTCCTCTAAACGTGTGACATCCATAGTGATATAAGTGCGTCGGGTATTGGTATGATAAAAACAATATCCCTTTTTAAAAAAAATACAACGAACCGCACATGAATCAAGTGTAGTTCGATAATTTTTATGAATATGAACGAAAACCACACCACCAAACACACAGGGTGGGAAAATCGTGCATGAACCTAGAGAGGAGTCTGAAAATTTAACACCTTAGATGACATATGATTCAACAAATACACAGCAGTTACGACAACGTTATCCCAGTGGTGTGGAGGAGTGTGTGCTCCATTAAGCGGTGCACTGACAGTTTCTAAAAAACAGGACTAGAAAGTCTCTAAAGCCCAGAAAAGAGTATTCATCTGTCTTCACCACAAGTATTAAAGAAATTAGCAAGTCTTTCTGAAAGAGATTGTTGGTTTTCATTTAACGAGTCTTCATCTCCATCGTAATCGTCATCGCCATCAAAAACCAAATGAATCCCATAGCTTTTCAACTCAATTCCCTTCATGTGGGGTGGCTCTCTCTTTCTCACATTTATCTTGTAACCATCTTTCAAAAGAGCTAGCAATGGATGAGAAACTGGGTACCTGCACAAGTAAACCTGGTCCTCGTTCGAATATGGTACACCCAGAAGGTACAATACAGTGTCGAAAATCGAATAGAAGTCCAGCTTGAGCACTTGTGCTTGGATGTCCACTAATGCAGGAAGTGCCTCAATGAAGTAATCCGGTTCATCATGGTTAAGAGACACAACAACACCTATAACAACCCCCTTGAGGTCACGGTTTTTTTGATTCGAAAACGTAACTTTCTCTTGAGAAAACCAGTCGGGAATCTTGCTTCCAGGCATACTAAGATTACGGATATTTCGCAAAGTAACCTGCAAAATATATTTGGACAAGAGTGTGTTCAAGTGTTCCAAACAAAACCAGAGCTACATTCAATCATACATGTTGAGAGAGAGAGAGAGAGAGAACCTTAGAAAGTCTTCTTTTAACTAAGGAGGAGCATGTGTGACAGTTGCCCATGTACAACCTTTTCAACGATTTTAATTCTTCGAGGCCTGGAATATCTTCCACTCTTTCACAGTTCGTTAGGTTCAGATCCTGTAAACTCTTCAAGTCTGAAAGATCAGCGATATCTTCCAATGAAATACAGTTTGCTACGTTGATCTCTGTCAAACTAGAAGGAAGTGGTGGTAGAGACTTGAGCTCCTTACAATTTGGCAAAAGAAGTTTTTTAAGAACTGACTGGCCCTTCATGCTCGACGGAAGGCCCAAAATACAATTGCGGCCTAGACTCAAGACCTCCAATTCTGATAACTTCTCAAAATCATCAGGGAACCTACCAGATATGTTGCACTCACGAGCATCAAACTCAATTAGAGATGACAAATTGGCAAAAGTGTTCGGCAGTACAACAATCTCGTTTTCCTCTTGTGCATCAAGGGGTCGTTTCTTTGCCATTTTTAGTACCATTAAGTTTGAGAGCATACCGAAGCTCTCAGGTAATTGTGTCACTTTAGTTTCCTCCATGTACAAGTGGTGTAGGGACCTCAAGTTGCCCATAGAAATTGGAAGCTTGTGAAGCCTTTTGCATTTGTTCAACCTTAATGTAATGAGATTTTCTAACTTACCAAAGGGCTCGGGCAACTCTTCGATACTAGCATCATAAATGTTCAATCTAGTAAGAGCCACCAAGCCTCCAATTGAATTTGGTAATCGTTCAAGAGATCTACATCTTATCATTTCAAGCTTCTTGAGTGTTTTTAAGTCTCCAATCTCATGTGGCAGATCTTTGATCGACGTCTCTTCTATGGAAAGCACAGTTATAGAATCCAAGAGTCTAAGTGAGTCGGGCAACCTGCTCATATACTTTCCCTTTCCAAGTGATAAGTCCTTCAGATTTGAGAGTGAACCAATAGACGCAGGCAGTTCTTCGATTTTACAACCATAAACAACGAAGTTTTCTAACGAATTGAGTTCGCCGATGGAGCCAGGAACGGCAGTTAGTGATGCACACCACCCCAAGTCTAGTTTCTGAAGATTTGACAAAGATCTAATAGTTTCTGGTATTTCCTCTACTCCGGATCGGTCAAGGAAAAGTTCAACCAGAGAACTCAGGTTCCCTATGCTCGGGGCTAAAACTTTCAATGATTGGCAATGACTGAAGTTAAGGATTGCTAGGTTCTTCAAGAGTGACAAGGATTCAGGAAGCTTTTCTATCGCAGTTTTACTGGCATCAAGAGTTTTTAAGCTTTCCATGCTGCCTATGTTCGCTGGCAACTGTTTCAATTTCGAGCAACCAGAGAGTATTAGGCTCTCGAGCTTTTTCAGGTTACAGACATCACTTGGAAGTTCAATCAGATTTGAACACTCAGTCAGGTTCAGGTGACTTAATACACTTAATTTCCCAATTGATTCATGAATGACTTTCAGGTTTATACAATGTTCCAGAACAAGTTTCTCCAGTCTCTGTTGCCCAGATAAATTAGGAAGAACGGCTAGCTTAACACAACCACGAAGATTCATAACCATCAAATTCTCACCCACCTGTGAAAAAGAAGCAGCTTTTAATTATGGTGGATCCTATCCCATATAATATTAACATGTATAAAGATCATAATGTGGCAAGAACATGAACCATACCTTGTCATTGCATTCAAAGCAAAATTTGCAACAGAAAGTGTCCCACAGTCGTTCAATGTTAGTACTTTCTGAGAGATCAAGGACAGCAAGCTCCCGAGGACAAAAGTCAGGAGGCAGAGTTTTCAAAGGACAACCTTTCCACTGTAGCCATTTCAATTTATCAGGAAGAAACCCAAACTTCCCTTCCAAATGTGCATTATTAATTTGAAGCAACCTCATGTCAATCATTTTTTCAAAGGGTTTCGTACAAATGATGACCTCGTTCTTTTTCTCTTCTCTATTTTCCATGTGCTCTCTGTAACTCGCCTTTATGTATGTTATTGCAGAGGATATATTGGGGTTTCTTTGAAGGTTATCCCAAGAAATACGACCACCACTTACATCTCCTTTCTGGTTTCTCTTTTCAATGTCTAGGACAATCCCCTCTATCCACCTACTTCCCTGTTGTCAATCACAAAAAAAAATTACTTTTAAAGAGTTAAAAAGCATTAAGCTGATGCTAAATATCTAACTCATAACAAGCATAACTTTAAAAGATTAGTTTTTGCTTGTATGAATAAGTGCTCACCTTGTTATTTTTCAGAACATTCATGATATCATCACGATTCCACAATCTACTCTGTGCACTAGGGTCGTTGAGTTTCCCTTGTTGACTTATTTGCCTGCCCATGTCTCTAACCTGATCGTGCAACCAGAACCTGTCCCCTTCAGTGATCTTAATGAGTGATTTTGCTACAAGGGTTATAACTGTTTTCTCTGCCTCAAAGCCACATCCTTTCCATATGTCAATCGCATCTTCTCTCTTCATATCCATTTTAACAAACAAACATGCAATATCAAGGAAAACGCATTTGGTCTCTTCTTTTAATGCGTCAAAACTAATTTTCAACACGTCCTGAAGACTAACCGGGCGAATCCTCTTCAATTTTTGCAGAGCATCCTCCCATTCTTTCAGATTCCTCTTGTCAGACAGATAAGAACCAAAAACTTCCAGAGCCAGTGGTAATCCTCCAGTGAGTGACACAATCTTCTCAGACAGGCTCAAAAAGTTTTCTGTGGGCTTTTCTCTTTTCAGTGCATGGTGACTGAAAAGTTGCAGTGCCTGGGGCACGTCGAGCTCTCTGACCTCATATTGGATGGACACAAGATTGTGGGATAAAACTTCTGTATCCCTCGTTGTAATAATTATCTTGCTTCCTTCACAAAACCATTTCCTACTGTCAGCTAGTGCTTCCAACTGACATACATCACTGACATCATCCAAGACAATCAGAACTGGTTCCTCATTATCACTTGAGCATATATCTTGTATTTCTTTCCTTCCAGCACTAACCTCATTTACAGGCTTCCTCTGAGGGGAAAGTTGTTTAATAAGTTCATTTTGAAGAGCTATTAAACCATTGGCTTTGGCCGCAGTTTCCCTAATATCGAAAATGAAACTGCGGCGTTTAAAATGAGAAGTAAGTTTATTAAAAAGAGCCTTGGCAAGGGTTGTCTTCCCAACTCCACCAATTCCATGAAGTCCCAGAACTCGAGTTTCATTTGACTTAACATTCAACAACTCCATCACATTTTTGACACGGGAATCAAGTCCCACTATGTATGAAGCCACAAACTGAGGAGTATTGGATAATTCAGTTATCACCCTTTTCGTTATATCATTTATCAATTCTGCTTCTGTGCTGTAGATAAACATGATTGCAGGTACATCAGCATTAAATGTACAATAATCATTTTCCTTATCAGTAAATGTATACTAAGCATTAAATATATAATAAAAAATAAAAAGGCCATAGGACTTCTTAGGAGTGTTGAATGTAAATGACGACACCCAAGAATCAATTGCCTATTGACATCGAATTGTGACATGGCCGGATGGTGATTATCTATTTTCAGGGTTCTTTCTGTTTTGTCGGTGTATTATCATAATTCTGAGAAAACAACACTACAAGTAGCGAGCAAATTAGGGACATGACTGTTTGAGCTTCAATCATTATTTGGCTGTTAAAAAGAAGGATCTTTTTTTCTTCTTCTTCTATCGTTAAACTCAGATGCATATAGGTAAAGTAAAACATTCACAATGAAATCACTCAACAGAAAAAAAAACTCACTTATGGTACTATGACTTATGGATTTAAACAATGACGAGAAACTTTCATAGGACCATGTCACCGTTTTTTTTTTTGACAATCAGACCATGTCACCGTTAAATTTTTCTTTTGGTCAAAGATGTCAATGGATGCTGCAATTATCAACTATGTGGCAGTTAACATGTCTCTACCATATGGAACTCTATTCTATTTTGCAATTCAACAATCAATAACCAGTTTAAAGAAAAAAAAGGACCATCAACTAGTCAAAAACTGAAATCGAGGATTAATAATTTGGACTTAAATTATTTGGTTTTTCTTTTTGTACAATTCCTCTCCTTTTAGAAGTTGTTGGATATTGATTTCAAACCTAATCTGTTTGGATCTTCTTTTTTACAGTCAGAAAATTTTGACAGACTTCATCATCATATGGACTAATTCAGGGCCATTTACATGGCATTACATAATCCATATTAATTTTAATTGGTAAAAAACTCATTAGAAGAATAAAAAAAATGATGAACAAGAATTTCAATGAATAATTACCAAATAATTAAAACGCATAATTAGATTTTGATTTTATGCTTTTAACCATTTATAATAAAAATCTAAATTTTTAGAAGAAATATATTTACGCACTAAAATAAAAAATTCAAATATATTTACGCTAATGCCTCTAAAAAAGAAATTGTAATAAAATTATAAGACTTCAAAAACTCTGACGTTGACCGGTTAACATTCATCTACCGCTTTCCTAGAATGAAGATCTCTTGCCCAAAATGACTGATTATATTTTGAATGGAACGATCAAAGATGGGCGAGAAATTACGAATTACCTGTCCTTATTGAAAACGCAACCAGCAATTCCACCAGATTTAGCCATCGCCTTCCTCCATCGTTCGACGTTATTGCTCTCAATTTCTCCGTGACTTCTAAAAGCTGCTGCAAATGGTCCTCTCTGATGCCGCACGTTGGATGGGTCAACGTCGTAGAAAACAGGCAGTATTAGCCTCTGGCACTCGCAGATCTTAGCCATTTCTTCAAGACACCACCAACAATCGGCGTATTTAGGCGAAATGATGACAATCGAAGCAGCTGAATCCTGAATCGCATCCAGCAGTTCCGAAGCCCTGCTTTCATCTGGAATCAATCCGTCTTCATTTCGAAATACTCTAAATCCCGCTTTCTCGAGTGACTCGCTGAGACTGATACCGAAGGTTTTGCCCTTGTCTTCTGCATTCAAACTCAGGTACACATCGCACCGGAGTCTGAGAGCCACTGGGGTCGACTCGACGTTCTCCTTATCCTCCATTCCCCCTACGCGTTTAGTTCTTTGTATGAAGTATTTAAGAACTATGCTCGATTGTCGTTGGTGACTGAGACAGAGTAATGCGAGTGTGTGTGTATATATATATATTATATAAACGTTTGTTGCCGGCACGGTTGATTCCCGCTATTTCTTTCAAAACCAAAATGGGCCTCCTATTCGTTTTTGTCTAATTGCTCTGCTTGTCTGAAAGGAATTTTTTTTGTTCTTGATATTGTTTTAATAAAAAATTAGTAGACCTATACCATACCACTCTTTATGCTGTAGACCTCTCTAATAAAGATGTTTGTAGATCTAGGCTTAATAATAGAGAATATAGAGGTCTTCTGCACGATTAATGGCAATTTATTTCCCCTTTCTCCTCTATTGCATAATATAAGACTTTAATTTTCGTTTAATATAAGATTATGAGTAAATTACTTTTAAAATAAAATTATTGAAATATGATTGTAAAAAAATATATATTTAGAAAGTTAAGATTACTTTCTTTATTAATACTTGAAAATATTATGATTTAGTGATAAATACGTTAAATTATTTTATTTGTTATGATTGAATGTGAAAGAGGATATTATAAGTATATTTATCATTTTATAATTTTACCCTTAAAGTAAATTTACGTATTTTATTCAAATAAAATTATAAAATAATAACAAAATCCTTTTTCTACAAAGAAAAAATGTCAAATTGACAAAAACTCATCTTCCCGTGATGCTAAGATTTGGATGATGGACAAAGTGATAAAAACTCATCTTCTTCAACCTTTAACTAAAAGTTGAAGTTAGAGCTCGTGAGCGAGGGAGAGGGAGAAGGGCAGAAGAGGGAGAATGCCTTGTGTATGCCCGGAATGAATATACCCCTCCATTTATATGGGTACTAAGATATCATCAATGGATGTATCTTGACATTCCGGTAATCTTATAATTATAAAAAGAAAACAAACCAAACAAAGTATATTTAAAACATCCTCACATCCAGACATATCCTTTAGAATCCCCATACCAAACAGGCCCTTGGACATTTTCTTGAGCTTCTTTGGCCTACTAAAATCTCCATAATTTTAAGATATAAATTAAATAATTCATTTATTAAACTTAATGCAGAATTATTTGCTTTATCAAATTAATTAGTTAGTGGGAAGGGGAAGTGGTAGAGAGTTGATGTAGGGGAATTTGTTTTAAGGGTAGCTGTAAAATAGACTTTTGTATAAAAACTAATCACAATACCACATATCAGAAAGATGAACTAAAATAATAATATTGGTGAGAGATATCATCAATTGATCAAGTGAGTTTTAGTTTTAAGAAATTTAAAGATTAAAGATTTTCACAATAAAAAATATGATTTTATATTATTTTAAATTAAAATATTTTAAAACTTAATTTTCATTCTTATCTATTTTCGTTCTTTACTCTTCTGTGTTTACAATTTAAAATAGCGTTCCTCATTTCACACCCTTTTATATTTCATTTTTTAAATTTTTTTCTAAAAAAACATGTCTAGAAGGTGTTAACATGTGTCAAAAATGTGATGTGACGTCTCTGACTCGTGTTCGAAATTGAAAAAAATAAGAAATAAAAAATCAGACATAATTTTGACGTGTCGGGAAGTGTTGAACGCGTATTAGTATCTGCACATGTCCAATACTGATACTTTGTACAAATAAGAGTTTCGTGCTTCGTAGAGTGTAAAGCTTTAATGGCTTGTAAGTTTAGGAGTTTAAGTTATCTGCTGTTTTATTGTGGGAGTTAGTTTTAAAGGTATTGCCTATAAATATTATTCTTCGTTGAATGAAATTGAGAAGTAAAATTCCAGTACCAAATATTAAAGTCTTGCACTTCTCTGCCCATATACTTGTGTGTTTACCTCTCTCATCCTTATAGTTATAGAGAGAAGACCTCTGATTATTTAACATCTGATATCAGAGAGCCAGGTTCATGGAAACCAACGTTTCAGTAAGCTCAACACGACCTATACCATACCACTCTTCCAAAGGTAGTGGGTATGATAGTTGGGGCACAAAGATGAAGACTATTTTTAAATCCCAAGATCTGTTTGGAATTGGTAGAAAGAGGTTACTCGGAGGAAGGAACTTCAGCAGAGACTCTAAAAGATTTACGAAAGAAGGATGCCAAGTCTTTATTTTTCATTCAGCAAGCTGTAACTAAAGCAATATTTCCACAGATTGTTGTTGCAATAAAGTCAAAAGAAGCATGGAATGCACAACAAAATGGGTATCAAGATAATGCTAAGGTATTCACTATCAAACTCCAAACTCTTCAAAGAAAATTGGAGAGCTCCTTCATGAAAGATGGTGAATCCATGCATGACTATTTTACTAATTTGCTGGAAACTATCAATCAAAGTTGAAAATATGGTGAAACTTTATCGGGACGAAAAATTTGTTGAAAAGTTTTTGAGAAGCTTGCCTAAAAGATATGATCATGTGGTTGCTACGATAGGAGAATCGAATGATTTGAGTCATACCACTGTTGATGAATTAATTGGTTCTCTTCAGGTTGAAAAGATATCATGACAATTCCGTTGAGAATGCATTTCAGAGTAAATTGCAGGTTTCTAAAGAAAATACTTTTTTTGGAGCAACGTATTCATCCAGCAAAAGAGGTCGTGGAGGATACTGATTCCGTGGCAGAAGAGGTGGACGAGGAGGAAGAGGTAATAATGGACGCCTAACCAATAACAACAATCATAATCCTGAATCAAGTAATAAAGTGAAAAATTATAGAAAGCCTCAAATGTTATTATTGTAAGAAATTCGGACATATTGAAAAATATTGTAGACTCAAAGAAAAACATGCACAATTTGTTGAAGAAAAAGAATCGGAGGAATCATAGAATTTATTTTTTGCACGTTATTCTGTTAAAGAGTATGTCACAGATGTTCGATACATGGATAGTGATTGCAGCAATCACATGACAATAAATTTGGAGGCTTTCACCGGCTTGGATAAATGTGAGGATCATGGTAAAGATGGGAGATGGAGCACTTCGAGAAGCACATGGTAAAGGTAATGTGAAGGTAAAATAAGGTCAAATGGGTTATGTTAAAGATGTTTTTACGCTCCTGAACTGGATACAGATTTGTTGAGTTTGGGGCAATTTTTGTTAGAAGGTCTCTCTCTTCTCTTTGAAGACGTGGCTTGTTTTTTGTATGAAGACAAGACTAAGAAAAATTTTCTGTTTACCGTTCCCATGGCTAAGAACAAAATCTTTCCTCTTTCTCTTGATAGTAGTACTTCACGTGCTTGCAAGGATACATTATTTGATGATAATTGGTTGTGGCATCATATATTTAGAATCAGAAGCTTGGCGCTTTTGTCTAATCAAAGTTTGGTGCATGGTCTGCCTTCAATCAAACATACACATGATTTATGTGAAAGTTGTGCATTTGGCAAGCAACACAGGGATGTTTTACCCAAAGGAAAAGCAAGGAGAGCTAGCAGACCCATTTAATTGGTTCATGCAGATGTTTGCGGACCTATGCAAACTCCATCTCTCAAACACATATTTTGTGGTATTTGTGGATGGCTACAGCATGATGACATGAGTTTATTTTGCCAAAACAAAAGTCTAATGCTTTTTCCATTTTAGAAAATTTATCAAAGTGGTTATTATCTGAAAATTTGTGAACTGATGATGGCGGAGATTTTGTTTCTAATGAATTTAACAGGTTTTCTGAAGAATTTGGCATTTGGCATTCTGATCTTACAAAAAAAGTTTTCATACCTTCAACTTTGATTAGTCACAAAAAATTCAGGTATTGATTGATTATTGCCAACGAATGGAGAATGAAGTACTCAAGGAAAACAAAATGTAAAGGAAGAAGTTTATGGTTTAGGAGTAGAGAAGATGTTCCACTTAGGGGGATAAAGCAAAGGAAAATAGGAAGGAGGATATATTAAGGCTTAAGATTCCAACCTAGCAATCAAAATGATGCCTTGATTTAAGAGACAATGAAAGATGAGAGAGATACGCGACCAATTGATTCTCAATTTGCGAATCTCACTTTCTTGAATTTGATGTTTTGAAAGAGGAACCAAATTAATAGATGAGGAGAGGTGGGATGTTTAGATTTTAAACTTAGAATTTGAACTTCCAATTTTGCAAATATGGATAGGGTTTTCAAAGATCTTTATCTCCGTTTTGTTTTATAAAACGGTTTGAAAATTATTCCCTTTTTTGGTTCGAGAATTTGAGAAATAATCTTATATAACTAACATACGAACCCTTATATAAATATAAATAGTTAATTACATATATTACTAGATGTCTTCCAAACATTATTTTTTACTTATAAAAATAATTATAGCATACGATAAAAGCGCTTATATTATAATCACTAAAGCAAGAAAATAACGAGAGTAATAACTTTGCCGCAAAATTATTTTAACGATATATAAAATACCAACCCAAATGTTTGGTCTTAGATCCTTCCCTTCTTATCAGAATTTTCATCCTCGAAAATTTGTCAGTAACAAGTTTTGAAGCGGATACAGAGCTCAAATCTCTTCCTCCCACTCCCAAGTAGCCTCTTCTTATCTGAGTGTTTCTCTAGAGTACCTTGATCAAATGAATCTCCTTGGTGCATAACTCAGAATTTAGATTGGAACCTCTTCATAAGTTAGATCTTCGCGCAAATGGAGAGGCTCATAACTCAGAATGTGTGATGGTTCATGAACGTACTTTCACAACATTGATACATGAAACACATCTTGTACTCCTGCCAAAGATGGGGATAGACCTACACAATAGGCGACAACCCCAACACGTTCTAAGATGCCAAAAGGACTGATAAATTGAGAGCTAAGATTTCATTTATTTCCAAATCTCATAACTCCTTTCATAAGGGTAGTATTAATAAACATCATGTCTCCAATTACAAATTCTAGACTTTTCCTACAAACATCCACATAACTCTTCAGAAGACTCTAAGCAGCTTGAATTCTTTTTTAAATTATGTCAATATTGTCATTGCTTACTGGACCATTTTTGGACCTAACAACTTCCTATCACAAACCTTCTCCCAGGGGATAGGAGAAAGAAACTTTCGTCCGTATAAAGCTTTAAATGTTGTCATTCTAACCGTTGCTTGGTAGCTATTGTTGTAAGAAAACTTGATGAGATGCAACTTATCACTCTAGCTTCCTTGAAAGTCCATATATATGCTCAAAACATATCCTCAAGTGTCTAAATGTCCCATTCAGCCTGCCCATCCGCCTAAGGGTGAAAATCCATGCTAAAACTTATTTGGGTACCCATGGCCTCCTGAAGACTACACTAGAATCTAGAAGTAAATCTTGGGTCACGTCTGACATGATACACTATGTAATCTAACAACCTCCTTAGAATATAACTTTGCCCGTCTTCTACTGAAAATATTAAACGACGGGTAGAAAGTGGCTAGGCCCAAATTGGGTCAAATCTCTTCGTAGTCTTTGATAAACCCACAACAAAGTCTATTGAAATATACTCCCACTTCCATTCTAGGATTGTCAAAGGTTTTAGAAGACTGCAAGGATATTGGCGTTGAGCCTTCACTTTTTTGTAAGCAATGCATTGTTCCATAATTTTACCACATAACACTTCATATTCATATTGTTCCACCAAAAGTGTGGTGTGTGCATCTATGAGAATTTCTCTCTTTTATCCTCAATTTGAGGTACAACCACTGTATTGTTGAATTTAAGTACATCTTCTCGTGAAAGTAAAAAGTTCCTCCATTTCTTGCATTCCAAATCTGACATAATCTTTACTAATGTAGAATCACCATGTGAGCGCCACGACTCCTCTCTTGAAACATACTTTGCATCACCAATCGAGCATGCTTAGCTGAGGCATTTTGAACTAAGATCTCTAATTCTAATCTCGCTATATCATTTTGAAGGTTCGTTGTAGATAACAAACAATCAATTCTTGAGGATACAATAAGAATTAACTGTCACCAAATCTTTGTTTGGGTTCTTGGAAACTCTTCTCCAATTCTGCAAAGATCCTCTCACTCCCCTCAGTTTCCCTCATCCTGCACAAAGCTCCCTCCCTCTCACCCCCTCGATCGACAAAGCTCCACCTTAGCCATTTGTCGGTGAGTTATCCTCTTCCTTCTTCATTATTTGTCATTGAGGTTTAGGTAAGTAAACCTCTTCCTTCTTCTTCTTTTTCAACTATTCTTTCTTAAAATTAGAAGCTAGGGCTTTGCTGTTACAGTTGTTTTTTGAGAAATTGATATTAAGGGTCCAGAATTTTTTAAGATATTTTCAATTTGGAGGTTCTGCAAGTATGTGTAAACTCAATTTTGTTCATTTTTTGGTTTATTTGGTATGAGAACTATGGAATTTCAATTATTTTTGTATGGTTTTGTGCAATTTTAGAGTTTTATGAAATTTTGTGTTTTTGCCGATTCTTTGTCTGCAAAGTGTGCAACGTCTAACAGTAGTGAAGTTATATTGATTGAACTATGTGATCTTCAGAATTATAGTGGCAACGATAGAGTTGAAGCCTATTGTTGTTAGCGGGAATCCTTCTACTTTCGTCTCTACTCCTGATCGCCGAATCATCGTCGGTTCATCTTCATTTACTCTTTACTTACTAATTTTAGAGTAACTCTAGCAAGTGAATGTAGATAATTTACGTGACTAATTTCTAGTTTCATTTTGAATGTCTCTGGTTCTTGTTTTCTTTTGTTTATGAATTTCGAGTTGGTAAATTTTATTTTATGTTTTAGAAAAAATTAAAAGTAATTTGATGTTTATGTGAAATGTATATATAGTGGGGGATTTGCATGGAGACCTTGAACTAACGAGATGTGCACTCGAAATTGCTTGTTTTTTGAGTTCTGACGTTCAAAATTTATGGACTGGTGGGGAGACGGTATGCTTTCTATTTACATTCTAATAATGTTGCTTTTCTTGTTATTTTTGAGAACTTAATAAAGTTAATTTCTGATGCTAGCTAATCTTACGCAACTCTTTGAGATTCACTAGCATCAATTAGACAACTAGTATTCTCTCATGATACTTGCACGAAAGAATACCTAGAGTTTTTTATTCTAAGTGGTGAATCGTGTGGGTTGTGAGCATTTATTCTTCTATGTCATCTTCTAGGTCTTGGTTCAGCTTGGAGATATACTGGATCAAGGTCAAGGTGAGATAGCTATTTTTTCCCATTTTATAATAGTTGGAAGCAACTGATTATCATAATTCATAAGTACTTCTGTAGGTAGATGTACTTTTTCAGTTTTGTGATTGTTCTGGCTGAAATTAACACGGATTATGAAAACTGAGATATGTTTGTATCTGAATCAAATTTATATATTCCAAGCAACTTGGATTAAAGCCAATTTGTACCCAATTTTGTCAGTGCGATCTCTTACCTCTAAGCTGACCAATATTCTCATTATCTAATATAATAGTGTTAGTTTGAGGGGTATCACTTTGTATATGAGCGTACTAAATACTTTTTTAATACTTTCTGATTGATTTTCATTGTCTAATATAATACTGTTAGTTTCAATGTGCTGGGGGGAGAGCTTATTACTTTGTATTTGAGCGTGCTAGATGTTTTCTGAATACTTTCTGATTAATGATCATTGTCTAATCATAGTGTTAGTTTCAATGTGTGCGTGAGTTTTGGGGGGCTTATCACTTTGTATGTGAGCGTGCTAGATTATTTTTTAACACTTTTTGATTGATGCTCCTCGTCTAAAGATAATAGTATTAGTTTCAATGTGTAAAAGTGAGATTGGGGAGTTATCACTTTGAACCGGATTCTACTGGATGATTTTTCAATATTTTGTGATTAATGAGTATATTTATCTTGAATTTGGCTCATTGTGATGTTACAGGAACACATGTGTGCTTTACAGGATGAGTCTATCACTGAGCATGACATACCTTGCACCGAAGAAGAGATAGTTGAAGAAGTCATCGGGTAAAATAAAGGTCTTGGACGTGGAGCCCCACCCACACTTCCAACAAAAAGAGTCGAGTTGAATATAAAATTAAAGAAACAAATAAAGTCGATGGAGAGCCAACAACAAAACTACCTCGCTTGGGCTCGTCAAAACGGTGTTTCACCTCTTGATGATGACTCAACAACAGAAACATGAGGTTCATAATATTTGTTGAACTTTGTAGTTGTAACATCAAGTTTTAAATACTCTCTTTTTTATTTATCTTTTTGGATATATTTGTGAACCCTATTTTTTAGTGAATTATGATTAAGAGATTTTGTAATGAACTGCTACTAATTTATTACATTATATATATATATTTCTTAGAAAAATATCAGGACAATATTTCTTACCAATATTTATGTTCAAATCAAAAACCTTTTGCGACCAATATTTCTTCATCGCAAAAAGTCTAACGCGATAAGTTTCATTTTTCATCGTAAACGGTTTTCGCTGACGAAGCTAAAACGATGAAGTTCACGACAAACATATGTTCATTATGTTAGACCTTTAGTGACCAAATTTAGGGACTTTAACAATAAAAATATTGGTCGCTAAAACCCCTGTTTCTTATAGTGATAGTACCTTGAAATAACCATCTAGAAAGAATAAAAGTTATGACCAGCTACTCGTTCAATAATTTGACCTAAAATGGTAATGGGAAATGATCTTTCCTAATACTGGCATTTTACTTCCTCTTATCAATGCACATAAGCCAACTTGAGGTGAGTTTAGTAGGAAGTTATTCTCCAATTTCATTCTTAATGACAGTTAAACCAAATGTCTTTGGAACTACTTGAGTAGGCTTTACCCATTTACTATATAAGATATGATAAATTATTCCAACATCAAGTAATTTTAATACTTCCTCTCCCAGAACTTCCTTGATATTAGGGTATTTTTATATGATGTCTTTTAAAAGTATGACTTGTACCCTATAGCTTCTCTTAAATGAAATAGTAAGAATGTCGGTCACATTGTGTCTCTACCAATTTTATACATCAAGCACCACCAATAAATTAATGTGATGAGGCTCATTTTTATTTTTACTATGAAGTAACTTATATGTCACTTGTTAAGAGCTTAGTAGTTAATTCCGTTCCGTTCTGACTGGAACGGGTAGAATATTCTGATTCTGACAAAATAACGGAATAGAATTGGGGTAAAAAATTTCGGAGATTATTTTAGTGATGGATAAAAGAAAATGAAGTTGCCACTCCAAAAGTCATGCTGGCCAGTGGCACCAGCACCAGCGCCACTCCCTAGAATCAAGAAGCGCACAAACGCTACAATAACTTGGTCATCTTGTAAACTTGACTCATAGAATTAGTCAAACAAAGTTAGGTTAATATTGATAAAGTGGTCTTCTTTAACAGTTTAATCATATTCGCTTCTTCATTTTCATCTCCTTCTTCTTGAGGACGGAGATGAAAATATTGTTCTTGATTATCATTCCTCATACTAAAATTTAGGTCATTTTCCAACCAAGATTATATGTTTGCGAGTAAGGGTTCATGATTTGCTTCCCAAAAGTGGTTAGGGAATTCGTTTGTTCATCAATACATTCTTTATGGTGGATAATCACTAGTGTTCTGTTCATTGCTATGATATATGTGGCATTCAATATCTTGAATAGATTTAACTTCAATTCATTTCTAAAGCTTCAACTTTGCTAGCTAAAGAAGCAATTTTAGCTACATATCATGTTCTTCCTTAAGTGTTTGCATACCTCCACCAGATGTAGAGGGCGATGGTTGTGATTTGTTGGGTGACTCATAAGTGCCAGCAGTATCCCAATTTTAAGCATTTTTCTTTAATAAATCGAGATAGTCTATAGCATCTTCAGGATTTTTATCCTCATCCATTCAATCATTTGCAAAAAAAAAATGTGTCACTTATCTCCAAGTTTCAAAATCATTATGATGACAAGAAGCAAGGTAAATCTTTATACCTTTCCCAAGATTAGTAATTAAAGTGTGTCTATTGGTTTTTGAGTGAATGTGTGAAAGCTTATCTTTTAAAGGAATTAGTTCGTTGAGGAGGACAAAACTCTTTTAGAAAATATTTTTACATTTCATCCCAACTACCAATAGTTCCTGACCTAATATTTTGCAACCAAGGATGAGCTTTATCCTTCAAGGAAAAAGGAGAAAGGAAAAAGTTCCAACTAGTACTTCATCTTTGGTCATAAGATCTGTTACATGCTTCTTTGAATCTCTTCAAATGCAAGTATATGGATTTTCAGAGTCTATCCATAGAATGTGGATAAGATTTGAAGAATATCATGCTTAAAATTAAAATTGTGTGAATCATTAGGAAATATCATGCAAGAAGATGAATAAGTTCTTGAAGGATTCATATAATCCCTAGGGGCTCGTTTGATAGTCAGAATAGTATTGGATAATACTGTATTAAATGTGTCAGACTGTATTGTACTATACTGTACTTGATTAAATAACATTGTCTAGTGTTTAGTGTTGTATTAGTTAAAAACTGTAACACTTATACAATGTTTGGCGCATCACAGTACTAGATTGTAAAACTATTTGTCATGATTTGATCCGCAAAAGTCTAATTGAAACTCATTAATATGTTATTTTAAAATTTCAATTATAAAATAAATTATCTAATTCATGTAATAAAATAGTAAATTTAAACTAATCCATTCAATTATAACAATAATTAATATAGTAAAAAAGTTTCATAGAAAAGTGATTAATGCAAACATAATTAAAATAATCAATAACACATAGGGAAAAAAACCTAACAGATGCTCTATCACAACATAACCAGCCTTCATGTCTGCCCTTTTTGCTGAAATTGCAGCCCTAATTTGCAGAGATAGAAGAAATTCGGTAGCAATACCATACAAATCGAGAGCTAGTCGAACAAATTATTGATATTAAATCGAGATCCATAACATGCAAGCAAAAATTTATGAAATTAGAGGAGTCCAAAGTAAATACATGGAGGTAAAGAAAATGGATCTAGATCTGGAATTAAGTGAAGAACCTCGAAGGAAAGGCGATGCAAGGAGGAACAAAGCTAGGACGAAAAAGAATCAGAGATAAAGAAGAAAATCAGAACACGAAGAAGAAGAAAATCGTCATTAAAAGAAGAAAATAAGAAGAAGAAGAAGAAGAAGAAGAAGAAGAAGAAGAAGAAGAAGAAGAAGAAGAAGAAGAAGAGGAGGAGGAGGAGGAGGAGGAGCTCACTGGTGACAATGAAATTTAGAGATTTATGGCGGTCTTGAGAGGATTATGGTCGCAGGTGAGGGGTTTCGAAACTATTGCGACGTTTTGTACCGAGTACTGTCTAGACCCTCTTATTTGGAGCGGACTAACTAATAGCATGATGGTGGAATTATTCAGTCCCACCGTATTAAGTAATACATAGTGAATTTCAAAACCAAACACTGCACAATATTACAATAATACGGTCCAATATTTAGTATTATGTAGTTCTGGCAGTCAAACAAAGCCCTAAATATCCTAGGTTTGCTTTAATCATTGGGATTATTTTCTCTAGGCTCAATAATTTCTTCTATTTGGTTTTATGTCATGCTTGATACTTCCATTTCTTTAAATTTTCTAACAAGACTACCATTAGGTGCACGAGACCAAACGATCAAAGAAACATCATCTTCTCTCTGTTTTTTCTTTTTTTATATTCTTAAACAAACATGAAAGCAAATAGAAATGCAAATATATAAAGCTAAGTGACAATGGAAAATAACTCCAATAAGCACACCAAAAAAATATAGACAAAAATAAAAACGAAACAACTATAAAAAAACACGAAGTTCTTAACAAAAAGAAAATATACTTTTCATTTCGAGTTTAGATATTTCAAAATTTCCTTTCTTTTTCTAATATTTGTCTAGGGAGAGTAAATAGCTAGACTCTCAAAGGTTTGTTTCTTATCTCACTAATGATGTAAATAAACTTATATTTGCTAAACTGAGAGAAACATTTCCTTTATAGTGATGCCGTATGGTTAAGATTGATTGAAAATTATATCTATTGAAACTAATTTTAATTCATTTTAATTAATATTTTTCATTACTAAAATTAGAAATACTTGATTGGCTACCAGGTATCCATGTTGTACCTATCTATTACCAGTCACGAGATTAACTATAACTCATAGGCAAGCTCGGTGACCATAAGGATAAAAATACTCATGGCTAAATAATTAATAAACTCTACTGGTCAAACCCATGTACGGATTTTATTAGTTATTTATTAAAGTTAATTCCACTACTAAACTGTAATTGAACTCTAATATTATATTAAATTACTCGATGTAATTATCATCGACTTATTATTTATTATGTGTTGCTCCTCCATACATAGCATCGTGTATAATTAGATAAAATACTATCTAACTAATATATATACCTTGATTTCTAAATCTCGTTCTACTAATCAACTATAATAATTTTCATATTTGATGTCTCAAATACAGTTATCAAATCTCTAACTAAACCATTAGAGATATTAATTACTTAGGTTGTTATGACAACATAAACGGATTTTGTCAATAGGTATTATGTCACTTACTTAAATGTATTTGTGGACTCTAATGTCGAGAATCTATGTACCTTCACTATCTAACAACTCAATCATCAAACATGTAGGTATAATGACTCATAAATCTCAACTATAGTATATTCAAATAACTGAATCGGCTGGTACGGTATTCAGCAGTCATAATACAATACCAATGGGTTGTGATTTTCTTAAAAGGGTAGATCTTTGTTACCGGCCGCTAGGGTACCATGGGAACCTAATGTCTATGATGGTACCTAAAATATGTTGAGTCGTGAGATATAAATAACACATTTTAGGTATCTACTGTAGAGTACTCTAAATGTATTTTTGATATATTAATTATGTTGGTGGTACCACAAGGTTCAACATATTTCAGGCAACCATGGTATCATACCGATCAGTATGACAAATTTTGTTTCTTAAGATAGTATTTTTATTAAAAATCAAACTCATTAGTTCTTTCAATACATTCCAAATACACTAGTGCACTAACCATGTACTCTACCTAGTACCTAGTGACCATGGTAACTAACTCTACATAATAGAGTTAATATACTACAGTCTTGGTGAAGTTGCTAATCATCGCGGCGCGTGCGCGGCACAAACGTGGATGTGCGTGGCCTTTCTCATCTTAGTTGTCATATAACTCCTAGTAGACTCATGATGACTTTGATCGGACTGCTGCCCAAACATTGTCTGTAAAGATTCTATAATCTCATAAGCAGTCTCCATGCTTTCATGCTTGGTTCTCAGAACATCATTCATGCTCACAAGCATGTAGCACTTTGCTATATTGTTTGATATGATTCAAGCATCATGTTTGTCCCTAACATTCTTCGGAGCGTTAGAAACGGGCTGCTCAGGACATTTCTCAGTAAGAACGATCTTATGATTCTCAAGAATCAGCATTAAGTTCATATTTGATTTCCAATGTATGAAATTATCACCATTCAATTTTTCAAGAGCGAGTAAAGCAGTAACATGGTTGCCCATGGTAGACATAATATTAATAACTGAAATTTAAAATATATATGATTCAATAATTGATAAATATCTAGAATTCGAAAAGTAAACGTGATGTATGAATGCAATCATAATAAACACATAAATTTATCATTTACTAATCACGATTAAACAACCCAACAATTAATGTGCCGCCTTAGGATCAGTCAGATTACCCTCAAACTGTCTATGAGACATTGTCATCCTTATTAATTAAAACATAAAATATCTCATATTTTCTTTTTTAACAATAAAGTATCGCTAGTTCGATCAAGTCACAACTATCCATGTGAAAGCTTAATTGTGATTTTATGAGTGTAACCTATCATTTCAGATTTCATAACTTCATTTAAAATATGCCGCTTTAGGGCCAGTCAAACCTAAACTATATCATTTTCTTCTATCTTCTTAAGAAGGCCAACCTCAGTCTTGGTACAGCTTGAAACTTTCCTTAGGGGGATGAAAACAAAGCCATCTCGAGGCCCGCACTACACCTAACAGTGTTGTACTAATGATGGAGAGCATAAGTTATATTGACATGTCAACCTTCTTCCACTCACTATTTTAGGATAATATCTTTCTATTTTAATTAATCAATTAATTTCAAATTAATTACTAGTTAAAATAATAACCCTATGAATATTTGATTATCAGTTAATCTAATCTCATTGGTCTAAGTTCATTTAACTTTCTGAAGCGCCTAAGTCATAATTAAGTGAACTTAGATTAGTTAATTAATTATATTCATCAAACTTTAATAGAACTCTTTTATTAAAGTCGGTTAACCTAAATGTTATAATAGCCTTTAGTGTGGGGTGATTACTAACTTTTAACTAGTTAAAACCTAGCAGTTTACATGCAATTGATTTCATAAAGCAATACATATAAATATATTAGGACAATCATAATAAATCATGTTTCTACATATGAGATGCATAAATAAAACGTTGCGGGATTTACAAGTATGGCATGTGATTAACTAATACATGAACATGTTATCAAACATAACAATTAAATAATTATTTAACAATTACATAAAATAATAATGGACCGAGTGACTATTGGGTATTTCTAAATTACAACTCTTGAAATAAATAAATAAAATTACAAAGCATAGTTGACTTTGGCTTAGTCAACTAAACATTTTATTTGGTTTGTTCAAATTTGGGTCAAATCCAATCAACCTATTAATTTTTAATTTTCATAGAATCAAAAATTAATAATTAATATATAATTTTAAAATTTAAATAGATAATTAAATGAGTTTGAGTTTTAATGAAACACTTAGGTGATAAAGTTGATCGCATGGTTTGTTGAAAATTTTCCTAAAACGTGACAACAGTTGTCACTGACGATAGGATTCTCCGATCGTCGCCCATCACCACCGATGCCCGTCTCACTGGCAGCAGTTGCCTGCCATGCCAGACAGCCATTGTTCACAACCGGTACAGTAACGTCGGCACTGTTCACCTCCGTCAGAATAATAAATTTCTGGCATGAACAGTATTTTCACGGATGAATAGTGTTTTCACAGATAAACAAGATTTTCACGTGAACAGTAAATTCCTATTGTTCGTCTCGTGCGTTCTTCATCTTCTCACGTTTGCAATAATTACAATAATATTCAAAATAAAATTACAGAAACTCCTACGTCTCAATTCAGCTTACACAAGCTCTAGGAAAAATTTAAACAAAGTCTAACCCAATAATCACCATACAATTAACGATACATTCAAAAAAACATAACAATCCATCATCATACATGTCTCATATTATATGAATAATGTAACAAAACTCACACAGTAATTAACATATAAAAATATAAAGACCGCTCTGACACCATTTGCTGATCGTCGAGCGTATACGCGGCGGAAGCGTGGAGGCATGTGACCTTTTAAAAAAAATTAAAATTTTAATAAAAATCAAATATTTTATTAAAAAAACTTGCGCAACGCCACGGTAACCAAATAAAAACTTTTATTGAAAACTCTTTTTCAATCAGTCAGGATTCGTTATATATTTATAAGTTAAATCTACCACACACAAGGTTATGAATCATATACCTCTTGTAGTCTATATTAAGTGTCCTTGCAAAAACTGATCGATCCTCCGTTCCCACAAAATCGTTCTAACGATCAGTAGACTCTGAGATCCACACCAAGATCTTCCAAGTCAATCCTCAACGCAGTAGGACGTGTGTGGGCACATAGAATATTACGAGACACTTTTTGTGTCTCTAGATGTCCTCAACACATGAGATCTAGAGATTTACTGAGAAGGACTTTAGTGAGACGATTCTCTAAAAGAACGTGATTATTATTCTTTTAAAAATTTGATTAACGTTTAATCACATAATAAAATCTCTCTAACATCAATCATGTTCTCAATTCAACTATGGATTAACGAACTGATGATCTGATCAACTAAATCTCCCCACTACTTTCAACAACCTAGACCATTAGACTAATATCTGTATATATTCTAGATAATGGCGTATCAGATTTTTAAGGATAAACTGAAATAATATTTAATCATAAGATTATCAATTGTAGTGGGACCAGCACAGTGCCTCATGGCACCACTGTAATGTCATGTGGCAACTACGATGTTGCACACTCACAACTATTACGCCACATGACGCTTAGACGCTTCATAAAACCGCACCGATCTACGAGAGGAGCTGATGGATGAGTAGGCTTCCCCTTTCAATTCACGGAATGTGATTTGCGACACGATGGGAGTTTGCATGCCTCGGCCACAGTAATCCATGTCAATTTCTGATACTCTGTCAGTGATTTACACGTGGCAGTTACTGAGAATTAAATATTTATTTTAATCAGATTGTTATCTAGATATCAGTTATTTCAAAATTAACATATCTATTATCCCTATCAACTAACTTATCTGTTATTTCACAAATAATAGATTTAGTTGATTTAAATTATTATCTCATAATTTAATTATCTAATTTTACGAATTAGATATTTTGTCTCACTTATCGATAATTAGAAAAATCGATAATTATTTTTATATATAATTTCCAATAATTATATTTAAATATATAAAATAATTCAATTAATTAATTAATAACACATAATTATCTCATAATTATGCACTTGGCCCAAAATAAAAATTCTTTTTGCAAGTCAGTCATTTTCTCATGTCCTGAAATACTCGCATCCTAGACAATGCAGTATAAAAGTTATTTGGGGACCATGGACCTATAATTCTAAGCTCTAATAAACTAGATTATTAATTAAACTCTTCAATTAAATAATCTTATTTATTAATTTCATTATTACTCCACTATAAATATGGAATTGCACTCTTAAAGATTATAGAATGTATTTACCGAATATTCTCGTGTAGTCCACTGACATAATCATTTCATGTAGTTCTGTCCTCCAATTATTGGTTCATAAATTAGAACTAGTTAAAAGTACCATTTTACCCTTCTAATTACCTTAAGTACCATTAACCACTAGTGAATGGCTAATTTATAATCTTATTATAAATTTGAGCTCAATAACCATTCAGTATAAAAAGTAACACTTAAGAGAATCAATATACGATCTGTTAGGAAAGCTTAAATTTCAAATCTTGTAAGATTATGTCCCCAGCCGTCCATATAACTGAATCTCACTAACAAAAGTCACTAGCCTGATTAACAAACAGATCTTAACGAGTGAATCAAAATATCCAGTAGACATGCATAGGAGTTCATGACTACTCAGGATTCAGACTGATCTACAAATGATCATGGAATTGATGTGTATTAAATCATCATGATAAAAGACACGTTAATAAAGATATTAATTCACATCGATCATGTCATATATAATCTTATTATATAATGTATTCACTAAGATGTCTATCCATGTTAATGATCCGGATCTAGATCACACACAGTCATAATGATTAGTGAACCGTACTAGCAACCATTCATTAAAGATTCTATATTTTAATATGTTGCTGACAATTTTATTCACTATCTATGATCGTAATCCTCTCGTACTAATACAAGATCATAGTATCATTAATGAATATAAAATTTTCAGATATTTATATAAATTATTAAACAATAATTTAAAAAGAACAATTATAAGGTAAATGTAATTCTCTTTAAATTTCATATCAAAATACCAATACACATACTTTGAAGGCATAACCCCCAACAAAAGTATCCAGCTTCACTAGACTGTTAAAAATAAATACTTTTCAAGTCATAAATGACTCTCGGTTAAGTATTTTGTTCCTATGAGTTGAGCTTCATGAGACTTATAAACCAAGTATTATTCTATTTCTGAACATTTTATTAGAATATATTACATATAATAAAATATAAGCTTTATTATTATTTAGATTTAAATTTCTTTATAAGAACAATAGAATTATAATGCTTTTTAGATGTAATCATAATATTCTCTCATTTGTTCTAAAGCACGTCTACAACCAGCTTAACTCCCATGTTCTCTACATTAGACCTAAAAATTTGTGACTAAATTCTTCGTAGACAAGTCTTCTAAGTTCTCTGTTGAAGTTATCTTAGAGACAATTATTTCTTTTTGTTGTATTATCTCCCTAATGAGATTATACTTCCTCAATTGTGATTGTGATTCTTTCAATTGTCAATCTCTAACTCTCCAAGGAACTTTCACAGTTGGACACTTCTTTTGTACCTTGTGAAACAACTATATATATATATATATATATATTAAACTTCCATGGTTGAGTCCACAATACAATTTTTTGTTTTCTACTCCTCCACATGACTGGCCATCCTCCTAGAGTAAACACAATACCCTTATTCTCTTAAGATACTTGAGTATATGCTTCACAATTACCTAATGTTCTCTCTAGATGAATTTATATATGCTGACAATGTCTACATCGAAATATTATCTAGTATGGTACATAACATTGCATAAATAAGAATTCCCACACATAAGCATAGAGAACCATCTTCATATTATCTATCTCATTTTGGGTCTTAGGACACTAATCCTTGGATAGATAAATTACATGTCTGAAAGGTAATTGACCTTTCTTTGAATCCTACATTGTGAACCTTTTCCGAATCTTCTCTACATAAACATATTGGGATGAACATATTTTTCTAGATCACCGGTCATGAATAAACTTAATCCCAAGATTATATGTTGCCTTTCTCAGGTCCTTATATAAAACTTGTTTGATAGCCACAACTTTACATTCTAAATTAATCATACATCAAGCTAGTGAGGAGAATTTCATTTACGTAAATAACCAAGAAAACTACTACTTTTCCCTCCTTTCTCTTGTACACACGCAGTTCATCAGAATTTTGATCATAACTAAAAAAGACTTAATTGCTTGATCAAATTTGATGGTCCATGACCTTGATGCTTGTTTAAGTCCATAAATACATAAAATTTCTTTATAGACTTAAGCATGGCTACAAGCGAATAAGTCTTCTCATAATCAGTTCCATCTTTTTGAGTTTATCCTTTTGTAAAAAGCATAGCTTTGAAGGTTCCACTTTCCCGTCTATGCCTCAGTTCTTGCTTGTAAACCCATTTGCATCCGATGAGTTTTATCCTTTCAAGTGTTTGTACAAGCTCCCCTAATCCATTATACTTTATAGAACCTTGAATCCATCTAAGATTGCATCAGCATCTTTCATAGCCTCATTGCACTTCCAGGGGTGTAAGTCTTGTTCCTCCAAGACATACTCCAAATTCTCTCCTAAGAACAAGTACCTCTCAGGTTTATGTGATTTCCTCCCCTATGATGTGGGTATGGTACTAGGAAGTACATTTTCGCTCTCTTTGTTAACATCTCTCTTGGTAACCTCCCTACTTTCTTTTGACTAATCCCGCATGTTAGTTTCAGAATTAGCAAACTCTTTCAAAACAATGATGCTCCTAGACTTGAAGTTTCTAATATAATCATCTTCTAGCAATATAAAATTATAATTAGCGAACAAATAATTTCTCCTCCTCAATACTATAAAACAAGAATCATTTTATTCCTTTTACACATGCAGTGAAAACACATACTTTTGATTAGGTTTCAACCTAGTAGAATTCTTCCTTAGCACGTGTCTTAGACATCCCAAAGTATCGAGATGACGTAAACTAGGGTTACCGAATTCTATAAATCTAGTGGTGTCTCAGGTACTACTTTATATGGTACTAGATTAAGAATATATGCAGTAGTTTCCAAGACATGTCCCTAAAAAGAAACATAAAGAGTAAAATAGCTCATCATAGATTCACAATGTTCAAAAGAATTTTGTTTCTCTTCTCAGCTACACCGTTTTGCCAGGGAGCACTTGTTGTGGTAAGTTGAGATAAGATCTCATTCTCTACTAAATAGTCTATAAATGACAGAGCGATATTCAGCTCCACGATTTGATCAAAGACATAATATTTCCATCTAATGGTTTCTTGACTTTCCCTCTAAGCTCTTTGAATTTCTCAAAGGTTTTACCTACGCACTAAATAAATGTAGTTAATCTAGAGTAATCATCCATGAAAGTCACAATACTCATAGCGACATCTAGCTTGGACATTCAATGGTCCATATTACTGACACACTAAATAAATGCACCAACTCTAATTGCTTTGAAGCTCTGTCTTTTTTACTTAATATGCATCTTGGTCATCTTACATTCTATATAGAATTCACAGACTGGTAAAGGTTATATGCTCAAAGAGCTAAGAGGTCAATATATTACTAGGCTTTGGATCATATTTAGATGAATATGACCCAGACGTAAATCTCACATATAGGTTTCATTAGCATGAAAACCCTTTATTTTCTTTAGATGTACTATACAAACTATTATCTGCTTTAGTATTACTCAACATCAACCTTTTAGGAGTAACAAATATAAACCATCAACCAATGTATAAACCATCCAAATAACATTTTTATTGTTCTTATTAGTTAAAATGTATGAACAATTAAAGTGAAATCCATCCAAACCAAAACAAGCAACAAAAATTAAGTTTCTTCGTATGTCAAGTATATGAAGATAGTCTACTAAAGTAATGCTCATAACTCATCAAAGTAAATAATAACAACACTGATAGAGATTGTTGGAATCCATGCATTCGTCCGAACAAGTTACCGTTCTCCCTCACTTAGTCTCCTCGTCTTCTGGAACCTCTACAAAGTATTACATTTGTGATTAGTGGTTGCTACATCTACACACAGGATTTGATAAAATCACTGACAAAATACGACTCAATGACATAAATGAATTGCATACCTTTGTTCATCTTTTTAAAATAGCCTCACAGTTTCTTTCCATTGACCAGTCACTATAGTGGAAACACTTTCTCTTACCCATGCACTTTCCTTTCTTCTTGAACTCCCCTTACTTCGAGACCTTCTTCTTCTTCATCTTTTTTGGGCTTAGTCTTAGGTCCAAAAGAAGTAGAAACTTGCATCACATTCATGCTAGGAGGGACCTTCAGTATATTCTTTGTCATTTATAGCCAGCTCATCAACTTGGTTGAAGTCTGTTCATGCTTATTCATGACTTAATTAGCCTTGAACTAGTTGAACGAGTCTGATAGAAATGCTAATACCATATCAACATGGGTCCACGCATCAATTTCAACCCCTAAGATCTCCATCACAAAAAGATAACCAGTCACTTTCAATAAATGGTCCCTAACAAGAGTTCTTCGCTTCACTTTTACAATCAATAGAGCCTTCATGGCTTCCAGCTTAGCTTGTTGCCTTTGTTTGTGAACATTTCCTTATGGTCAAGAATAATATTTTTGGATGTGATATGGATTCATATTGTTGCTGCAACACATCGATCATAGAGGACAACATGTAGCAATGTACCAACTAATCCTTCATATTCGAAACGAAATATGCTTCTAACTACTCATTAGAGGAGTGTTCAGAGGGAATTAGAAGACAATGCTCTGTTAGGACAAATTTAATTCCTTTTAGGATATAAGATAATATCAAGGTTACACTTCAAGTTAATATAGTGTATGCCATCGAATTTATTTTCTTTCAGAATATAGGCAAATGAGATCATGGACGACATTTTAAATACTAAAAATAATAATGAAACTTTATTAATACACGCATATTCTAATTTAAGCATGCACTATAACATGAAACAAAAACTCAAATAAAATGCAATGTATACAACAATATCCTAACTCTCATAAACATACACACGCTTAGGTAATTTAAAAGTTGGGTAGGATAGTCCAATCCAATTAATTACTAACATGATATCAATACCTAGTAATTCTACTAATATGGTACTAATACCTAGTAATTAACTAATGTTAAGCTTTGGTCTCTCGAAATAAGAAATAAGATATGCTTAGATGAGTAACTAAAAAGAACAAGTCAAGTGTATACCATTATTTCACCTTCAGACTCGTGATGAGTGGACAACTCCTACTTACGTTGGTCGTTCTCAGTGATTCACTTATCAAGATCATACTTTATAATATTTGATGTTTCAAATGCTACCTGAAAATTATAATTGAAGATTTTATATTAGTTTACATTTGAAATTATGGGAATATTTCAGATGAATCTAGAGATGATAAGGAAAAAAAGTTAAAGGACACAACCCCCAAACCAAACCTATCTCGAGGAATAGAAAGGAAACAAAATTCTACAAGTAAATATAATAGTAACTAAAACTGTTACTTCATAAACGAGAATCGATATCCTGAGACTGTATCATTATTATCCCTATTTATACGTCTCTTCATACTCCTACCTTGTTTGCTTTATTACATGATTCGTGTGCTTATAGATCTTTCATATGTCCCACAAGAAAGTTCGGCCTGAAAAAATAATTACTAAAAAGTCAGATAAGACTTGTATTCTTGTGTTGGGTTAGGCCCTCCCAATTAGACTTGTATTCTTGGCTTAGGGTACCTAAATTTTAATATAAAAGTTATGGATTGACATGAGGTAACTCTCCTTGGAAATAAGAGGCAGTTGGTGATTTAGATTCATTAGATTATTGAGTTTTGTTATCAAAGATTGGCTGACTGACTTGCGAATTTGTGGTTATGCCTTTAAGTCTTAAATTTTTTATTTTTAAATTTTTAAATTATTTTTGTAATTGTTTGATTCTAAAATCTTGATCATTATTAAAAGTAGATTCAGAAAAATAATTTCTAGTAGTGCTAGACTAGCTAAGCTCCTTAATTTGATGAATGAATTGAAAATTATTTTAAACAGTACCATCCACGTATTACTGGATATAGTCAATATCTTCAATTGAGCATTGAATTGGAGTAGGTTTGCTTTCATTGGTTAAAAGCCAATTTGTAGGCAAAGTCATATTAAACCACTTAGTGGTTTTAGGAACTCTAATATTAATATTACTTTGGCTAGATTGAATCAACATGGTTTGATTTTTCGGACTTCTATTGATGGCTTAGAAATTCATATTGGTTTTGATAATTTTGTAATGTATTCAATTCACTCTTTGAATTGAATATGTAGATTTAGCACGTCGATGTAATATTTGAATATTTGGATTATATTCACTCCTGACCATGACTCTCATTTTCAGGATATTGAGGTAATATCATGGAGGATGGACGACAAGATAGCTCGATATTGTATTTACAGAATCAAAATAGATCCCAACATGTTTTGAACCATAAGGATTCTCATGCTTTACATTGTCGATGACATACTACAGTTTCTCATCAGACATGACACTCCATAGGCGTATTATTCCATATTTGATATGTGATGGATTTATGGAGTTGCGATGGTTGGGTTTATCGCACTCGACTAGCACTTGATCCCATCTTTTGTGGAGAGATGGCATTCTGAAACACATACATTTTATATGGCACATTGTGAGTCTACCATTACTTTACAAGATGTACAAATACAATTAGGACTTAGTTGATGGGATGACAGTCACGGGTACTGCACATCTAGAGTGATAAAAAATATGTGAAGATTTGTTAGGTTTTAGATGAGGCCCACATGATCTATAGGGATCACGTTTAAATATGTCGTGTTTGACTGCACATTTTCTCCCATTAGCTGATGATGATGACGATGAGCTTTATGTGCAACGTTATACACGTGCATATGATGCTCTTGCCTTTAGTAGAAGTCAAACACTAAGGTGCATTTGATGTTCTTACCTTTACTGGAAGATTTTACTAATGCTGGTTAGATGAGATACAGAGAAAAATAGTGAGCAAGCTTAACAAAAAGGGAGCAACACTAAGCCTTCGGCCTTCTATAAAAGGGAGCAACACTAAGCCTTTAGCTTGCCTTATTGGAAGGATGAAAGGAAGCACAAAATAACCAGGCAATTTATGTGTGTGTGAATCTGTGCGTGTGTGTTTGTGTGTGAGAGAGAGAGAGATGAATAAACAGATGTAGATAAAATCACACATCAAATATCAAAAGGAGTAAAGCACCTTAAATCAATGCTACAAGAAATTAGCAATTGTAGCTGTAAAAGGACTTTCTTATTTGCGCCATGATTGTTCATCTTTAATCATTCATAGAGATGTTACGTCAAATAACATTTTGCTAATTTTTTATTTTGAGGCTCATGTTGCAGATTTTGGGCTTGCCAAATTCTTACAAGACACTGGAACATCTGGATGCATGTCTGCCATTGCTGGTTCTTACGGCTATGCAGACAAACCCAACTAACTTCTTGGAACCATAAACTAAACACATCAAATTCAAAATACTTAGCAGTAGTAATTTAGACCGAATACCCAGAAATGAAAGACCCAAATGCCATATCCTATTAAAGTTGTCATGCTTGGGATCTAAAGCTTTAATTTTCCTAAAACTCCTAGAAAGAAAAGAATGTATACATAATGCAGAAAACCCCAACTAACTTCCTTTTACTAAATATATCATAACAATGATCTAACATAAGGACTTCATTTTACTTCACATGACTGTTAAAATCACAGGTTCATAAATCATAATAAAATGAAAGAGGTATTCACCTCCTACCAAGTACGCAAATATTGAAGAAGCAAGAAGACCAATCATAAATGCAGATGATAGAACAATAAGAATAAAATTGTCACAACCTATCGACATATACTGAAACAGTCCATCAGGATGCAAATGATTCATCTACGTAGACCCAATTATGTAAGAAGCATGTTTAAATGTATAAGTAGTCAACAAAGTGGGCAGAAAGGCCAACCAAAACAGACAAATCAGTTTGCAAAATTCTGTCAATGTTTTTTTTAGAACAGGAAAACCTATATATAGAAAGAAAAATCTTCAAATACAGATATTGAGTAGTACAACCACTTTCAAATCAGGCTAATAAGTTGATAAAGGCAATTTTCAATTAGAAAAAAATGACTGAAATGAAAACTCACATGCACTTCATCTACCTTAGCACTAAGTGGATGGATAGAAAACCATTCATGAAGACTAGAAAGCTTGGAAGATACCTAGTTCTTGATGGGAGAGTCATTATATTCTGTAATAGCGAGAATCTGAAAGCAGAAACAAGGTCCATGTTAAAAATATCTCCATGGAATAACAAATCAATCCAGCTACAAGGCTCAATTCAACTCAAAGTCATGAAAGTAAACATTTTCTTGCAAAAATACAAATAGTGATAAAATCAAGCCTTTTAATAGTTAGAAACACAATTTAAACTCCAATTAGGGAAATGGAAGCAAGTCTGTATGGAAAAAATTATGACAAAACTCAAAGAAACAACCAAATAAGATCTAATAAGCACATAGAATTAAAAACTGCATTAGAAAATCACAATTAGGGGAATGGAAAAGTAGCACAAACAATATATCCATAATCTCACCTAATTTCACATACCTGAAACATAGGACTAATTTTTCCAAAAGCCTTATTAGCCACATGGACCCCTACCAAGACAAAAATTGAAATCTAGTCAAATATAAAGGAAATACATAAGAAGGTTGTATCCAGCGGCATTGGGATTCAATAATTTCATTAGAGGAATATACCGAAAACATATGGTCCAATAAAGCTTCTTTTTGTTTACAGTATCTTTTTGTTTAGCTAAATGAAATAGTCGTAAAAGCTAGCCTTTCAACGGATAGAAACACAAATCGAACTCCAATTATGGAAACGAAAAATCAAGCCTGTATGGAAAACACATGACAAAACTCATAGAAACAACCAAATAAGATCTAATAAGCATATGTAATTAAAAACTGCATTAGAATTTCACAATTAGGAAAATGGAAACATATGAAGAACAATGTATCCATATTCTCACCCAATTTCACAAACCTAAAACATAGCACAAATTTTACGAGAAGCCTAATTAGCCACATAGACCCCTACCAAGACCAAAATCGAAATCCAGTCAAATATAAAGGAAATACATAAGAAGTTTGTATCCTACAACATTGAGATTCAATAATTTTATCAGAGGAATATACCAAAAATATATGGTCCAATAAAGTATCTTTTCTCCTCCATATCTTTTCTTGTGGAGATTCTTGGAACACCTGGAATGAGAAAACTCCAAGCTACTTAAAGAAGTAAGCCATGCAACAAAAAGGTAATTAGAAGCCTCATAAAGGGACAAACTGGACAATATGGATGAAAAATACTTAGTCATCATTGTTATTGGAATCTTTACTCTTTGCTATAGAGAAGCATACCATTATAAAATTAATGCACCACGTAAGTAAGAGAATCAATAAGGATCAAAAGAAAAAAAAACTCAATTTCATATAAGAAGTAACTAACTTTGATAGATCTCTCATATTAAAGACAATAAACTCTCGATCTTTGGAACACTTATATGCTGGGGAAAGGTGAAATAAACCATCTTTGCTCCTACAAAAGGTTTTCCATACCAAATGACAGCATAATACCAGGAAAACCCAAAATTGTCATCATTTTTGCATGAATAGTCATCAATTTACTATCTCCATATCCTAGCTCTATAGGGAAAGGATCTTTTACAAGTGGGGACCAAGACCAAGTCAGTTGGTGGAGTAAAATCTACCACATTAGGCAAAAACAAAATTTCATGAGTTGAAACATGAAAAATATAACTTAGAGAAATTGCCAACAGGAAATGAGTCCTACCACTCCATTGCATAAGGGGAAGCAACTCCACTTAGAACCAGACCTTGAATTATTCAATTATGAGAAATAACAAACACTAAATTCAAAAACAATAAGAACTTCACATACTAATCAAATCAATAAGATTTTTTTTATCAACAATGTTATCAAATTTTTATTGCCTTCACTAAAGCTTAGAATTAGTTTTCCTTGTTACAACTGGAGTGGAGCAAGAACTGAACTACATGTCCTAGTAGTAATGCCTTTATAGTAAGTTCTAGTATTAGAGAGAAAAGAAAAGCAAAATGTAAATGCTTCAACAAATTCAAAAGAGAGAAATATATAAAACCAATAATCAGAGACACCACGAGCACCAAAACGCACGAGCACCAAACATCAGAGAAATCAACAATCCCAAAACCCAATCAGACATAATATTCCTCATGAAATAGAAATTAAAATCTTATAACTTTGAACCACCAACAAAAACAAACAGATAGAGACTAACAAAATGAAGATAACATAAACTATTTGCTTTTTTGATGAAAGATCTCAACAAAGTGAATTATATTTAAAAGCTCATCACTAGAAATTTAAAGCATAACATGGAAGGGATTTACCTGAGACAAAGAGAAGCTGGGATTGGGAGGAATTCACGTTGGTAAATGAAAAACACAGAGCTTAGAGCGAGACCTTTGATAGAGAGCTAAGATAAAGGGCTTTAAGAGAGAGCTAACAACAAGATAGAGCTGGACAGAGCTAAAAGAGGTAGCTGCGAGAAAGAGCATAGAGAAATAGCTGCGAGAGAGAATCTATGATAGAGAGTTGAAAGAGATGCATGTAAGAATGAAAGAGCTGAGAGAAGCTTTGCCTCGTGAGGAGAAAGCTCTGTGAGCTTCATTGTAGAGAGAACTCTTTGTGAGCTTCGCGTGAGAGGGTGGGTATTGAAGAGAGAGGCGGTGTGAGAGTGTGATTTTTGTTCAATGTCTTTTAGTTTAATTTAGGAGGGTTTGAGATTTTGTTCCCGCCGCTTTTCCCTCGTGTAAAAATGCACCTCAATGTGTTTTGGTATAAAACACCATCCTTGAGTGTAATTAAAGCACTTAATTCTTGTAGTGGTGAGACCTAGAGTCAATATTAAAATCTCGATAATAGAGTCCATAAATACTTTAAAGTAAGTGTGACATAGTATTCCTTGATAGAACATGAGATCAAAACAATCTAAGTACTTAGTGTCTCTAACGGTTTAGTTAAGGATTTGATAATTTTACTCGATGCATCAACTATCAAAATTTATCATAGTTGATCAGTAGAAAAATATTTGAAACTCGAGGTACAAATGTGTATATAGTAGTTAGATAGTAATTTGTCTAATTGCACATGATGTTATATTATCGAGATGAGACGCACGATAAATAAAAGTTCGAGAATAATTATATCGAGTGAGATAAAATACTATTAGAGTTCAATTAAAATTTGATAGTAAACATAATTATAATTAATAATTAACAAATTTGATCATGGTTTAGTCGATAGTATTTCACTACAAAAAATAGCATCTTAAGGAGGATACTTATACCAAAAAATAATTTTGGTTGCTAAATTTTACATTTTAGCGACCGAAAGTTTTTTGGTAGCTAAATTATGTATTTTAGCGACCAAAAGTTTTTTGGTCACTAAATGTTACATTTATTGCGGTAAGAAACAAACGATTCCCGCCAGTGTTCACAAAATCCCACCAACATTTCACCGACAAAGGTTTTCGTCGCTGAAATTAATTAGCAATTAAATAGGTTTTTGTCGCACCAAACTGGCCCCGGTAGCATGAAATATAACCAAAAATCGAGCGGAGAACTGAAGCAAAATAAAAATAGGCCCCATTTCAGTCTCTTCTCTATCCTTTCTCCCTTCTCGATCTCCTTTGTCTAAAACCATTTTCTCTCTTTGAAACCCTACCCTCCCTCCCCTATCTCACTTCCCGATCTTGTTTCTCCCTTCCTTCTCCTGATCTACTCCCTCCCATGTCTCCCCTCTCTATCTCATCTCTCCCCTCTCTCCTTTTTCTATCTCTCTCTCTCTCTTTTTCTCTCTCTCTTCCGTTAGATAACTCTCTCTCTCTCTCTCATCACTGTCATCGATCACGTTCATTATACTCGTCAATGTCATTACCAGGTTCTCCCTGTCAGGTTTGTTCTCTTTCAGCATATGTAGTTGAGTTTTGCCCTAAAATTTTGCTGGTTTGTGTATCTTGATTTTTTCCCTAATGGATCACTTTGACAATAAAAAGAAAAGGAATAGATGACACGTCCGTAAATAGTGGAGATGATTTGGGATAGCATGCAATGGAGGACTTGGTGAAGCAATTTGAGGAGCTTTCTTTGATTGTGAAATATGAATGGTTCTTTTGTTATGCATTATTTGTTTTAGGTACATGAGGAAAACATTTGTTTGGAGGGCTTTATTTTCAAATTTTGTATCTAACACATTTGGACTCAGATGATGTCAGAGAGCTAATTTATAGAGAGGTATGAATGAGTTCTACATGTTTGTGTTTTTACTTGAATGAATCATTTTGCTATCTTTCTCTTCTTGTGGCATTATATTTTCTCTTCAAATGATGAAGCTGTTGGTTTTGAGTACATTGGAATGGTGAATGAGTTCTTCCAATCCATTTTTTTCTCAATTACTTCATTCACAAATTCTGTAGTAAATCTAGATTAGCAGTAGTAATCGCTAGAGCAGTGGTCTACTTCATTCACAAGAGGTTTACTTTCTTTCTTGATGATCAATGACAATTATAAAATCTTTTCAGATGTTGGTCTGCCTATACTATGAAGATTCTTGTATCCAAAGTCAAAATTGACGAAGGTAGTCCTTGAATGCACACTTCCTTTTAGCTTATTGCTTGTCTTGATTTGAAAAAACTGATTAAGATTAGTTAATTGCCTTAGTGAACTAAAATGGTGGATTGAATTATTGATGGAATATGTTGCAGGTCAATTTGATGGAGCTAGCTAGCAACATATATTGTTTCATTAATTTTTTTAAAACTTATTACAGTTTGGGAAGCAATAGAGTTTGGAAAACTTAATAGAGTTTGAAAAGTTAATTTTCCTGATGAAATTACATTGAGCTTAAACATCATTCTTGCATAAGCTTTTTAAGTATGACACAAATGGAACTTTTAAACTCTAGTCATATATTAGTTGAATCTATGATTGCTCTAATTTTAATTTTTGTTCGGCTAGAGGAACTACTGACAACATTGAAGAAAGTTGTGCAACCTTCACGACTCGTGCTTTAGGATTAACCTTGTTATACCCATTTCTCGGCTATGTATAAAGACCTTTAAGGACAATAAGAGAGACACCCAAGGTCTGGGGTCTTAGGGAAGCCAGTTCAGCCCCTGCCTAGGTCCTGTGGAGTACTATACCCTCTAAGTCAAGGGGTGTACCCAAGCCCGAATACCTTTCAGATAAAACATCTAAAGACTCTCGGCAGAGAGAGGAGGACATGAGGGCGGGAAACATCATACTTCAGTTCAATTTCAGCACCTAGGCTGAGGTAGAAGTATGCAGGTGTCATCGAATACATTTAATACACCTACACCAATCAGAAGGCATAGAGCGATAAAATGCATGAACCTCAGCATCCAAGGAGTCAGTCAACCTGTACCCAACATAGTGTCATCATAAACATTTAATACAGTCGGTCAAATGGAAATTCATAGAGTGGTACGTGGAAGTTCATAGAGTGGTACGAGGAAGTTCATAGAGTGGTGCGAGGACAGGCTATCCTGACACCACCCAAGGTCATCACCTCTCACCTCGTACCTCAATAAGCCAATAAGAGGAGCTGAAAGGTGGGGGTTGGTCTGAGGAGGCACTTTATTGGAGGGAAGGCCTACCACAGTACGGATACTAGCCCACCCTCAGACTAACCCTCCATTATAAATACCTTAGTAAATGCATTTCAACAGGTATGCAATAACTTCCAACTACTTCTCTACTTTCCTATCCTTCATCCCTTTTTGACTTAAGCTTCAAATGGGTAAGAAGGAGACCACCCCCTTCAACCTTGGTCTCCTACTTTACCTTCCCCCGTTGCAGGTGTGGAGAGAGAGGTGGGGAGAGACATTTTTGGCCTAATCTAACCCCCGAGGTTTAACCGTCAACAATTGGTGTCGTCTGTGAAAAATTAAGAGTAACCCTACTTCACCTCTTAGTTTCCAACCTAAGAGTTAAGAAAATGAGTTGAAGTTCCAACTGGACAACAAGATCAAACTGAGGGCGAACCCCTTTCGCGCATTCAAGGGAGCCTCAAATTCCTGATGAGGTAACGACCCTAATACCCCAACCAAATCGAAGGGGTCAAGGCCAAAAGAAACCACCCAACCCTACGAGAGGAAATTATTGAGTTATAGAGGTCCAAGCCCTCACTTTAGCCCTTAAACATCAACGCCGAGTCCCTCACGTTGGGACCCATGACCTAGAGGAGGACATAGAAGAGGAGGTGAACAGCAAGATCAGAACGCTGGTACTAGTGTTGGACGACCCTGGGGTGCACCTCCTAAAAACCCTAAGGATCTATGCACGATGCTCAATGAAAAAATAAAAGGTGTATACCGAAGTCGAGGACACAGCCGAAAGTGATCTAGGGCTAGGGGCAGAGATAAGATAGCTCTGAGAGAAAATAGGTGACATGAGTCGGGTTTGAGCTATGGAGGTCCCTTACTTATCGGAGGCCCTACTTCAGTATGCAGAACCACAATTCATAAAGGAGATCATGCGTGCTGAGATGACCCCATGATTTAAGATGCTATCCATCATGCTCTATGATGGCACTAGGGACCCTTCTTAGCACTTGGGGACTTTCAGGACCTGGATGGAGCCCTAGGGTACCCCATGGGCTATTATGTGTAAAGCGTTCCTCTTACAATAACGTCTTCATCCCGCTCTTGGTATCGACAGCTAAAGCCAGGCTCTATCTCATCATTTGGTGAACTCAGCAAGATGTTCATATATCAATTTCTAGGAGGTAGAGATCAGAGGAAGCCTGCCACTCATCTCCTCACCGTTAGAGAGCAGAAAGATGAGAACCTACACGACTATGTTGTTAGATTCAATGCGGAGGCCCTGAAAGTGGAGGGCTACAGCGATGACATAACCCTCACAGCAATGATGGCTTGGCTAAGAAACAAAAAATTGTTATGGTCCTTAGCAAAGAAGACAACCACAAGTTTCACTGAGCTACTCACCCGTGCCCAAAAATATATGAGCGCAACTGAACTCCTAGGCTTACGAGATGGGGATCGAACCAAGGACATGCCAAGGAAAGAAAAGAAGGAACCTGACCAGTGGGTTGGGAAGAAAAGACCTCGTGAGGAAGCAAGATCCCTTGAACCATGCAAACCAAAGTCTTTACGAGTGGATAAATTTGTTAACTTAACTCCATTGATAGCACCTCGAGAGTAGATATTCATGCAAATCAGAGATAAGGGATTGCTGAGATGGCCAGAAAAATTGAAAGGAAACCCAAAGCACCGAAACAAGAATAGATATTGCTTATTTCACAAGGACCATGGGCATCACACGGCTGAATGTACCTCAAGTAGGAACTCAAAAATTTGCTCCAAAGGGGGTATCTCAAGGAGTGTGTGGCTGCAAGACGACGAGAGCACAACCCATGACCACCGTAGAGGGCTGGCAAGGAAAAAGGACCCCCAAAAATAACCACTAGGAAGTAAGAACCATATGGGGAGGACTGCACGGAGGTAACTCGAAACAGAGTCGGAGGAACTTAGCCCGACAAGCAAGGAGGGAACCTGATGCATATTTCAATGCAGCCCCTATAACCCTCATTACCTTCACGGAGAGCCACAGGTCACCAACACTTGTTACTTCATACCTGCACAAGAGGAGGTGTCCTTTATAGATTGAGACCTAGTGAGTGTCCATCACCCCCATAACAATGCCTTGGTAGTCACCCTCGCCATTGTAAATGTTTGAGTCCATCGACAACTTATCAACAGGGGATGCTTTGCTGACATACCAAGGATGGAAGTCCTAATGCAAATGAGACTTGACCATAATGACTGCAATCCCGAGGCCACAAGCCTGGTAGGCTTCGAAGGAGAAATCATATTCCCCCATGGGAGCATCGAACTTCTAGTCACCATGGGAGAGTACACACAGCAGGTCACGCTGATAATAAAGTTCCTAGTAGTCCATAATACCCCAGCTTACAACGAGATCATGGGCGACCATTGATACGCATGGCTAGAGTAGTCCCATCATCCTACCACTAAGTCATGAAGTACCCCACTCCACATGGCATGAGAAATTTCAGAGGGGGCAAAGGTCCTCTAGAGAGTGTTATTCCACGTCGTTACGTAGAAGTTAAGGAAGTTGTGCTAGTTACATGTGACCTAACTAAACTAACTAAGATTGGGAGCAACCTCACCCGTGAATCAGAAGATGGGCTAAATACATTTCTCCGATCTAACATGGATATCTTCACCTACGCGCATGATGACATGCCAGAGATAGACCCAAAGTTCATAGTACACAGACTACGGGTGAACCCGAGGCTAAATCGGTCATATCAAAGAGGCAATAATTTGACAAAGCAAAGAGCAAGGTCATGAATGAAGAAGTGGTCAAGCTCTTGGAGGCCCAACTCATCAGAGAGGTCCACTACCCCTAGTGGCTAGAAAATGTAGTGATGGTAAAGAAGCCTAATCGGAAGTGGAGAATGTGTGTTGACTTCACCGACCTTAACAAGGCTTGCCCCAAGGATAGCTTCCCACTTCCAAGGATAGACCAGCTGGTGGACGTCACATCGGGGTATGAGGTTTTATGTTTCATGGATGCATACTCCGGCTACAATCAGATAAGAATGTATCACTCAGATGAAGAAAAAACTGCGTTCACCACCGAAAGGGGTTTGTATTGTTATAAAGCCATGCCCTTTAGCTTAAAGAACGCTAGGGCCACATATCAATGCCTTGTCAATAAGATGTTCGCAAAGAAAATACGGAGGAACATCGAAGTTTACGTTGATGACATGCTTATTAAAAAGCACCAATATTACCTCCTTCTTGATGGACTTAGCCGAAACCTTTTCAATTTTAAGAGAGTAAAACATGAGGCTTAAACCAGCCAAGTGTGTTTTTGGAGTAGGTGCAGGGAAGTTTCTTAGATTCATAGTAAACCAAAGGGGGATTGAAGTAAACCCAAATATGATGAAAGCTCTTGTGGAGATGCAACCACCCTAGAATGTAAAAGAACTACAAAGGCTGAACGGATGAGTATCTGCCCTCAATCGGTTCGTGTCCTGAGCTACGAAAAAGTTCATGCCCTTTTTTCAAGCTTTAAAAGAGGGGAATGATTTTCAATGGATAGATGAATGCAATAAGGCCTTTGAGCAGTTGAAGGAGTATTTAGAGAAGCCACCCTTGTTGAGCATGTCTGTACCAGGGGAAGTTCTCTTCATGTACCTGACTGCCACTCCACCAGCAGTTAGCTCAGCCCTAGTCATAGAAGAAGTAAAAATTCAAAACCCTGTGTTTCACACCAACAAAGCTCTCATCGACGCCGAGTCACGATACCCAGACTTGGAAAAACTAGCTTATGCGCTTGTTACATCCGCCTGAAGACTGAGACCATATTTCCAGGCACACCCAACCACCATCACGATCGAGTATTCGCTGAAGCAGGTGTTGATGAAACCCGAAGTGTTTGGAAGGATAACTAAGTGGGCTATTGAATTATCAGAGTTTGTGATAAAGTTTGAACCAAAGACTGAAATCAAAGGTCAAGTTGTTGCTTATTTTTTGTGGTGTTAGCCTCGACCTCGCTCCAAGATGAACAAATGCTATAGAAACTCTACGTTGACGGATCTAACAATGCAGCTGATAGTGGAGCGTCTTGTCCTCATCACTCTTGATCGAGTCAAGCTTGAGTATGCCTTCAAGTTCATATTTTCAGCCACAAATAATAAAGCAGACTATGAGGCGTTGTTAGCAGGCCTGAGGTTGTCTTCATAACTTGTAGTAGGACAAGTGAAGGGGGACTTCCAAGCCAAAGAGGAACGCATGGAATAATACCTCACCCAGGGCAAGACCCTCCTATTGAGACTTGGTAGCCATCAAGTTGACAACATACCAAGGTCCCGGAACAATAATGCAGACTCCCTGGCAATATTATCGCTAGCATCTGGACATGAACTAGACAGGACTATTCCGGTGGAACACTTCCCCCACCCAAGCATTGGGGGATTGGAGTCCATGAGTTGGACCTCGCCCAGGATGAGTGAATGGATCCCATCATTTGCTATCTTAGTCAAGGGTAACTCCTAAAAGATAAGATCGAAGCAAGATGAGTTCGATATGCCTCAGCCTGATATACGCTGCTAGAAGGAATCCTATACTTAAAAGGTTTTTCACTACCATATATAAGGGGCTTAAGAAAAGCAGAGGCTGACTATGCCATGAAAGAGGTGCATGAAGGCATGTGTGGCAACTATTTGGGGGGGGGGGCAAGCTCTGGCAGACAAATTAATTAGGCTGGGCTATTACTGGCCTACCCTAAAAAAATGTGAAGGAATTCGCGAGAAGATGTAACCAATGCCAGAAATTCAATCCTCACCTTCAGCAGCCTCCATAGGAGCTTATTCCCGTGATTAGCCTATGACCTTTTTCACAGTGGGGCATCGACCTCATAGTCCCCCTTCTAGTGGGCAAAGCGTAAGTGAAGGGAGCTTGGCCAAACCACGACCCGGGGTTTTACCAAACCACGACCCGAGGGTCGACGGGAGTGACCCCTTTCTCTCTTTCTTTTGGAATGGAAGCAATGGTCCCGGTAGAAATTGGGATGCTAACGAAAACACAGTGCTCTTATAATGAGGAGGTAAATGAAGAAGCGTCCGGAGTCTGACTCGACTTAATCAAAGAACGTCAAGAACAAGCTCGCCAGAGAACGTTATCATATAAGCAGATGGTGGCCCGTCATTACAACTCACGAGTGAAGAAAAGGTCATTCAAGGTAAATATCATGGTACTGCGGATTAATTAGGCTGGGCTATTACTGGCCTACCATAAAAAAAATGCGAAGGAATTCACGAGAAGATGTAACCAATGCTAGAAATTCATTCCTCACCTTCAGCAGCCTCCTTAGGAGCTTATTCTCGTGATTAGCCCATGACCTTTTTCGCAGTGGGGCATCGACCTCATAGGCCCCCTTCTAGTAGGCAAAGCGTAAGTGAAGGGAGCTTGGCCAGAAGAACTTCCTAGGGTCCTGGGTTTTTACCAAACCACGACTCGGGGGTCGACGGGAGTGACCCTTTTCTCTCGTCTTTGGAATGGAAGCAATGGTCCCAGTAGAAATTGGGCTGCTAATGAAAAGACAGTGCTCGTATAATGAGGAGGTAAATGAAGAAGCCTCCAGAGTCTGACTCGACTTAATCAAAGAACATCAAGAACAAGCTCGCCTGAGAACGTTAGCATATAACTAGAGGGTGGCCTGTCATTACAACTCACAAGTGCAGAAAAGGTCATTCAAGGTAAATATCATGGTACTGCGAATTAATGGTACTGCGAATTAATTAAGCTTGGCTATTACTGGCCTACCATAAAAAAATGCGAAGCGATTCGTGAGAAGATGTAACCAATGCTAGAAATTCATTCCTCACCTTCAGCAGCCTCCATAGGAGCTTATTCCCGTGATTAGCCCATGACCTTTTTCCCAATGGGGCATCGACCTCATAGGCCCCCTTCTAGTGGGCAAAGTGTAAGTGAAGGGAGCTTGGCCAGAAGAACTTCCTAGGGTCCTAGCGTTTTACCAAAGCACGACTCGGGGGTCGACGGGAGTGACCCCTTTCTCTCTTGTCTTTGGAATGGAAGCAATGGTCCCTGTAGAAATTGGGCTGCCAACGAAAAGACAGTGCTCGTATAATGAGGAGGTAAATGAAGAAGCCTCCGGAGTCTGAATCGACTTAATCAAAGAACATCAAGAACAAGCTCGCCTGAGAACGTTAGCATATGAGCAAAGGGTGGCCCGTCATTACAACTCATGAGTGAAGAAAAGGTCATTCAAGGTAAATATGATGGTACTGCGAAAAGCAGAGTTTGGGCTTGATCGTGCCAAAAGGACCCCAACTGGGAGGGACTATATAAGGTTGATCGAGCACTAGGGTCCGAAACATACGAGTTAGAAAATTATTGGGGGAACATACTTAATCACCCATGGAATGCAGAATACTTGAAGGTGTATTATCCTTAAGTAGATGTATGATTTTCAGAACATGACTGTATGACTAAAATATGAATAAAAGGCCCTAAGTATGGCCCTTTTTTATTACTCATTATAATTCTTAAACATTTGGGCGGAGCCCCACGGCCGTTATTACTATAGTGATTACCATTATGAACCCGGGCTCTTCAAAGTAGAAGCAAACCCGAGGGCCAATAAACCGTACCCCACCGTGGTCACTAATAACAACCCTCATGCTCTTCAAAGTAGAAGCCAACTCGAGGGCCACTAGGCCGAACCCCACGGTCAAGGCAACTAAACCCTCGGGCTCTTCAAAGTATAAGTGAACCTGAGGGCCAATAAACTGTACCCACGGAGGTCATTAAGAACAACCCTCAAGCTCTTCAAAGTAGAAACGAACTTGAGGGCCAATAAACCGTACCCCATGTTGGTCATTAATACAACTCTCTGGCACTTCAAGATCAAAGCGAACCTAAAAAATCATCAGGCCTAACCCCCGTAGCCTATCAACACACTTTAGCTCGAACCGACTATAGCAACGGTCCATGCTAGGGGGCAGGAAGGGTTATTACTAAGACCCTAATGAATGAAGTGCAAAACTGATGCACAAATAAACAAAATTACAATTAAAATTCATAAAAAACATCATATGTTCCACTTACATATACTCATTACATCATATGTCCCATTACAATTGCAATTACAAAAAAATAAGTGTTCACTAGACATCAAATCGGGGGAGGATATGGGGAGATTCGACAGACACTCTTAGAGGAAAGCTGAGATCCAAAGAGGGGTAATGGTCCAAAACGAACCTCCTCGTTGTGGCTACTCCCGCACCAAATTCTTCAAACAACTCTTTAGCCTTGCTAGTTACATTCATCTCAGCTGCCTCAACACGCCTTCGAGTAGACCTAGCCTATGATAACTCAACCTGCACCCTAGCAAGCTCCTCTTTGAACCCTTTAACATCATCTCGGGCCTTAGCTAAGGTATCCCCTACCTAGGTGAGTTTATCCTATGACATGGCTTGTTTAGCCCTGGCCTCTTTAATTGCATGCCTAGCATGGAGGAGCTCACGTTGCACATGCTGGATAATATTCTTCAACTTAGTCTTTTCCACTTGAAGTGCTTTGATCTCAATAGTAGCTCTTTGAATGCTCACATATTTCTCCACTACTTGTGAACGAAGGGGCTCAAGCTCAGCTAGGGAAGAACTCAAGCCACTACCATATGAATCGCACGTAACACAAAAATCCCCAAGTTCATGAGACACTTGAGCATGTAGGCATTGCATGGCCTCTAACTCCTCTACATGTCCCCAGCGGACCACCTCCAACTCCACCTCCAAACATGCTATCTCATCAGATGTTCCTGAGCTACGACCCCCAGCTCATTTGTAAGGTCCTTAATCTGAGATTTGAGTAACTCATTTTCTGTGATTATAAAGGATTTCTCTTGCTCAGCTCGCCTGGCCGAAATGCGGGCAGCATCAAGGTCAACCTTGAGTTGAGCCCCACAATACTCATACAGAGCATATGCTATAGATACCTGAAATAAAGGTCAGTTAGTAAACCTTGATAAAAACAAAGTAAACTAAAGATAAAGAAAAAGAGAGGGTATAGAGATCAACCTAAGAGACCTTGGTCTCCCAATTCTAAAAGCCCAAGGGCCCCATCAACTGTGAACCGCTGCCTGTGCCCCTCCGAAAAAGCCCCCTGTCAGTCCTCATCTTAATAATGAACTCATGGCTTTGGTCAACACTGTGGTCATCGCTATTTGGGACAATCACCTTGGGGATTCCTTATCCCTAAGGGGTCGCTACGTTCATCAAGACTAGCATCTCCTATAACCTCTTTAGAGCTCCTGACTCATAAATAAGGGAACAGATGCCTAATGGCTCACCCCTAGTGCCGCCATCAACATCGGAGGGACCCTTAGGAGTTAGATCGACTGCCTCAACACTAGACCTCTAGCAGAACATCCCACCCTCATAACACCAGAACCATCTGAATTGAAAGTCAGCCCATCGTCTTTGGCTATTTCATCATGGGATGCCAAAACACTGGGAACCATCGTGGGATGAACCATGACCTCGGGGTCCGTAACAACATCAAGTACTTCCTCTCTATGGTCTTGTCAGACAATGTCACCCTCAATTTGAGAAGGAGATGTTGGGCCTGCCCTGGTAAAGATAGTATATGGTCTGGATGAGGAGGTGTCGCAATGTTCGAAGAGCTCCTTAAGTTGAGCCATGTCATCTCCCTCCGCCCTCACCTTGTTTAGATAAAAAAAAATGGAAAAGGTTTAATTTACTCCATATGAGCGACCCGATGAGGTGTAGAAATTCCATGGGAAGATCCCGTGAAGCCGCTAAACCCTGTAACCGTAGGGTGAAGAACACAGGGTGACCTACCAAGGCCATCAGAGGCGTTATCTTCCTGTGAATAGGCTTGAGATGGATGGCCAACGCCATTAAGGGTGTTGCTGGGAGGCTCGGGGGCATGAGAGGATCCTCTAGAGGAGCCCCCACTTTTTCACGTAAAGGAGGGATCCTTAACCTTCTCCCTCTTCCTCGTCTTAGATACACTCACCTACTTCTTGGCCTTATATGCACCTAAGGTAACAAACAAAGACGTAAGGTGCTTACCAAAACCTATATGCAAATACATAGCAAAATAAAAAAAGTGATGTTATTTACTAAGTGTTAAAAGTATACCCTGAGTCATGCGGACAAAGTAATTTTATTTGATATTAAAATTATGATTGTATTGTATATTAGGATTTTTTTAGAATGAGACTAGCTTAGATAGTGTACAATTTTTAGTATTCTTTGGCATAATGGGGATGAATAGATTTAAACTTAGGGGTCATTTTGTTTACGCTTAACCAAGAATGATCATCGTAATTCAATTGTTGGTAAAATATGATTGTCAGGTTTGGTTGTGTATGATAATCTATGAAATAATGAGTGATACTTCAGGATTGCTACATTGATATATGTTAAATTTTGTTGTAAATTTATTTAAATAACAGGAAGTTACTTAAAACTATCTCGATTATATTATGTAAAAAAATAGTTTGACATGCAATTTGAACATTAATATTAATTATGCTTGATTAATATTTCAATAAATTAATAAGGCTGAACTAAATTTTAACAAAGTTATTTTCAAATAAATTAGTAAAATGAGAGATATTAAAAGAAAGAAGTGATATTAGTTTAATTTCATATGAAAGTACGAAAGTAATTTTATTTGATATTAAAATTATAATTGTATTGTAAATTAGGATTGTTCTCATTTTTCGCTGCAATTCAACTATCTCAAAAGATTATAAATTACGACTGCATACAACTAGGATGCACAACCTAATTTAATGATTACTCTCTCTCTCTCCCCCTCCCTCTCTCGCTATCTCCCTCTCTCTCTTCCTCCATTTCTCTATCTCTCTCTCTCTCTATCTCTATCTCTATCTCTCTCTCTTTCTCTCTCTCCCTCTCAATTTCCCTCTCACTTTCCCTCTCTCACATGCTCTTTCACTCACACACTCTCTCTCACTCACTCACTCCCTCCCACTCTCTCCCCCTCTCTCTCTCCCTCTCTTTCTCCCTATATCTATCTCTATCTCTCTATATTTGTATCAATCTCTCTCCCTCTCCCTCTCTCTCTCTCTTTTTCTCCCTCTCTATCTCCCTTGTCTCTTTCTCTCTCTCTATCACCTTTACTTTGAGTAAATCTGATTGAACTTCCAAGTGATGTTTGTAACCTAAAAAGGCTTGAGTGCCTAATACTCTCTAGTTACTCAAAATTGGAACAATGGCCAGCGGACATAGGCAACATGGAAAGCTTAAAAACTCTTGATGCCAGTAAAACTACTATAGAAAAGCTTCATGATTCATTTTCACTCTTGAAGAACCTAGCAATCCTTAACTTCAGTCATTGCCAATCATTGAAAGTTTTAACCCTGAGCATAGGGAACCTGAGTTCTCTGGTTAAACTTTTCCTTGATGAATCTGAAGTAGAGGAAATACCATAAACTATTATATCTTTGGAAAATCTTAGAAACTAGGCTTGGGTGGTGTGCATATCGGCGACCTTAAGTCATTGAAAGAATTCGATGTTTATCGTTGCAAAATTGAAGAACTACTTGACTCTATTGGTTCACTCTCGAATCTAACAAACTTATCACTTGGGAAGGGTAAGTATATGAGCAGGTTGCCTGAATCACTTGGACTCTTAGATTCTATAACTGAGCTTTCCATAGAAGATACATAAATCACATTTTTGTCACATGAGATTGGAGGCCTTAAAAACATCCAAGAAGCTTGAAATAATGCGATGTAGATCTCTTGCACGATTACTAAATTTAATTGGAGGCTTGCTGGCTTTTACTAGCTTGAACATTTATGAAGCTAGTATTGCAAAGTTGCCCAATCCTTTAGATGCCTCCGTACATAGCACTATTAACCTTCACAACAATCTGATGATGTAGCAGTTCATGAGAACTAAGAGTCATACTTGTAGTGGGTTCTATATGTATCTATTCCTTCTACTGTTGTTACAACCTCTAATTCTGATCATCATCAATCTAATAGCCCTTCCATTACCACTTCGCCAGCACCACCTCTTTCCTTGAATTAGGTACTACCTAATCATCCGCTTCAGCACCAACTAGATCATGAAGTACTCAACTCTTCTCCTCCCAACAGCTTGCAGGCAACTACACCAAAGTACACCACCACCACCACTAATGACTACTAGTACTAATAATAATTCTATTATCCAGCTCATTAGAGAATGGAAAGAAGAGATGCGCCATCAGAAGAGAGACGAAAAAGGCCTTCACCTCTTGAGCTTGCTTCTTCAATGTGCAGAAGTCGTGTCCACTGATCATTTTGAAGATGCATACAAGATGCTTCTTGAGATTTCTAAACTCTCAACACCTTTTGGAATGTCAGCCCCGAGGGTGGCAGCATACTTCTCGGTAGCCATGTCGGCCAGGCTAGTGATTTCATGCCTAGGAATATACACCGCACTTTCGTCCTCATCTTTGCCTCACCACCTTTGCCAAAAGGTGAGATCGGCCTTCCAGGTTTCAATGGCATCAGCCCTTTCGTCAAGTTTTCACAGTTCACAGCCAATCAAGCCATACAAGAAGCCTTTGAAAGGGAGGAGAGGATGTATATAATATATCTAGACAAAATGCAAGGGCTGAAATGGCTTGGGATCTTCCATATCGTAGCTTTAAGACTAGGAGGAGCACCTTATGTGCCACTCACGGGGATAGGTACCTCTCTGGAGTCACTGGAGGCCATTGTCAAGCGTCTTTCTGATTTTTCTCAAAAACTGGAACTTCCGTTTGAATTCTTTCTTGTGGCTGACAAAAATGCAAACTTGGATCCAGAGAGGATGAATGTCAACAAGAGGGAGGCTATTGCTCGTTCCATGTCTTCAATTTCTCCGTATGCTACTTCTCGCGAAATGAAAATCTCGCAAACTTCCTCTTCAGTAAGATTACATCTATCAAGATGTGAGCCAAGTCTGCCTCCGATACTGCTTGTTCCATGTTACTCTAGCTATGGTTATCCTTCAACAAAGATGTAGGGGGGAAAAAAATACCCGGGCTATAGCCCACTCAATAATATTTCTGAACAAAGTTCAATACTCCCATTTCTCAGGTAGGGCCCATATTAAGTTCAAACTGAGGACTCCTCAATGACCGAAGTCACCATGATGACCGAGGCACCTTCCACGATCAGATCGATGGACAATATCCCACATATACTTACACTACCGATGTCACATGGATGATGAGGTAATCTCATACCTAGGATCGTGGCTAATCGAGATAGCTGATATCATTTTCCTATCACAATAAGATATAATAATCAGTCATACAAAGAAAGGATAGGCACACATCAAATCTATCAGACAATCTCAATGATTGTTAAAGAGGATAAGATGATAATCAAAATATCCTAATCAGAGAATATTCACCATGAATATCTCCATTCCTTATTAGAATAAGGAAGAAGATACATTAAACCTTGAAGTTTGATTGATACATAAAATCATTATTAATATATGATGATCATCATTGAACGGTAAGCAAGTTCTCGGCACTACCACTTTTTCTCTAAACACTCTACTGAATTGATCATTAGAGTGCACCATTCCGGTGCCCTGCCTACTGTATTCACGATGGGGCACCACTCTGGTGCCCTTCCCTTGAGTTACTTATTGCATATGTTATCTGTCCATTTTTGTTCATTCAGCACTTTACAATACTGGATTTGAGGAGCTGATGTAGGCTATTTAGAAAAGGCACAAGTGCTAGGCCACTGAGGAGGGAAAGCCAGGCATTAGGCTCACACAACATGGGCCATTTAAGGAGCCATGGCCTGCGCATAGAGCCTCAGAATCACGGGTTATGCGTAGGTTGAACGTGAGGCTCGGGTCACGCTTGGCTCGGGTCGTGGGTCGCTCCTTGGCATACTGGACTCCCTTCTATTGGTTTGGGCAATAACGAGCTCTCTTGGGCTCTTTTTATGGATCCATGTGTTATGTGTCGGGTAGGTTAACCCAAGGAGCTGAATCAGGGTAAGGATGGAGGTGCTCCCATCGCCAGAGCGCGTGGGGCTCGTGAAGATTTTTTCGGCGTTCGTTCTCGGCGGGAATGGCTTCAAAATACTAGAATTCCTCATATGAATGCTTTTACATGTGCCTTGGAGTTTGAAATTGCATTCTTTTAGTATATCTAAGATTCAAGTTTCAGTAGTGGAAGTGGTCACCTACGCCAGCGCGTGCATCTTGTGAGATCGATTTCTGCGACCGTTGTCTACTGGTGATGGCCTGAATCACTGTGAAAATTTAGAGTCTGAAAATTTTTTGTTTGACATAGATCTAGGATTCCAATTTTGAATTAAAATAGGTGGGTTCCTCATGGCTCCTCCTCTGTGTTCAACGACCATGGTAGATGCGGATGTTCTTCTCCGGAGAACTTCCGTTGTCATGAAGGGCATCTTCACCTGGGATTGCAGTCACCGACCGTGCCCTTCCTAAACTTAGGGGGGTACCACTCTGGTGCTCTGTCTACTACTTTCACGATCGTTGTTGATTTTTACAGACCCCTGGATGAATCACCAAACAATGTGTGGGGGTCCTCTCGACAGTCGATGCTGACATATTATTTACATCAACAGTTTGGTACCATTTGTGGGAACGAAGATCTCCATTTTTCAAAATTGATCCAAAAAGTCCACTGCCACGATCGTCACGACAGCGGTGTAACGATCCAAGAACAGGTAAAAATCATGAAGGAGATTAACAACAGGATCGAAAAGATAGTGGAAGAATTATTGTGGTCACTGTCAGCACAAATTTTTCATTGTTATTGAGAGCCACAAAGCTGCCACAAAAGTTTTAAGCCACATTCGTCGTCAATCACAAGAAGCAGCCACGCAAAGTTAATTTTTATTGTAGTGAAAACAGTACTTAACCCGCTAAAAAAGGGCGAGGATCCAATAAGATCTGTGACTATCACGGAGCACTGGCGACGACTCCAATCCTAGATGAAGATGCCCTTCATGACAACGGACGTTCTCTAGAGAAGAACATCCACATCTACCATAGCCGTCGAACTCAGAGGAGGAGCCGCGAGGAACCCACCTATTTTGATTCGAAAATTGAATCCCACATCTATATCAAATGAAAAAATTTCAGACTCCAAGACCCCCATGATAATAATCAGATGGAAATTCACAGCGATTCAAGCCATCACCGAAAGACAACGGTCGTCGGAATCGATCTCACGCGCTAGCGCAGGTGACCTCCTCCATTACCAAACCTTGAAGCTTAGATCTACTTAAAATCCAATTTCAGACTCCAAGGCACATGTAAAAGTATTCAGATGAGGAATTCTGGTATTTTGAAGCCATTCCCGTCGAGAATGGATGCCAGCGAAATCTTCACGCACCTCACGCGCTCCGATGACGGCGGCACCTCCACCCTTACCCGGATTCATCTCCTTGGGTTAACTTACCCGACATCTAACCCATGGATCCATAAGAATTCCAAGAGAGCTCGATGTGGCCCAAACTAGCAGAAGGGAGCCCATCACGCCCAGGCTTGACCCTCGACCCACGCTAGGTGTGACTCACGACCCGCACCAGGCGTGACTCGTATGTCCAAGACTATATGTGCAGACCTTGGCTCCTCAAATGGACCAAGTTGTGCGAGCCCAACACTTGGCCTTCCCTCCTCAGCGGTTTAGTATTAGAATTTTCATAGGTACCCTGAGATATTTAAATTACTTCCTTTAAAAGGTAAGTTTCGGTGTTGTTTTAGGATAAGAGTGAGAAAGTGGGGACCATCTAATCCCACTCGACAAAAAGAAGAGCACTCATTGGTTTCAGTCAGCAGGCTCCAGCGTGTAAATGAGAAGCAATCTGTGGGTTAGATTTGAAATATCCGTAAGATTGGGTAATGGAGTTTTCGAAGTCCCTAAAGAATTTGAACGGTCATGTATTTATTGTAGATCTACGGTAGAGATTGCATCTCGCTAGTGCGTGAAAAGAAAAGTAGTGCTTTATAAGGAGAGAGGAAGCTATTTCATGTAGCACTACGCCCATTTGTTATCTTCTCCCAAGCGACGACGCCTCCCCATTTAAAAACACTTTAAATCCCCAATTACCCTACTTTGCATCCAATAGCATCACAAGCTCTAGACCTTCAGAAGCAAAAATGTCTTCCTCAAAAGCAGCCAGTTCCCAAAGCAAGCCTCCTTTTAAAACTTTCCCTAAATCTGAAAGATTTGTGAGTGTAGAGGCAGAGAAAAAGTATGAGTTGGAGATTCGCATCAAGAAATTTCATGCAGAAAAGGGCTTTCTCATCGATCCAGTGCCAAACTTCGGCCTTCCTAAAGGTGTGGACGAGATAGTACAATAGCGTAACTGAGAGTTTATCTCCATCCCCTCGTAAGAGAGTTTTATGCCAACTATAATCCTAAGTCGACAAAGGTGCACATGTAAGGTAGGGAGTTCTATGTTACTGCCTTGCAGAGTAATGGACTTTTAGGATTAGGGGATTTTGAGGATGATTACTCTTTTATAGCCACTAACATCAATGACCCCATGTTAGCGAGCATGCTTAAGGATTTAACCATGCCAGGCACTAAATGATATAGTTCCTCAGCTGGAAATGCAAAAACTGTTCTGCGTACATCTCTAATTCCTATTGCAAGAGTCTGGTACCACTTTATTGGACATTCATTGATACCAACAACACACAATCTCACTATTACGCTAGATAGGCTTATTTTTTTGCATTTCATAATGTTTGAGAAGTCAATCAATGTTGGTAGAATTATATTGTCTGAAATTCAAGTTGCAGTCACAAAGAAGGCTGGTTCTCTATGCCTTTTCCAATAGTCCACATCAGCTCCTCAAAGCCAATATTGTAAAGTTCTGAATGAACAAAAATGGACAGAGCAAATATGCAATAAGTAACTCAAGGGAAGATTTATTTACACACAATTATTATTATTATTATTATTATTATTATTATTATTATTATTATTATTATTATTATTATTATTTTACTTAATGCAACTAATTTGCGTATTAGTTATTTTTACTCAATGTAATAAAATTGCAAAATACTCCTTAATTATTTGATGTGCTCTCAATGCGAGGAGAATAATACCATTATTTGCATCAATATTATTTAATCTCTCAGGACGCGGACCACACAACTTCGATGAGCATTATTCTAACTTTGTTATTCCCTCAAATTCGCGATTCACATCGATGATCTCCATTAAAATTTTGAGAAAAATAATACAGTAAATATTATTTAGTATCTTGGATAAGAGTAAGTTTCAAGATTCGGACGCAAACCACAAAACTCATATCTAGATTTTTTTATTCTCTCAAAATCAAGAGTCACATCGATGACCTCCATTAAATTTTTTAGGTACGTTATTTATTTTTTATGCTCAAATCTTCTATTCTTTTCAGGAATATTTTTTAAAGTACTTTAATTTAGTATGATATCAAGCATGGAGCCATTATAAGCAACAAGATCTTAGGACATAACGTAAAGTCTCATAATCTCTTAATTATATCACCATGATACATCAACACGAGTTCTATGGATCTCTTGGGCCCGCTTGATAGGGGATAGAAAATAAAAAACAAAAAATATAGTTTAATCCATTAGGAATATATAAGTGTAGTAAAAACGCTCCCACGAGAGAGAAAACATAATTATCAAGATAGGAGAGGTCACGAAATATGCAAACGCTTCCACAAGAAAACAAACATAATTAATCAAGATCGGAGATGTCACGAAATATGCAAATGCTCTCACGAGAGAGTGAACATATTTATCAAGATCGGAGAGGTCACGAAATATGCAAACGCTCACACGAGAAAGCGAGCATAATTATCAAAATCGTAGTAGTCATAGATTATGCCAATGCTCCCATGAGAGGGCAAGCATAATTATCAAGACCGAGAAGTCAAAGATTATACCAATGCTCCGAAATATATCAAACACGATCAAGATCCGAGAGGTCACAAATTATGAAAATGCTCATATGAGAGAGCATGCATAGGAGAATTTGTACAAATGCTTACGTGAGACATCAAGCAAAACCTAAGAGGTCATAGATTACACAAACGCTCCCATGAGAGAGAAAACATAATTATCGAGACCTGAGAGGTCCACTACCCAGACTGCTTGGCCAACACGGTAAAGAAAAAGATGAAGAATGAAAAGTGGAGGTCCTGTATAGGGTCAATGACCCGAATAAAGCATGCCAAAGGACAACTTCCCTATTCCAAAAATTAATCATTGATGGATGCTAAAATTTTTTTAGTAAGAGGAAGACTTATTGCTACAAAGTCATGTCGCTTGGAAAGAAGAACACAGGAACCACCTATTAGCACTTAGTCTACACAATGTTCCAATAGTACATGTAGAAGATGATGGAAGCGTTCAGAGAGTTCGACATAAGATACGAACCTCATATCACAATCAAGGCTCAAGAACTCATTGAATTTTTGGTAGAGATAATGCCACCCCAAGAAAAAGAGGACTCGATCCGTACAGAATATGTCACGCAAGATGACACGATGGATAGAGGCATGGGGAAAGAACATTCAGACATGAAAAAGGCACTCAACGTGGATGGTTTTGTAAACGCATGCAGAAGTAAAGTCAGACTGATACTCAAAAATTAGAGAAGACCATAACTAAAAGGTTGATGTGCTTCGCATTCACGACATCAAACAATGAAGTCGAATAAAAAACTTGGCTCGCATATCAATGGAGATTCTCAAGCTAGACACAAGAATGGGGGCAAATCATAGCAAAGTTCTAAAATTGAAGGAATGATATAAATAGTGATCCTTAGAGCAACTATCCCAAGCAAATGATATGCTTGGATGAAAGACCACGATAAAGGTCATAATTGTCGAGGCCTCATACTTACCAAAGATGGCTAGGAGATAAGACCCTGCATTGGGTAAAAGGACCACGAAAGAACCTCATGGCACCCGAACACATGTTATGCTTGGATGAAAGACCTCGATAAAGGTCGACGCCACTGAGGCCTCCTTTTCACCAAAGATGATAAGGAGAAAGACCCTACAAGGGAAAAAGGACCATAAAAGTATCTCGTGGCACCCAAGCACACGAGATAAGCGGATGAAAGTCCTCAACAACCGCGATAAACTGACGAGGCTTCCTGATTACTAAGGATGATCCGAAGAAAGACCCTACATAGGGAAAAAGGACTACAGAAGTATCCCGTGGCACCTGATGTCAAAGAACCATCAGACGAAAGACCTCACCTAGGGCAACGGCCTAACAAGGCATCTTTATCACATAAGATGATTTGGAAAAGGACCTTACAAAGGGGAAAAAGACCTCATCTTAGGCGACAGCCTAACAGGACATCCTTATCATATAAGATGATTGGAAAAGATCCTACCTAGGGTAAAAGACCACGGTAATATTTTGTGGCACCTGAGTACACGAGATGGTGGGACGAAGTACTTTGATAATGGTCACTGTCGCCAAGACCTCATTCAACAGGTAAAAAATATTTCACTGCCACGTGGAACAAAATGGACTCATCCATGGCTCATGAGAAGTGTCGAGAAAGCATAAACGAATGACTGGCTGAAGTCACGGAACATATCGAGAGCCAGAGATCATCGCTTCCAGAATGGTAATTAACATCTCGAGAATGTGAGATCATCGCCTCTAGAACGGTAACCGACATCTCAAGAATGAGAGATCATCGCCGCTAGAACGGGAACCAACATCACAAGAATGAGAACCAACACCAAAAGAATGGGGATCATCGCTTCAATAATAGGAACCGACATCTCAAGAATAGGGAATCATTACCTCTTGGATATGACAGAACATAAAAAAGAAAAGGACGATTCAGATTGACAGTCAAGTGGCGGTGATTGATTGGGTATGCTGCATCACTTGGATAAGAAAGATTGGTAAGTTATCAAGTGGTTCTGACTAATTTGCTCAGAACCATAAGGAACTGCCGTGTGGTAGCGATTGATGGGCGGCTAAGTGTGGCAAATGTAAGATAAAAAATAAATGGAATCCCACGAATGGGTGTTGTCCTAGGCTTGACCTCATCTGATATTTTTATTATTTATTGGTCATTTTTAATTAAACTCATGCGATTGCGGAGGTCTATATAAAGCCAATCTATTCAATAAAACATGACATTTTGAAATCTATAAAACTTTGGGATTATTAAACATATCTTTACGTTTCGCTCACATTAATACAAATTTCATCCACATTAATATATTTTTCCTTTAATCTTGAGGAGGACAAGAAAAATCCTTTACATTTTGGTGCTTTCATTGAGTGTATGAGAAAAAGGCTCAAGAGGTGTACCTTACAAAACCATAAACATGCCTAGAACCAGATCCAACCCGGATCTAAATGGAAACAATAGACCCATAAATGAAGACGAGCATGCAGATCAACTGACCCTACCCATAGAAATGCTGTAGATGATCCTTAACGGGATTCACGAGATGGAAAGAAGGAATATTGAAGCAGTGCATAATGCATGCAGAATGTGCAAGGGAAAATCAACACGCTACAAAAAGAACTCGCGAAAACACGAGTAAAAGTGAGCCAATGGGTGAATGATAACAAACAGGAAACCCACTCAGAGGGTGACCAATGAGACTAAAGGAAAGGGGACCACGAGAATGACATAAGCATACAACGAGAAGAAGAAGTCCAATAGTGAAACCTTATGAAGGAAACTACGGGAGAGGTTCGACATCCCTGAATCAACTCAAAAAAAGTAGTCGAGGAGCTGTTTGACCAAACAATGATGGAGATAAGGAATCTCAAGAGTACGGGAAAGAGGGACATTGAGTCCCTTATTAGGACACCATTAGGCCTAAAAGTTCTAGCAACACCCATACCCAAAAAAATCACCGTTCCCAGGTTCAAATGTTACGAAGGAAAGTCTGATCCCGTAGACCATCTCCGACGATTCAGACAAGACATGGCGTTGTACAATATGATGTGTAGAATGTTCCCTACGAGTTTAGATGTGACAGCTTTGAAGTGGTACCACTCCTTACCAGTGCATTCCATCAGTAACTCCATTATTATGTCCTCAGTTTTTATAGAACAATACTCAATATACCGTACCATCTTGGAAGACTCACAACATCTGATGATGATCTCCACCACGAAAGGGGAGTCCCTACGAGAATACATTCACCGCTTCAAGGACAAAATGGTCAAGGATGAGAACTGTGATGACCGGTTCGCCAGATTGGCTTTCCGAGGAGGTCTGGGCCTAGAATCGCCTTTCTTTGAGGACCTGTTCAAAGTAAAGCCCAATTCCTTGGCAGAGGTTTTTCAATGGGCACGAGCTTATATTATGTTGGAAGAGGAGAAGAGAAGTACGCGAAGAGTGGTTGAATGGAAGGGAGAATAATCTAGGAAGGGAGAAAGGACCTCAAGACCTAAAGGAAGGAAGCATGACGAATCAGAAAGAGTGGACAGGAAGAAGGCCCAACAGAACAGGAATTCCCAATGAAGGTGAGATTTTGACAGAATCCACCCAAGGGACAAGATCTACGCACTGTTGACCATCCTAGTCAACAAAATATTGAAGATAATCAAAGATGAACCTTGGCTGAAAAGACCAGCCCCGTTCACGATGGAACCTAGCTACAAAGACAAAGATAAATATTGCTTCTATGATAAGAGCAACGTACATTACACGTGAGACTGGTTCCAGCTCAAAGACTATATTGAACAACTTATCAAAGAAAAGTACCTTAGCCAATTTGTGAAAACAGATGAACAGAAATACAAGATTGAGAAAGACAACTGGGAAGAGGATAGGAAGAATAAAAGGAAACAACCCATTCGCATCGTCGACACGGTTATAGCATTAACTGAGCAAGAAGGGATGACAAAAAAGGAAAGGAAATACTGCAAGTGGCCAGCATTGGAAAGACATCAGCTAAAGCACTCAATTAGCAACGGGGACTCGTCGCTTGTGTTCAGAGACTCCGATCTACAAAGCGACAAGCACCACAATGATGCCTTCATTATTTCAATTTAGGTTGGAAACTACTTGTTAAGGAGAATCTTGGTAGACGACGGAAGCATAGTAAACATCTTATATCAGGCAACCATAGAGAAAATGTCCATGGCCAATAAAAAATTATAAGAAACATCACAACCGATGATCGGATTCAACAGAGCCATTAGCAATTTAGAAGGAACCCTAACACTCATAGTAAGCATATACCCGTTTAACCATATGAGCGAATTCATGGTGCTGGGAACAACTTCCCCTTAAAATGCAATCCTAGGAAAGACTTGGCTTCACAAAATGAAAGCTACACACTCAACATTCTACCAAGTATTGAAATACCCATCCCTAGGATTGAAAACAATAAAAGGTGATATGCCATGGCTCGAATCTGTTCAGGAACTGCTTTAGAATGTGTAACGAAAAAAGCTACAGAAATGGCTGAGGGACCCACAGATCTATCGTAATTACAAGGATACAGGAACGATGACCCAAGGTACGAGGCATGAGAGGACACATAGCCCATATGCTTAGAGAAAGGGACCCAGAAGATAAAAAAACATTAGGGCTCGTCTCGAAGAAATTGAGAAAAAGAAGTTGATAGAATTCGTAAGGGAAAATAAAGATGTGTTCGCGATAGTAGCACAGGAAATGCCCGACATCCCAGAGGAAATCATCTGCCACAAGTTAAACACTAATCCCGTTATGAAATGTGTGAAACAAAAAAAGAGAAGCTTCACCCTTGAAAAGATCAAGCGATCAAAGAAGAAGTTGGGAAGCTCTTCATAATAGGTTTCATCAGAGAGGTGAACTACCCCGAATGGCTCGCTAACGTATTAATGGTGTCAAAAAAGAACGGAAAGCAGAGAATATGCATCAACTTCACTGACTTAAAAAAAGCATGCCCCAAAGATGAATACCCGCTGCCAAGGATAGATCAGATGATAGACGCCACTCCTAGGCACAAACTGCTCAGCTTCATGGACGCTTACTCCGGTTACAATCAGTTAAGGAATTTCAACCCGATCAGGAAAAGACTTCCTTCATTACTGAGTACGACATCTATTGCTACAAAGTCATGCCCTTTGGGCTAAATAATGCTGGCACAACTTATCGAAGGTTGGTGAACAAAGTTTTTCACGAGAAAATTGGAAAGAATATGGAAGTCTACGTCGATGACATGCTAGTCAAAAGTAAGAAGCGGAGATAGCACATTCAGGACCTTCAAGAAGCCTTCTTTGTTCTCAGGCAAAATTCCATGAAGCTGAACCCGGAGAAATACACTTTTAGGGTGCTAGCGGGAAAGTTCCTTGGACGTCTAATTACACAATGGAGAATCGAAGTAAACCCAGACTAATTAGAGGAAATTATGAAAATGAGGTCCCCGCGGAACCTCAAAGAAATCCAGGGGTTAACGGGAAGATTGACCATCCTAAATAGGTTTATCTCCAGGTCAACGAACAGATGCAAACCTTTTTTTGAAAGGTTATGAAAAAATTCTGCGAGCGATTGGAATGAAGACTGTGTAGAAGAATTTACAAAAATTAAAGAGTACCTGACTATCCCCCTTTACTCTCCAAACGTATTCCTAGTGAACAAATTATATGATACGTAGCCGTCTGAACGGGGGTAGTTAGTGCAGTACTCATCAAAGAAGAATAAAGGAAGAAGAAGCATGTATGCTTTATAAGTAAAAGCCTTGTAGCGGCGGAAACAAGGTATAAATGAATGGAGAAACTAGTATTAGCAGTTGTAACTGCAACATGAAAGCTGAGGCCCTACTTCCAAGCCCACAACATCAAAGTATCTACTGAATCTCCCATTAAAAGCCTTTTAAACTCGAAGGAGGCAAGCGCAAGAATAGTAAAATGGTCAATTGAGCTTAACTAATACGACATCATCCATAAGCCCCAAGCATCAATAACAAGACAGGCATTAGTAAACTTTGTAGCTAACTTCACAGGAAGGGAAGTTAAATGGAAAGCTCACCAAACGGGAGAAAATGGAGCATGGACGCTCTTTGTAGATGAGGCTTCAAACGATAGAGGAGCAGGATCAGGGGTGGTGGCACAAACTCTCTCTGGGGAAGTATTTGAGCATTTCATTTCCTTCGAAATTAATGCGTCAAATAATAAAGCGGAGTATGAAGCACCGATTGCGGGAATATCCCTGCTACAAGAATATGAGGTAACTAAAGTTAAGATTTTATGTGATTCTATGCTGATCGTAAAATAGATCACGAGAGAATATATAGCAAAAGATGAACGGATGATAAAATACTTACAACAGGCGAAGGATCTCCTCAAAATGTTAAAGTACGAAATCCATTAAACTTAGAGAACGGGGAACGGGTATGCTAATGCCCTAGAAAACTTGAGATCTTCATTACACCTCCCTTACAGAAGGAAAGTCCCCATAGAAGTTCTGAAAGAACCAAGCATCTCAAGTGGCCAATGTAGAAATTGAACGGGAGCCCAGTTGGCAGGATAACATAATCCACTTGCTAAAAAATGGAATGCTTCCTGAAGATAAACTACTTGCCAAAAAGAAACGACAATGAAGTATCAAGTACACAATGGTTAACGAAGTACTATATAATAAAATGTTAGCAGGACCACACCTAAAGTGCTTATGAGAAAAATTCATGAGGGGATATGCAGAAACCACACCGGGGGTAAATCACTAGCCCAAAAAGTCATGAATGAACGATACTGCTGGTCCCAAATGCATCAAGACACCAAGCAGTATGCGACAAAATTTCACAAGTGTTAGCATTTCACGCCCGTAGCAAAAATGGCCCCCGAGGAACTTAAAACTGTGGTTTGTCCTTGGCAGTTCATGCAATGAGCCCTAGACATTGTTGGACTACACCCCATGGCGCCTACTCAAAAATGCTTCTTGTTAGTTGCAACAGACTATTTCACTAAGTGGATCGAGGCTGAAGCCTTTGCCAGAATTTGTGAAGAAGAGGTATAAGGGTTCATTTGGAAGAACTTGGGGTACAGGTATGGGAACCCCAAGATCTTGGTATCTGACAACAGACTTCAGTTTACTGGGAACTTGGTAAGAACATTTTGTAAAGATCTGAAAATCACGAATCACTTCTTCACACCTTACTACCCCTAGGGGAACGGAAAAACATAAAGATTTAACTGAGTCATACTTGAAAACCTAAAGAACCATCTAGAATCCGCAAAAGGAAAATGGATATAAGAGCTATCCCCAGTCGTATGGGCATACAAAATGACCCCGAGAGAAACAACGGGAGAAACCCCATTTGGATTATCATATGGAGCATAAGCGGTCTTCCCCTTAGAAATTGGAAGCCCTACCATTAGGTCTGAACTAAACGAACAACAAAATGGGGAGCTCCTGAAAAATGATCTCGATGAACTAGAGGGAAGAAGAGAAGTTGCCCTAATCAGAATGACCCGTTAAAATCAGAAACGAAGATCATATTTTCAGAAAAAAAAAAGTGAGGAAATGGGAATTCCAAACAGGAGAACTGGTCCTCAGAAAAATCTCCCAGATGGAAGGAAAGCTCGGGCCAATATAGGAAGTACCATACATCATCCGAAAAATAGGAGGAAACGGTTATTACCACTTGGAAATGGGTGAAGGAACGAAATTTGTAGAAACCATGGAATGCAATTCATCTGAAAAAATATTTTGTGTAAAGGATGTAATAGACTCATTATAATGATACATTTTCCCCGTACTTCTTCCTCAAAAGTTTTCCACGCAAAAACAGCTACGTCAAACTTCTCTCTTCAACCGGACTACTACTAATAATAGAACTGAGGGCCTAAACGGTCCTTGGGAGGGGTGGCTTATAAGTTCTACTATTAGAAGGAACTAAGGGCATAAAAGGTCATTGGGAGGGGCAGTTCGTAAGTCCTACTCTCAGAAGGAACTAAAGGCACAAAAGGTCATTGAGGAGGGCAGATCATAAGTCTTACTTCCAAAAGAAAATCTAGAGGCATGAAGAGTCCTTGAGGGGTATCCTATAAATCCTACTCTTAAAAGAAGAAAAAAGACTAAAACAGTGGAAGCAGGCAACTCTAAATGGGTCGATTCCATCACAAAATAATTACAACAAACAAAAAGGAGAACGGACCCATTACATTGCAATCAAAAAGGGAATTCCAACCTAAATGGATGGAAAGTATAAACGGCCAAACAGGTAAACATTCTCTTGCCTAGGTAAAAACTTTTTTATGCGAAAAACTCTTAAAGAATGAGAAGAACGGGCACGAAGAAAAAAAGGGAGCTAAACTCTTTACACCTTTTTGAGACGTTCCTTTCACAAATTAGCTAAAAAGATAGCTCTCAAAAATCTCTTTAAGTGTTAGAAAGCATGGGAGTTTCTTGGATAAATGTTTTTGCTAAGTATTATCTTGCAAGAATGATAAGTTATCACCATTAGAAAAGACAGGAAAGACATATTGCAAAAAGACCACTTCATTAAAAGAAAAATAGAAAGTACAAAACAGAAAAGAAAGAATTACAAAGGAAAAACTACAAAAGCTAAGTTTCCCCTTCGTGAGTAGCTTCAGCAGGAACCTCTGAGGTGGTCATGGGGATCTCTGTTACGGGGTCAGGACGGACCTCCACCATAGGGTCAATGGAATCTTCAAGAGGAGGAATGAGAGGAATGTGAGGAGTCTGGTCAGACTTAGCGTCATGATAACCCAAAGAATAGGCCAGCTTCTCAACCCTATTGACAATGGCTCGCACCTAACCCGCGAGAGCAGTTTCCCGCTCTTTCACCTTAGCGAAAGCCAGCTCGGCTGAGGTAAACTTCATCTCTGTTGCAGACAACTTAGCCTCAACCTCAGCCAATTTCCTTTCAACTATTAAAATCTTTTCCCCGTTAGCTTCAGCTACCATCATCGCTTCAATTAGAGATGCTTCCAGCTTCACCCGTTCAGTGGAAACCGCATTCAAGTCAGCAATCAAACGGGCATTAGCTTGTCACAACTCAGCCTCAACCCCCTTTAGACGCTTCTATTCAGCGAGGATTGCATCATAAAATAAGGTAGTTTCCAAGACCTCATTTACGCAACTTGCCAGCTGGAGCTCCATAGCATGTAAGTCCACCCGAAGCCCATTATGATAAGTCACGGCCTGCTAGAAAAAACATAGCAAAGTGTTAGTGGAACAGACGCAAACCAAAAGAGAAAAACAAACAAAAATAGTTAAAGATTTTACCTGCATTAAACGATGACTAAGGCCAACGAATTTATTCATAACGAAGCCCATTATGATAAGTCACGGCCTGCTAGAAAAAAAATAGCAAAGTGTTAGTGGAACAGAAGCAAACCAAAAGCAAAAAATAAATGAAAATAGTTAAAGATTTTACCTACATTAAACCATGACTAAGGCCAACGACTTTATCCATAATAAACATCCGATGCAGTGCGTTCGAATCCATGTCTAACCTAATCCCCTTTGCAACAACATGCGAAGGAAGGGGATACTTCAAGAAGCTCACCGAAGCTCTAACGAGCGGGGCCACCGAGAAACTCACCCACTTCCAAATATCGTCGTCCTCCACAAGTACGCCCTCGTAACCGAAAATAGGTGAAGACGACCTTTGAGCATGTGAACGGGGAGAAGATGTGGTGTCCTCCCATCCTAGAATATTCTCATTTAATGGGACCGGAGGATCAGTCGAGGAAGATGGAGGCGCAGAAATTGGTTAATGAATTCAAAATGAAATTGGTTAATAAACTTCATCCCTATATATGTAGCAGACGCGAAAGCCAGGTTGAAAATAGTTAATGAATTCAAAATGAAAAAATTATGGCAGACGGCAGGTACAGAGAAGGATACGTGACGAATGGATACATCCAATCTACTTAAAAGGCAAGCCAGTGATGACATGATAACTGGATAAAAGGAAACCTAACATATTAGAAACGCTCATGACGAGAGAGCCGTAAAATGAAGCAACACATAGGAAGCTTTCAAAAATGAAGCCCACGCGCACGCGTGTCATGATGGGGTAAAACAAAATGAAGAATAATGAAGTTTCCAAGGAACGTGTCAGCAACCCCTGAAACGAGGAAATGATGGTACATTATCAAATTATTTGAAAATATTTATGTCCTTTCTTGCACAACAGTTAATGTTTTACAGAATAAAAGAAGATCCTTAATTGATGAAAGTGGATCAAGAAAAGTCGTTCTCCAAAAAATTAGGGCGTGTGCTGAGAGTTTTCATTGCAATTGGTGGCAAATGAACATGTAAAAAAAACTTCACTACCACATGGAAAAAAGGGACTCACCCAAGACTCATGAGAAAAGTTGAGAAAGCAGAAACAAATGACTGGTTGAAGTCATGGAGCTTCTCGAGAATGGGAGATCATCACTTCCAGAACAGAAACTGACATCTCGAGAAACATAGATCATCGCCTCTAGAACGGGAACTGACATCTCGAGAACGGGAGATCATTGCCTCCAGAATGAGAACCAACATCATAAAAATGGGAATCGACATCACAAGAACAGGGATCATCGTTTCAAGAACGGGAACCGACATCTCGAGAACGGGAAATTATTACCTCATGGATAGGACAAAACATCAAAATGGAAATGAGGGTTCAGAGTGACAGTCAAGTGGCCGTGATTGATTGGGTAAGCTGCATCACTTGGACAAGACAGATTGGTAAGTCACCACGTGATTCTGACTAATTGGCTCGAAACCACAGGGAATTGTCATGTGGTAGCGGTTGATAGGTGGCTAAGTGTGATAGATGTAAGATAAAAAAGAAAGGGATCTCACGAATGGGTGTTATCCTAGGCCTGACCTCATCTAATATATTTATTATTATTTGGTTAATTAAGCGATTGGGGAGGTCTATATAAATCCAATCTATTCAATAAAACATGACACTTTGAACTCTAGAGAACTTTGGGATTATCAAACATTTTATTACGTTTCGCTAACATTAATACAAATTTCATCCACATTAATACATTTTTTCCTTAATCTTGAGGAGGACGGGAAAAATCCTTTACACTCATAACTTACCTAAGACGAATTGGAGGAAAGACCTTACATAAGGTAAAATGACCACTATAATATTTCATGATACTCTAAGTCACATAGATGACTAAGGTACACAAAGTCACCCAGCTGACTATATTGGATCCATGTCACACAGATGGCTAAGTACCCTTAGTCACACAGATGACTAAGAACCCTAAGTCACACAAATGACTATATTACTCTACGTCACATGGATGATTAAGGTACCCAAAGTTACCTAGATAACTATGGTACCCAGAATCACAATTATGATAATGACACCAAGTCACACTGATGATTATGGTATCAAGATTAGCCAAAATCTCACAAATCATAAACGATCTTGGTACTCTACTGAAGATGACTCCAAAGCACTTCATCATCAAGGACTCGTCAGACATGATTTGAGCAAACGAGGCAAAGAGGGCTCCAAAACTATCCACTAGAAAGAGAAAGCGTTGATAAATTGCATGAGCAAACACATAAGCGCAGAGATGCAACGACAAGCTCAACAGAACAAGTAATTCATTTCAAATGAAGATTGTCAACAAGACCAAATACAAACCCACAGCTCGATAAGATACATTTGGTCGATATTCTAGGGGGACGGCAGGTACAAAGAAGACCTTCAATAACTCAAGAATATTGTCAAACTCAAGGAACGATGATGGGGGAATCACTCCATAGATATTCAAAAGTCATTTGTTCTCCAAGAGAAGAACCGCTCGATTTTATTTCAGGCTAGCTTAAAGACACTCGTTGTGCCAAGTTACATTACAAAATCACTATAAATATCAGAAAAAGCTACGGATGACCAATAAACTCAGACATTGAGTTGTGAGAAAGAGTCAACAACCAAAGCATCAAAACCTTCGGTTCCTAACCACGACTCAATTTCTAAAAATGTAACTTTGGATGGCAAAAAGAACCATCGGGAAGCACGGCATTGAGTGTAATAACTCCATCATCGGCCATGAGACATAAGATGCTAAAATAAGGTACCGGATATATGGTCAAGCATGGATCAGCATGAGAATGCAACGTAGTATTTTGAAAAAATCCTATCCTTAAGAAGACCCAATAACGTCACAACGTCAAGTCAATATCATAGTAAAGTGATCCCAATGGACTGGCCGTCTTATCGCCTACATCATACCAAAGGAATTCAGTCCTAACACCAAGTCCTCACGATGTGTTCAGGCAAAGGTGTAAAAGTTTTATTGTTATGACCATCGATTCAACTCAAGCTACCTGACTGCCAGATGAAAATCATAGGGACTCAATCTCGATAATTACTCGGAGCAACTCGTATAAACCTGAACTACAAAGTTTTAGGCCCTAACACAATCACGCACATCATTACATGAAGAAGTCCAACATTAATCAAGATGATGACATTTTTACCAAGTGTCAATTGACAAATATGAAGAAAGCTCATCTCAGTCACAAGATGCTCTGAGATGCCATCATGAACCAGCAACAAGTACTTAGATATTTTGACACAAACTCAACTGTTTGACAATCTCAACGCCAACATATGCGTAATACTTGATTAAGTACAAAGATAGAGTCTTGGGTAAAAGCTCATGGGTCCCTCCATAACATACTTCCTGACTCTATCGCTATACTCCAGACTCAAGAAGTGGGGGCAAACTGTAGGGGATAAAAAATATCTAGGCTAAACCCCACTCAATAATATATCTGAACAAAACTCAATACTCCCATTTCTCGGGTAGGGCCCATATTCAGTTCAAACCGAGGATTCCTCCATGGCTGAAGTCACCATGATGACCGAGGCACCCTTCACGACCAGATCGATGGACACGACCCCACCTATACTTACACTACTGAGGTCACATGGATAACGAGGTAGTCTCATACCTAGGATCGTGGCTACTTGAGATAGCCGATATCATTTTCCTGTCACACTAAGATATAATAATAAGTCATACAAGGAAATGATAGGCACACATCAAATCTATCAGACAATCTCAATGATTGCTAAAAGGGATAAGATGATAACTAAAATATCCTAATCAGAAAACATTCTACATGAATATATCCATTCCTTATCAGAATAAAGAAGAAGATACATTGAACCTGAACATTTGACTGATAAAAAAAATTATTATTAATATATGATGATCCCAATTAAACGGTAAGTAAATTCTCCACATTGCTACTTTTCTTCTAAACACTCTACTGGCTTGATCGTCAGAGTGCTTTAGGTGGGGCACCACTCTGGTGCCCTGCCTACTGCTTTCACGATTGTTCTTGATTTTTGCAGACCCGTGGACGAATCACCAAGCGACGTGTGATGGTCCTCTCGATAGTCGATGCTGACATATTTTTCTCATCAACAAAAGAGAAACCGAGATGAAGAATCTTCTTCAAGGGAGAAAGAGATAACTACTCCTAACCTTAGGAGAATGTTTTTTATATTAGTGACAATTTAACATAACAAAAAAAAAAGAGAAGAACCCATCATTTCACATTTTTATGTCAAGCATTGGTTTCACATATTTCATTTTTTGGTTTCACATTTAATATATGTATATCTATTATATATTAAAAGTGGCAAGACAATGTGAATTTTTTTAGACCATATTGTCCATCCATGAATACTAAATTTTTTTAAATAACCATCAAAATATTAACTCAATAATAAATTTTAAGTAATTATTTCTCATAAACATCCACACTAAAATTAATTAAATACTCTCAGTAAGTTATCTTAAATTAACCATCCATTATTTTTATTATAAACATTTAGAGTAAAAATTTAGTTTTGAAAACTTAATTGAATACTCAAGATTTTGGTTTAAATAGCTAGACTAACTTAAAGAAGTCTGATGTGTTAGTAATAGTGAGTTGTGAAAATGAGTAGGTTAAAATTACTAAATGAGTATGTTAGAAAATCACATTACATTAAGGTTGAACAAATGCAAAAGGCTTCACAAGCTTCCAATTTCTATGGGTAACTTGAGGTCCCTACGCCACTCGTACATGGAGGAAACTAAAGTGACAAAATTACTTGAGAGATTCAGTATGTTCTCAAACTTAATGGTACTAAAAATGGCAAAGAAATGACCCTTTGAAGCACAAGAGGAAAACAAGATTGTTGTACTGCCGAACACTTTTACCAATTTGTCATCTCTATTTTACTTTGATACCTGTGAGTGCAACATATCTGGTAGGTTCCCTGATGATTTTGAGAAGTTATCAGAATTGGAGGTCTTGAATCTAGGCCGCAATTGTATTTCGGGCCTTTCGTCGAGCATGAAGGGCCAGTCAGTTCTTACAAAACTTCTTTTGCCAAATTGTAAGGAGCTCAAGTCTCTACCACCACTTCCTTCTAGTTTGACAGCGATCAACGTTGTGAACTGTATTTCATTGGAAGATATCGCTGATCTTTTAGACTTGAAGAGTTTACAGGATCTGAACCTAACGAACATTGAAAGAGTGGTAGATATTCCAGGCCTCGAAGAATTGAAATCTTTGAAAAGGTTGTACATGGGCAATTGTCACACATGCTCCTCCTTAGTTAAAAGAAGACTTTCTAAGGTTCTCTCTCTCTCTCAACATGTATGATTGAATGTAGCTCTGGTTTTGTTTGGAACACTTGAACACACACTTGTCCAAATATATTTTGCAGGTTACTTTGCAGAATATCTGTAATCTTAGTATGCCTAGAAGCAAGATTCCCGACTTATTTTCTCAACCTCAGGGGGGTTATTATAGGTGTTGTTGCATCTCTTAATCATGATGAACCAGATTACTTAACTGAGGCACTTCCTGCATTAGTGGACATCCAAGCATAAGTGCTCAAGCTGGACTTTTATTTGATTTTCGACACTGTATTGTACCTTCTGGGTGTACCGTATTCGAACGAGGATCACGTTTACTTGTACAGGTACCCAGTTTCTCATCCATTGCTAGCTCTTTTGAAAGATGGTTACAAGATAAATGTGAGAAAGAGAGATCCACCCCGCATGAAGATAATCGAGTTGAAAAGCTATGGGATTCATTTGGTTTTTTATGGCGATGATGGAGATGAAGACTCGTTAAATGAAAACCAACAATCTCTTTCAGAAAGACTTTGCTAATTTCTTTCATACTTATGGTGAAGACTGTTGAATCTCTTTTCTGGGCTTTAATTTGAAAATTTGTTCTGGGGAGACCCGAGATCTTCTAGTCCTATTTTAATTTTTTTGGCATTTATTTTTAAGAGAACAACGGCTTTGACAGACATTATTTGTTTCTCATTTTTTATAGTATTGTCTAATAGTTAAGATTATGAGATCATGTAACCTGTTTTCCTTGTAAATGTTAGCATTTTTTTCTTCGATAAGTTGGCAATATCTCTAAACTGATATATCCAATATCAATTCTTTAGGTCATATATAGATCAAGTTTACTTGAACTATTCAGTTTCGTCATGTGATTATTATGGATATGGTACAAGTTGGTGTATTGGCGTGAGCTCTCATAACACAAATGAAGAATTAGTATAGGAGACTTTTATTTTAGTACCTTATTTAGAGTTAATTAATTCCTTATATAGTTTCCTTCCTCGAATACTTGGTGTACAAGATATGCATATATATATCACATGCTTCTGCATGGAGAAGGAGAAAATATATAAATGAGAACATTTTTTCCCAAAGTCTAATTAGAAATTTGGAGCACCTAAAAAAGGAATTTGGAGCATATTTTTAGACTCATGGTATCATTCATGAGACTTTTGTTCTCAAACACCACAATAGAACGACATTACTAAACGAAAAAATAAGCAAATTTTAGAAACTGCCAGTACACTACTTATTGGAGCACACACCCCTCGACACCACTGGGATGATGTTGTAACTGTTGTTTATATGTTAAATTGTAGGTCATGTTGTTAGAGTATCTTACTATTTTCGCCTTTTTATCCTTTTTCCTTTTGTATGCCAGCATGGCTTAGTTTGTGATTAGGTTGTTCTTAGTTCTATTAGTTAGTTTTCTTAGTTCTCGATTAACAACGCTCCCTTGTATATGAACTGCCACGCTTAGTGGAATGGTTAATGAAAAATAATCTTTGTGCTTTATTCAAGACTGTCTCTTCTCTTCTTTTACTTTCTTTCTTTCTCTTCTCTCTCTAGTTCTCTCTCTCTCTCAGTTCAAACTTGTAGAGAAAAGAGAAATGAACTTGAAGAAGATGAATGACGGAAAACTTTCTATTCAATTGTCATTAGTTTGATCGCAATCTCAATACATGTATATATCCTTAGGTTGCAGTACACATGTAAGAGAAAGAGAGAGAGAGAAGGAAATATTAGTTAGTTACAAAAGGTTGCAGTGTTGTCACACAGACACTGGCTAAGGAGGAGGTCAAATATTTCTTGCTGAGTCAGTAACAACCTGAGCTGATCTGGCAGAGAAGAGGAGCTAGAGGCTGATGTAGATGGTGACTAGGCAACTCAACCTTAATTAGGTTATTGCCTTAACCCTCTCAAACTCTCTGTGGTTTTCCTTCATGGTATCAGAGCCCTAAGGACAAGCGTCCATGGCTAATCTTCCTTCCCCAATCTTTCGCTTGTCAAATATATGCAATTGGATTTCTATCAGATTAGATTTTTCTAACTATATTATTTGAAAACACCAAGTTGCTGCTATTCTGAAAGCCCACAAGCTGTTTGAGTTCGTCGATGGCTCCCACCCCTATCCTTCTCAATTTCTTGTAGACGATAAAGGGGCTCCCACAATAAAAATTGATCCCTGGCATAACACCTGGGTTACCCAAGATCAGGTGATGATGACGCTTCTAAATGTCACTTTATCTCAGTCTGCATTATCTTGTGTAATTGGATGCAAGTCCAGTCATGAAGCCTGGTCCTCACTCAAGAGGAGGTATTCTTCTCTGTCTCGTTCAAATATTCTTCACCTAAAATCTGGGTTGTAATCTTTCAAAGAAAGAAAACAAGACTATGGATGATTATGTGCATCAAATCTAGGAATCTATACACAAATTAGCTGTTGTCTCAGTCTTCATCGATCATGAAGACATCCTATTGTACACTCTCAATGGGCTTTCCTCTGAGTATGGACCCTTCAAAACATTCATACGTACAAGATCTGACCTCATCCACTTAGAATAACTGCATGTTCTATTAAAGGTTGAAGAGCAATCCCTGGCAAATCAAGCAAAAAAACATGAAGCTCAAGTTCAAGCAATGGCTTTCATGGCCACTAATTTTTGAAGCAATCAGACTAGAGATAGAGGCAACGAAGCAAGGAACAATTTTGAATCAGGACAGAATTTTGGTCATAGAGGAAGGAATAATTTCAACTGTGGTTTGCTTCCTTTACCCAATAATACCTATGCACCTTTTTCTTCTTCAAATTTCAATTTTTCTTCCACCGATGCTCGACCTCAGTGTCAAATTTGTAATAAGTTTGGACACCTTGCTATAGACTAATTCCTTTGCATGAACTACTCATATCAAGGCAGGCATCCTCCTACCAAGCTTACTGCCATGGCTGCCTCTTTTTCTAACAATAACTCTACTGAAACATCCAAGAACACTTCTTGGTTATCTGACACTAGGTGTAATAGACACCTCATTTCTGAGTTGTCCAATTTATCCAATTCTCAAGTCTACAATGGATAAGACTTTGTCATCATTGGAAGCGAACAACCCTGAACATTACTCACTCAGGTTCTGGCTCTATTTTTATTGACTCTCTCAAGGTTGAAGTAGTGTAAAATTTTCAGACTTCTCTCTTAGTTCTTGCCCCATTTTTTCACCATGTGTGTTTCGTTGTGTGGTTTTCGTTCATATTTATAAAAATCAACGAACTAAGCTTGATCCATGTGCGGTTTATTGTACTTTTTTTGGATATGCAACACATTGAAAAGGATATCATTCTTATCATTCCACCACTGAAACACTTATTAGTATGAAACTTTTTGCATCACCATGGAGTTCGATTTTCCTCTTCAGGGAGAGATGCATAGTGAGAAGAAAAATTGGACAAGTTTACTACTTCATCCAAAAACATGAAACGAGAAACTGAACCTGGGTTGGGTCATCTTGTGGTCGATATTGTAATAGAACCAGTAGAGGAATGTGATATTGCTGAAACATTTGAAATTGAAATTGAAGCTCCTCCCTCTCACACTCCAGTAATGAAAGACCAATCTCCTGAAGTACTCTATCCTATTACTCTATAGGCACAATCGTGGCAAATCACTTAGAGATTTACTAGATCATGAGGGACAGATTGGAAGTATCTGATTGCTAATCATGTATCGTTTCAGAGATTGTCAGAATCCCTCATAGCCTTTGTTCATAAGTTGTCTTCTATTCATAATCACAGTAGAGTACACGAACCTTTAACAAACTTATAATGGAACCAGACCATAAAAGAAGAAATGAAGGCGCTATAGAAGAGTAAAACATGGACTCTTGTCCCTCTGCAAAAAGGAATCAAAACAGTGAGGTGCAAATGAGTATTTTTCAATGAACTCAAGGTTGATGGGTCTATTGAAACATAAAAGAAAGACTCATGGAAACAAGATATACACAAACGTACGAGTTATGACATTGATGATCGTGAGATGTTTTCTCCCATGGCAATAGTGAAACTGTCATAGTGTTGATATCTTTAGCACCAAATCTAGACTGGCCACTATATAAAAGTGTAAAATTTAGAGAAACATTTTTGGACAGTATTATCCCAAATATACTTGAAATTCCTTACATTATTATTAGACCCAAAATTAATCAGACAAAGTCATGCGAAATGTTTTTCGATCACTTTGTTTAAATTATCATTTTTAAAAACATTTTCTCCTCACTTATTTTCTACGTAAAATTTTAAGTGTCAAATTATAAGCAAATGATAAGTCTCAAACTAACTCGATATTTTTAAGTCAATTACTCTAGATAACATGGATTACAAAACTATCTTAAGACGATCATAAAACTTAACAAAATAAAATTAATATCAAGCACATTAAACAAATCTCTTTTTTATAAATAACTTTCATTCTCTTTTTTGGTTAAATGAGTTTTTTCTAAGAAAAACTCCGCTTCCTAATTTCTAGTCACGTGACAAGGCATGACAAGGTCAAAGTGTATCATTGGCAACTAAACAATGTGTATTATTGGCAACTAAACAATAAGTCACAGCATGGTCTTTTTTTCTAACTTTATTTCAGTTCTATAACCCAATAACAGATTTTGGTAGACAAAATAATTAATTAAGGTTTAGCTCAACCTAATCCAATAGCCATCATTTTCACTCTAACCCATTACCTTTTTTGTAACAATTTGTTTTCAAATAATCGATGATCAATTAAAAAATCAAGTCAAAATTGGTTGTTTAAAGTCTTAATTTAATCATTTTGATTACTTCAACGTATTGTATATTTTACTTTAAATCATTTTTTAGTACCACTTTTAAAAACATTAACTTAATTTCTCAAAAAAATTAAAAGTAAATGAAATAAATACAGCTTCTCTCTGTTGACTCTCTCAAGTCTACGCTTTTTTTTAATGAAAATTCTTTAGTATCCTGTTGGTGCCATGAGAAAAAGAAAATAGGGAGACCAAGATGGGCAGTGATCGGAGATCCATGGCCTATTTGGCCTTTTTAAACTACTAATAAAGTTGACATTAAAGTTAGTGGTGTAATTGTCAAAGATGGAAATTAAATATTTTACTTATAGTTCTCAATATAGAGTTATAAACCCATGAAATCAAATTGTTTTTAATATGTATTAACGAACGTGAGATGCCTTATAGCTAGCTCGTATTGAGATTCTCATTTCTCATATTTATAAAAAAATATATTAATTTTTAAAAAAAATAAAACTTTATGCTGACTAAGTCTGGATCAATATTAAAGATAAATTCAATGGTTTAATCTGCACAAATATGATACTCTCGTATTGGAAGAAATGATACAAATTTGTAAACTAGTAATCAGAGAAGCTGATAAAAATTGGTTAATGATTTCAAAAAATACGTATAATAAATGATTTTTCATATATTAACTAAGTAATTTTACAATTAATCGGTAAGCTTTTCTCAATTCAGCATTAATTTTATCGTCTTTCAATAAGTTTCCTACACTACAACTTAACGTGGCAATGCTAAACTTTGAGTTACTTCATATATAAGAGTTTTGTTTTCAGTGTCAATAATGGTAAAATCATTTAAAAAAATTATGAAATAGGCTTATGTATTGTGTTGTTATAAAAATGGTTGGAAACTATTTTAGAATGAGACTAGCTACGCTAAAGTACAATTTTTTAGTTTTCTTTGGCATAACGGAGATGGATAGATTTATACTTAGGGGTCGGTTAGTTCACGCTTAATCAAGAATAATCATCATAGTTCAATTGCTGGTAAAATATGATTGTCATGTTTGATTATGTATGATAATCTATGAAATAATGAATGATAGTTCATGATTGCTATGTTTAGTATATCTTAAATTTTATAGTAAATCTGTCTAAATAACAAGAAGTTACTTAAAACTATCTCGGTTATTGTATGTAAAAAAATAGTTTGACATGTAATTTTAACATTAATTTTAATTATGCTTGATTAACATTTAAATAAATTAATCATGTTAGACTAAACTTTAATAAAGTTATTTTTAATTAAATTAATACAATGAGAGACACTAAAAAAAAGAAGTAGCATTAGTTTAATTTCAGATGATGCTCCGAAAGTAATTTTATTTGATATTAAAATTGCAATTATATTGTAAATTAGGATTGTTTTCATTTTTCCGTACAATTCAATTGACTCAAAAGATGATAAATTAAAACACATACAAACTAGGATTGTTCTCATTTGAGTCTTTGCTAAATTTCCTTCCTCTTAGTAACTTCTTTCCACCAATTCCTAGAATAAAGCAGCAGTAAACATAAACTTACAACCCATTACAACCACTAACTTGAAACAATTCTCATGTATTAATTACCCTTAAAACAATTCCCACTACATCAACTCTCGAACACTTCGGCTTCCACTAACTAACTAATTTGACTATGCAAATAATTCTGCATTAAGTTTAACAAATGAATTTTTTAACTTATTTCTTTAAAAAATCGAGATTTTAAAAGCCAAAGAAGCTCAAGAAAATGCCTCAGGTCTTGGTCTTATATTATGCAATAGGAGAGAAAGGGGAAACAAAATGCCTGTGCCGAGCAGAAGACCTCTATTTTCTCTATTGTTGCTGCACGTGCGCGGCAGAAATGTGGATGCACGTGACCTTTTAAGAAAGTAAAATTTTAATAAAAATGAATCTTTTAATAAAACAAAACTTACTCAACGACATGATAACTAAATAAAAACTTTATTGAAAACTCTTTTTCAATCAGTCAAGATTCATTATATATTTATCAGTTAAATCTACAACATACAATGTTATGAATCATATACCTCTTGTAGTCTATATCAAGTGTCCTTACAAAACCTGATCGATCCTACGCTCCCAAGAAATCATTTCAATGATCAGTAGACTCCGAGGTCCACATCAAGATCTTCCAAGTCAATCCTAGAGGGAGAGGGAGAGAGATAGGGAGAGAGAATGAGGAGAGAGAAAGAGAGAAAGAGAGAGTGGGATACAAATAGAGAATGAGAGAGTGTGAGATAGAGAGAGTGTGAGATAGAGAGAGAGAGGGAGATTAGAAGAGCGAGAGAGTGCAAGATAGATCAAGAGAGCAAGAGAGGGAGATTGGAAGACAGGAGAAAGTGAGAAAAGGGAGAGAGTGAGTGAGGCGAGAGAGTGAGTGAGGGGAGAGAGAGTGAGAGAAAGAGAGAAAATGAGAGAGAGAGAGGGAGGGAGAGAGAAAAGGAGAGAGATAGAGAGAACGAGAAAGAGAACGAGTGAGAGAGTGTGAGAGAGAATGAGAGAGGGAGTGGGAGGGAGGGAGAGAAAGAGGGAGAGAGAGCGAGAGATAATGAGAGATAATGAGAGAGAAAGAGAGTGCGAGAGAGTGAGAGAGAGAGTGTGTGTGTATCTGTATGTGTGTTTAAGAGAGAGAGAGAAAGTGAGAGAGAGGGAGAGAGATGGAATGGGAGAGAGAGATGGAGAGGGTGAGAGAGATGGAAGATACAGAGACACAAAGAGAGAGAGAGAGAATAAGATAAACAGAGAGAGCGAGAGAATGAGAGAGATAATGTGTGAGAGAGGGAGAGAACAGGTTAGAGGGGGAGAGAGTGTGAGATAGAAAGAGAGAGTGAGAGTGAAAGAGAGGATGAGAGAGAGAGAAAGAGAGAGAGAGAGAATAAGAGATATAGAGATAGAGTAAGAGAGAGGGACAGGGAGTAAGAGAGGTAGAAAGGGAGGGAAAGAGTGAGGGAAATGGAGAGAAGGAGAGAGTGGGGGTGGGGGAAGAGAGAGAGAGATAGAACAAGAGATAGCGAGATTGAGAGAAAGTGAGAGAGTAAAAGAGAGATCGAGAGAGAGAGAGCGAGATAGGGCGAGAATGAGAGAGAGTAAGAGAGGGAAAGAGGGAGTGATAGAGTGAGAAAGGGTGCGTGTTAGAGAGAGAAAATGAGAGAGATGGAATAAGAGAGAGTGAGATAGAGAGAAATAGAGGTTGATAGACAGATTGATAGATAGATAGATATAGAGGGAGCGAGTGAGAGAGAGAGAGAGCGTGAGAGAGAACAAGAATGAGAGGGGGGATAGAGAGTGATATAGGGAGAGAGAGGGAGGGAGAGAGGTATATATGGAGAGGGAGGGGGAGGGAGAGAGCGAGAGAGTGACCAAGAGAGAGTGATAGAACGTGTATGAGTAAGTGAGAGAGAAAGAATGAGAGAGAGAGAGCGAGAAAGAGTGTGTGTGTGTGTGTGTGTGTGTGAGAGAGAGAGAACAATGTAGAGAGAGTGACATAGTGTGTGATAAAGAGAGAGAGAAAGAACAATGTAGAGAGAGAAAGATAGAGGATTAGGGAGCGAGAGATATGGAGAGAGAGAGGGAGGGGGAGAGAAAGAGATAGAGAGAGAGAGAGAGAGAGAGTGTGTGTGAGTGTGTGTGTGTGTGTGTGTGTGTGTGTGTGTGTGTGTGTGTGTGTGTGTGTGTGTGTGTGTGTGNAGAAAGAGGTAAATATAGAAAGTGGGAGATAGAGAGAAGGAAATTCAGATAGAGGGAAAGTGAGAGAGAGAGAGATCGAGAGAATGAGAGAGGGGGAAAGAGAGAGTGAAGGAGAGAGAGGTGAGAGCGAGAGAGAGAGAGAGAAGAAGAGAAATAGAGAGGGACGGAGAGAGCATGAACCAGAGTGAGAGAGAGAGAGAGACAGAGAGCGAAAGAACAATAATGAGAGAGGGATAGGGAGAGAGAGTGAGAGAGAGCGAGAGAGGGATAGGGAGAGAGAGTGAGAGAGAGCGAGAGAGAGAAAGGGAGGAGAGAGTGGGAGAGAGAGTGATTGAGAGTGAGCGAGAGAGAGAGAGGGGAGAGATGGAGGGAGGGGGAGAGAGGGAGGGAGGGAAGGAGGGAGGGGGAGGGAGAGCAGAGAGTGAGGGAGGGAGGGGAAGGGAGAGCGAGAGAGAATAAGAGAGACAAAGAGAGCAAGAGAGTGAGATAAAAAGAGAGATTGAGAGAGTATGAGTGACAGAAAGCGAGAGAGAGAGAGGGGGAGGGGGGAGAAAGAAAAGGAGAGAGAATGAGAGAGCAAGAAAAACAAGGAGACAAAAGGAGAAAGAAAGGGAGAGAGAATGAGGAGAGAGGAAGAGAGAGGGAGGGAGAAGGAGGGAGAGAGGGTGAATAAGAGAAAGAGAGAGAGAGAGAGAGTGAGAGAGAGAGAGAGGGAGATAGCGAGAGAGAAAGCGAGGGAGTGAAGATGAGAGGGACATAGAGAGAGGAGAGAGACAACGAGATGGAAAGAGTGAGTGAGAGTGAGAGAGAGAATGTAGGAGAGAGAGAGTGGGGATAGAGAGTAAGAGAGGGAAAGAGGGGGGAAAGAGTGAGGGAGAGGGGGAGAGTGGGACAGACGAAAAGAGAGACAGAGGGAGAGAGAGAAAGAGAGAGAGAGAGAACAAGAGAGAGAGAGGGGGAGATAGAGGATGGGAAAGAGTGAGGGAGAGGGAGAGAGGGAGAGAATGGGGGAGGGGAAGAGAGAGAGAGAACAAGAGAGAGAGGCTGATAAAGAGAGAGAGGGAGAAAGAGACAGAGAACGAGAGAAAGAGAGTGGGAGGGAGAGAGAGTGAATAAGAGGGAGGGAGAGGGTGAGTGAGAGGGGGGAGATAGGGAGAGAGAGATTGAGAGATTTATAGAGAGATAGAGAGATAGGGAGAGAGTATGTGTGTGTGTCTGTGAGAGAGAGTGAGAAAGAGAGAGCAAGAGGGAGCGAGAGAGTGAGAGAGGGAGGGAGATAGTGCGAGAGTGAGATAGTGAGAGAGGGAGATAGAGAGGGGGAGAGAGTGGAAATGAAAGAAGATAGTGAGAGCGAGAGAGAGAGAGCGAGACCGAGAGAGAGGGGGGAGGGAGAGAAAGAGAGGGAGGGAGAGCAAGGGAGTATGAGAGAGAAAGAGAGAGTAAGAGAGTGAGAGAGAGATAGAGTGAGAGAGAGTGAGAGAGATGGAGAGAGATAATGAGAGAGAGGGAGGGCGAGGGAGAGAGAGGGAGAGAGAGAGAGAGAGATAAAGAGAGAGAGTTTGAGAGCAAGAGAGAATGAGAGAGACAGAGAGAGTGTGAGTGAGAGAGATAGTGTGTGAGAGAGAAGGAGAGAGGGAGAGAGAGGTAGAGAAGGGGGAGAGAGAGAGAGGGGGAGAGCAAGAGAGTGAGAAAGAGAGAACAAGAAAGAGAGGCATAGGGAGAGAGATAGGAGAAAGAATGAGGGGAGAGGAAGAGAGAGCGAGTGAGAGTGTGAGAGGGTATGAGAGAGATATAGAGAACATGGGAGAGAAAGGGAAGGAGAAGAAGAGAGAGAGGAGGGAGCGAGAGAGAGATTGGGAGAGCGAGAGAGAGAGCAAGAGAGATCGAGAGAGTGACAGAGCGAGGGAGAGTGGGAGATCGGGAGAGAGTGAGAGAGGGGAGAGAGATATATATAAAGGAAGATTGATAGGTATATTTATAGATTGATAGGTAGATAGAGATAGATAGATAGAGAGAGAACAAGAATGAGAGGGGGAGGGATAAAGAGAAAGCAAGAGAGATAGGGGGATTGAGAGCGGGAGATAGAGGGATTGAGAGCGAGCGAGAGAGAGAGAGAGGGAGGGGAAACATGTAGGGAGGGGGAGAGATGGAGGGATGGAAGGAGGGAGGGGGAGAGAAAGATAAAGAGAGAGAGAGAGAGCAGAGAGTGAGTGAGAGAGAGGAAGAGAGAACGAGAGAGAATGAGAGAGATAGAGAAAGTGAGACAGAAAGAGAGATTGAGAGAGTGGGAGTGAGAGAAAGCGAGAGAGAGAGAAAGAGAGAGGGAGAGAGTGGGAGAAAGATAGAGAGAGAGAGAATGAGAGAACAAGAATAAGAGGGAGAGAGAAGGAGAAAGAGACGGAGAGAGCATGAGGAGAGAGGAAGAGAGAGGGAGGGAGAGAGGGAGAATAAAAGAAAGAGAGAGAGAGAGGGAGAGTGACAGAGAGAGAAAGTAAGAGTTAGCGAGAGAGCGAGAAAGCGAGGGAGTGAAGGGGAGAGACAGCGAGATGGAAAGAGTGAGTGAGAGCAAGAGAGAGAATCTGGGAGAGAGAAAGTACAACAGAGAGAGGGGGATAGAGATTAAGAGAGGGAGAGAGGGGGGAAAGAGTGAGGGAGAGGGAGAGAGTGGGGGAGACGAAGAGAGAGACAGAGGGAGAGAGAGAGCAAGAGAGAGGGAGGGAGATAGAGGATGGGAAAGAGTAAGGGAGAGGGAGAGAGGGAGAGAATGGGGGAGGGGAAGAGAGAGAGGGAGATAGATAGAGAGAGGGAGAGATAGAGAGAGGGAGAGAGAGCGACAGAGAGGGAGTGAACGAGAGAAAGAGAGTGGGAGGGAGAGAGGGTGAACAAGAGAGAGAGAGAGAGGGTGAGAGAGAATGGGAGAGATAGCGAGAGAGAGATTGAGAGATTTATAGAGATAGAGGGAGAAATAGAGAAAGAGAGAGTGTGATAAAGAGAATTGGCAAGAGAGAGCAAGAGGGAGCGAGAGAGGGATGGAGATAGTGAGAGAGGGGGGAGAGAGTGGAAATGAAAGAAGAGAGTGAGAGTGAGAGCGAGAGCGAGAGAGAGAGAGAGAGTGAGAGAGAGAAAGAGAGGGAGGGAGAGCAAGGGAGTATGAGAGATAGAGAAAGCAAGAGAGTGTGAGAGAGAGACAGAGTGAGAGAGAGAGTCAGAGAGATGGAAAGAGTGTAACGAGAGAGAGGGAGGGAAAGAGAGGTAAAGAGAGGGAGAGAGAAAGAGAGAGAGGGGGGAGAGAGCAAGAGAGAATGAGAGAGACAGAGAGAGTTAGAGAGAGAGAGATAGTGTGTGTGAGAGAGAATGAGAGAGGGAGAGAGGGAGGAGAGAGGGGGAGAGAGGGGGAGAGCAAGAGAGAGAGAACAAGAGAAAGAGGCATAGGGAGAAAGAATGAGGGGAGAGGAAGAGAGAGCAGGTGAGAGTGTGAGAGGGAATGAGAGAGAGAACAAGGGAGAGAAATGGAGGGAGAAAGGGAGAATGAGAGAGTGGGAGAGAGAGAGAGAGATTATGAAAGTGAGAGATAGCAAGAGAGAGCGACAGAGCGAGGGAGAGTGGGAGATCGGGAGAGTGTGAGAGAGGGGAGAGAGAGATATATAAAGAGAGAGTGAGCGGGGGAGAGAGAACAAGAGAGTGAGAGAGAGGGAGGGAGAGAGAATGGGAGGGGTGAGAGAGAAAAAGAGATTGTTAGGGAGAGAAAAGAGAGTGAGGAAGTGTGAGAGAGAGTGAGAAATTGAACGAGTGGGAGAGAGTGAGAGAGAGTGTGGGGAGTAGAGAGAGGGAAAGAGAGGGAGGCGGAGATAGAGGGAGATAGAGAGAAAGAGAGATTGATAGATATATTTATAGATTGATAGATAGATAGATAGAGAGAGAGAGAGAGAACAAGAATGAGAGGGGGAAGGATAGAGAGAGAACAAGAATGAGAGGGGGAGGGATAGAGAATGAGAGAAGGAGGGAGAGAGGGAAGGGGAGGGAGAGAGGGAGAGAGGGAGGGGGAGGGAGACAGAGACAGAGAGAAAGAAAGAGAGAGAGAGAGAACGAGAGAACAAGAGGGAGAGAGAGTGAGGGAGGGAGAGAGATAGATTGATGGATAGATTTATAGATATATATATATATATAGAGAGAGAGAGAGAGAACAAGAATGAGATGGGGATGGATAGTCGCACGATCGAACCTGTAGGACAATCTCTGCCTACATGATTTCTGCAACACTACCCTAAATTACACTATGTTCCATTTTTTACCAGACATTTTATAGCATCACTCTGTTTTACAACTGTTCGCTCGAACGGGATGAAGGATTGGGGAAAGATTTTGAGTGTCAGTTGTCAGATTATGAGAGAGATGTTAGAGAAAAACTCACTGTACATTTAAGTCTTATCTTAAAACTCCAAGAACTCATGTGGAACACACCAATAATCAAATAATTGTAAAAGTAGAATCGTACATGAATCCATAACAATATATCACAATTTAAAGCTGAGCAGTTGACATTTCAAATCTACATAAGGGAACAAGAGGGAGAGAAATAGAGAGGGAGAGAGAGAGAAATAAAGAAAGAGAGAGAGAGAGAACGAGAGAACAAGAGGGAAAGAAAGGGAGAGAGGGAGAGATAGAGGGAGAGGAGGGAGGGAGGGAGGGAGGGAGAGATAGAGATAGAGAGAGAGAGAATAAGGGAACAAGAGGGAGAGAAATAGAGAGGGAGAGAGAGAGAAATAAAGAGAGAGAGAGAGAGAGAGAACGAGAGAACAAGAGGGAGAGATAGAGGGAGAGGAGGGAGGGAGGGAGAGATAGGATTCCAAATTTTGTACGATCATGTTCCTAGGCATCCATGTCACTGAATATCTAAAACAAAAGATAATATCCTATTTTACAAAAAAATCTTAACAGGTGAATCAAAAGATTCAGTAGATATGCATAGGAGTTCATGACTACTCATGATTCAGACTGATCTACATATGATCATTAGTTTTGATATGTATTAAATATTTATGATAAACCATAAATTAATAAATATATTAATCCATATCGGTCATGTCCTATATAATCTAATTATATAAAGTATCTTCAATAGTATGTCTACCCACATTAATGATCTCGATCTAGATCACATGCATTCATAATGCTTAGTGAACCATACTAACAACTAGTCATTAAAGATTTCATACTTTAATATGTTACGGACTATTTTATTCATTATCTGTGATCTTAATCCTCTCATACTAATACAAGATCATAGTTTCATTAATGAATAGGAATTTTTAGATACTTATATAGAAATTATTCAACAATAATTCAAAAGAACAAATATAAGAAAAATGTGATTTCATTAATTTCATATTAAAAATGTCTAAACACATGCTTTGAAGGCATTATTCCCAACAATCCCCTACTTACCCTAAAGTAAATGTGACATCTCTCTCAACCCGATATTGCGCACATGACCTTCAAATGACTTCGCAGGAAGTTTCTTAGTAAAAGGATCAGTCAGGTTATGATCTGACGCTATCATTATAACAGTCACATCCCCTCGATGCACAATCTCTCTTACAAGGTGATATTTCTTCTTATTGTGCTTGCCCCTCTTGTGACTCCTTGGTTATTTGGAATTAGCTACCACCCCACTATTGTCATAGTACAAGATCAGTGGCTTGTCCATATTTCAAACTACTACCAGATCATTATAGAACTTTATGAGTCATACCGCTTCTTTCGCAGCTTCATAAGCCGCTATATATTCAGCTTGCATATTGGAATCTGCAATACTAGATTTTTTAACACTTCTCCAGACTACATCTACTCCATCTAGGGTGAATACTATTCCAGACGTCGACTTTCGACTATTACTATCTGATTGAAAATCAGAATTTCTTGTTCTTTGAAGATACTTGAGAATGTGCTTTACTACAGTTCAATGTTCTAAACTAGGATTTGATTGATAATGACTGACAATTTCTACTACATAACAGATGTCTGGTCTCGTACGCAACATCGCATACATGGGCGAAAGGAACCTTTCTCATATCTTCTTCCTCTTGAGGTTTCTTAGGAGCCTGCTCTTTAGAGATGATAATTCCACGTCTGGTCGGAAGTTGATCTTTCTTGAAATTTTTCATTGAGAATCTCTCCAGCACCTTGTCAATATCCCTGAGAAAGTGCCAAAAGCTTGTTCTTTCAATCCTTTAGAATTTCGATGCCTAGGACATAGCTCGTCTCTCCCAAATTTTTCATTTGAAATCTCTCTCCCTATCACTCTCTCTTATTCTCTCTTTTTATCTATCTCTCTCTCTCACTGTCTCACTCTTCCTATCTCTCTCTCCCTCTCTCCTTTTCCCTCTCTATCGCCTCTCTCTCTCTCTCCCACTCTCTCTTTCTCCCTTTCTCTCTCTCATTTCATTCTCTCTCCCCCTCTGTCTCCTTCTCTCCCACTCTCTTTCTCCTATTCTCTCTCTCTTATTCTCTTTCTCTCACTCTCACTCTCATCCTCACTCTCTCTATCACTCACTCTCTCTCTCCTACTCTCTCTCCCTCTCTCTCTATCTCACACTCTCAGCCTCACTCTCTTTAACTCTCTCGCTCCTTCTTTCCCTATCTCTCTCTCTCTCTGTCATTCTCTCTCCCTCTCGTGTTCTCTCTCTCCCCCTCTCACGCTCGCTCTCTCGCTCCCTCTCTTTCTCCCTCTCTCACTTCCTCTCTCTCTCCCTATCTCTCTCTCTTATTCTCTCTCTATCTCCCTATCTAACTCTCTATCTCTCTCTTATCCTCTCTCACCCTCTCACTATCTCTCTCTCTCTCTCCCTCCCTCCCTCTCACTCATTTTCTTACTCCCACTCTCTCTATCTCGCCTTATCTCCCCCGCTCTCTATCTCTCTTACTCTTGCTCTCTCTGTATCTCTCACTCTCTCTCACTTTATCCCTCCTTTTCTCTCTCTCTCCCTCCATCTCTTTCGCTCTCTCTACCTCACTCCCACACACTCTCTCTCTTATTCTTTCTCTCCCTTTCTCGTTCTCTCTACCTCTCATGTTCTCTCTCTCTTTCTCTCTCTCCCTTTCCCTCGCTCACTCACTCTCTCTCTCTCTTTCTCTCTCTATCATTTTCTCGCTCCCTCTCTCTCCAACTTTCTCTTCCATTTTCACTCTTCATCTGTCTCTCTCTCACTGTCTCTCCCTTCCTCTCTCCCTCTCTCTTTTTCCCTCTCTCTCACTCTCTCTCCTTCTATCTCTCCCCTATCTCTCTCCCTCTCTCTTTTTCCCTCTCTCTCGCTCTCTCTCTCCCTATCTCTCTCTCCCCCACTCTCTCTTTCTCCCCCTCTCTCTCATTCTCATTTTCTCTCCCTCTCTCCCTCTTTCTTTCACCTATTCTCTCTTTTACTCTCTCTCTCTCTCTCACTCACTCACTCACTCACTCACTTTCTCACTCTCTCACTCACTCACTCTCCTTCTCCCCCGCTCTCTCACTCTTACCCTCGCTCTCTAACACTCTCGCTACTTCTTTTCCTCGCTCTCTCTCTCACTTTCTTTTTCTATATCACACACTCTCTCTCCTCTCTCTCTCCTCTCTCTCTCTCCTCTCTCTCTTTCCCTTTCCACCTTGCTCTCACGCTCTCTTACTCTCTCTCGCTCTCTCTCCATTTCTTATACACACTCTCTCACTCACTCTCTTTCTATCTCTCTCACTCTTACAATGACTGCCTCTCTCTCTCCCCCTCCCTCTCTCTCATTCTCACACATTTTCTCTCTCTTTGTAACTCTCAATCACTCTCTCACTCTCCCTCACTCTCTCTCCCTTTCTCGCCCTCTCTCTCCCCCTCGCTCTCTCTCCCTTTCTCGCCCTCTCTCACTCCGTCTCTCTCCCTCTCTCACTTCCTCTCTCTCTCTCTATCACACTCTCTAGTTCTCTCTCTTTATCTCTCTCTCTCTATCTCTCTCTGTCTTTCTCTCCCTCTCTCTCCCTCTCTCGTTTCCCTCTCTCTCGCTCTCTCTCCCTCACTCTCACTGTCTCTTACTATTTCTCTCTTTGTCACTCTCACTCTCTTGCTCTCTCAATCTCTCTCATTCTCTCTCACCCTATCTCTCAGTCTCTTTGTCATCTCTCTATCGCTCTTGCTCCCTTCCTCTCTCTCTTTCTCCCTCTCTCTCTCTCATTCTCATTCTCTCTCCCTCTCTCTCTCTCTCCCTCTCTCTCTCTCTCTCGCTCTCTTAGACTCTCTTGCTCCTTCTTTCCCTCACTCTCTCTCTTTCTCTCTCTCGCTCTATTTCTCAGTCTCACTTTCTTTTTCTATATCACTCCCTTTCTCTCCTCTCTCTCTTTCCCTTTCTCTCTCGCTCTCATGCTCTCTCACTGTCCCTCTCTCTCTCCATTTCTCACTCTACTCTCTCTCCATCTCTCTCTCTCTCCATCTCTTTCTCACTCTCTCCTTTGTTATCTCTCTCGCTCTCTCAGTCTCTTTCCCTCTCTCTTTCCCACTCCCTCCATCTCTCCCTCTCTCTCTCTCGCTCACACACACACACACACACACACTCTCTCTCTTTCTCTCTTTCTCGATCTCTCTCTTTGTCTCCCTCTCTCTCCCTCTATCCATCTCTCTCACACTCTCTATTTCACTATCGCACTCTCAGTCATTCTACCTCTCTCCAACTTTATCCCTCTCTCTCTCACTTTCTCCCTCTCTCTCTTGCTCCCTCACACACTCTCTCTCTTTTACACACACACACACACACACACTATCTATCTATCTCTCTCACTCTCTCTCTTTCTCATTCTCTCTCTTTGTCTCCCTCTCTCTCTTGTTCTCTCCCTCTCTCTCCCCCTCTCTCTCTTTGTCATTCTCTCTCTCCCTCTCGCGTTCTCTCTCGCTGTCTCCCCCTCTCTCACGCTCTCTCTCGCTCTCTCTCTCGCTCTCTCACTTCCTCTCTCCCCCTATCTCTCTCTCTCTCTTATTGTCTCTCTCTCTCTCTCTCCCTATTTCACTCTCTATCTCTCTTTTATCCTCTCTCACTCTCTCACACTCTCTCTCACTCCCTCCTTCTATCACACTCATTTTCTTACTCTCACTCTCTCTATCTCGCCCTATCTTCGGATCTCTTTCTCTTTCTCACTCTTGCTCTCTTTCTAATTCTCACACTCTCTTGCTATATCCCTCCTATTCTCTCTCTCTCCCTCTCTCCCTCCCTCTCTGTCACTCTCTCTCATTCTCTCTCTCCCTTTCTCATTCTCTCTCCGTCTCGTGTTCTCTCTCTCCCCCTTTCCCTCGCTCACTCACACTCTCTCTCTCTATCGTTTTCTCGCTCCCTCTCTCTCCAAATTTCCCTTTCCTCTCTCTCTCACTATCACATTCTCTTATTTTCTCTCTTCATCTCTTTCTCTCTCACCCTCTCTCTCCCTCTCTCTTTTTCCCTCTCTCTCACTCTCTCTCCCCTATCTCTCTCTCCCTCTCCCTCTCTCTGTTTCCCTCTCTCTCACGCTCTCTCTCCCTATCTCTCTCCCCCACTCTCACTTTCCCCCTCTCCCTCATTCTCATTCTCTCTCCCACTCTCTTTCACCTATTCTCTCTCTTATTCTCTCCCTCTCTCCTTAAACTATTCTCTCCCTCTCTCCTTAAACTATTCTCTCTCTCTCAATTTCTTTTTCTATATCACTCCCTCTCTCTCATCTCTCTCTCTCTTTCCCTTTCCACCTTGCTCTCATGTTCTCTCACTCTCTCTCGCTCTCTCTCTATTTCTCATACACTCTCCCTCACTTTGTCTCTCTCTTTCTTTCTTTTTCACTCTCATTTTTTCTCTCTCACCTTCTCTCTTTCTTTCTCTCTCTTAGTCTCTCTCCCCTCTCTCTCTCTCCGACTCTCTCCCTCACTCTCTCTCTCTCATTATCTATCTCACACACACACACACACACTCTCTCTCTCTCACTCTCTCGCTATCTCTCTCTCCCTCCGTCCCTTCTCTCTCTTACTCATTTTCTTACTATCTCTCTTGTTTGTTTACTTTCTCTATCTCGTACTATGTCCCTCTCTTTCTTCTTCTCTTTCTCACTCACTCACGCTCTCTCTGTTTCTCTCATTCTCTCTCGCTCTATCCCTCCCTTTCACTCCCTCTTTCCCTTTCCCTCTCTCACTCCTTCTCTATCTCGCTCTCTCTACCACTCTCCCACTCTCCCTCTCTCTTACTCTCTCTCTCTTTCTCGTTCTCTCTCTCCCTCTTGTGTTCTCTCTCTCTCTCTCTCTCATTCTCCCATTCCCTCTCTCTCCCTCTCTCACTTCCTCTCTCTCGCCCTATCACTCTCTTCTTTTCTCCCTCTTTATCTCTCTCTCCCTATCTCTCTCTCTGTCTCTCTCTCCCAATCTCTCTCTCCCTCTCTCCTTTTCCCTCTCGATCTTTCTCTCTCCCACTTTCTCTCCTTCTCGTTCTCTCCCTTTCTCTCACTCACTCTCTTTCTATCTCTCTCTTTCTTGCAATGACTCCCTCTCTATCTCCACCTCCCTCTCTCTCATTCTCACACATTTTCTCTCTCTTTCTCCCTCTCTATCACTCTCTCACTCTCACCCTCTCTCCCTCCCTTTCTCGCCCTCTCTCTATCTCCCTCGCTCTCTCTCCTTTTCTCTCGTTCTCTCACTCCATCTCTCTCTCTCTCTCACTTCCTCTCTCTCTATCACACTCTCTAGTTCTCTCTTTGTATCTCTCTCTCTGTATCTCTCTCTCTGTATCTCTCTCTGTATCTCTCTCTCTCTTTATCTCTCTCTCTTTATCTCTCTCTGTCTATCTCTCCCTTTCTTTTTTCCCTCTCTCTCGGTCTCTCTCTAGTTCTCTGCCACTCTCTCTCACTATTTCTCTCTTTGTCACTCTCACACTCTTGCTCTCTCATTCTCTCTCTCATTCTCTCTCTCTCCCTATCTCTCCGTCTCTTTCTCATCTCTCTATCGATCTCACTCCATCCCTCTCTCTCTCCCTCTCTCTCCCTTTCTCTCTCCCTCTCTCTCACTCTCTCTCCTACTCTCACTTTTTCTCCCTCTCTCTCTAATTCTTATTCTCTCCCTCCCTCTCTCTCCCTCTCTCTTTCTCTTGTTGTCTCTCTTATTCTATCTCTCTCTTTTTCTCTCTCTCACTCACACACACTCTCTCTCACTCTCTCTCCCCCACTCTCTCTGTATTTCACTAACTATCTCTCTCCCTCTTCCTCTCTCTCTCCCCCTCTCTCTCACCTTCTCTCTAACTCTCTCGCTCCTACTTCCCTCGCTCTCTCTCTCTCTCTCGCTATCACTTTCTTTTTCTATATCACTCCCTCTCTCTTATCTCTCTCCCTCACTCCCTCTCTCCCCTCTCTCTCTCTCTCCCCTCTCTCCTTAACTCTCCTTGGCTCTCTCTATTAATTTCTCGCTCTATCTCTCACTTTGTGTCTCTCACTCTCCCTTGCTCTCTCTCCATTTCTCTCTCTCCCCCTCATCTCTTACTCGCTCTCACTCACGATCTCTCTCCATTTCTCCCTCTCTCTCTAATTCTTTTTCTATATCACTCCCTCTCTCTCCATCTCACTATATACCTCTCTCTTGTTATTTGTCACACTCTCTGTCTCTCTCTTCCTCTCTCTCTCACTCTCTCACTCTCTTTCTCTCTCTCGTTCTCTCACTCTCCCTCTATCTCGTTCTCTCTCCCTCTCTCTCACACACTCTCTCCCTCACTCCCTCTCTCTCTCCTTAACTTTCATTTGCTCTTTCTCTTAATTTCTTGCTCTATCTCTCACTTTGTCTCTTTCACTCTCCCTTGCTCTCTCTCCATCTCTCTCTCTCTCTCTCTCTCTCTCTCTCTCTCTCTCTTATTCTCTTACTCGCTCTCACCACGCTCTCTCTCCCTCTCCATCTCACTATATACATCTCTCTTGTTATTTTTCACACACACACACTCTCTCTCTTCCTCTCTCTCTCACTCACTCTCTCACTCTCTTTCTCTCTCTCATTCTCTCACTCTCCCTCTATCTCGTTCTCCCTCCCTCTCTCTCACACACTCTCTCACTCTCCCTCTTTATCTCATTCTCTTGCTTATTCTCTCTCTTTCTCCCTCTCTTGTTCTCTCTCTCTCTACCCCCTCCCTCTCTCCCTCTTTCTCCCTCTTTCTCCCTCTCTCCCTCATTCTCTCACTCTCTCTTTCTCGCCCTCTCTCACTTCCTCACCCTCTCTCTTATTCTCCCACCCTTTGTCTCTCTCTCCCCATTTCTCTCTCTCTCTCTCACTCCTTCTCTCTCCCCCCTCTCTCTCCTCCCCCCTCTCTCTCTCTCTTATTCTCTCTCACTCTCTCTATCACACATTTTCTCTCCCACTCTCTCTCTCCCTCTTTCTCCCCCCGCTCTCCCAAACTCTCACTCTCACTTTCACTCCCTCACTCCTTCTCTCCCACTTCCGCTCTCTCTCGCCATCTCTCTCTCTCGCTCATTCTCTCCCTCTCGTGCTTTATCTATTTCTCTCTCACTCCCTTTTTATATCACACTTTCTCCCTCTCTCCCACGATCTCTCACTCTCCCTCCCCCTCTCTCTCCCCCCTCTCTCACTCTTACCCTCACTCTCTCTAACACTCTCGCTCCTTCTTTTCCTCGCTCTATCTCTCTATCTCTCTCACTTTCTTTTTCTATATCACTCCCTCTCTCTCATCTCTCTCTCTTTCTCTCTCTTTCCCTTTCCACCTTGCTCTCATGCTCTCTCACTCTCCCTCGCTCTCTCTCCATTTCTCATACACTCTCTCATTTTGTCTCTCTCTTTCTTTCTTATTCACTCACATTTTCTCTCTCTCACCTTCTCTCTTTCACTCTCTCACTTAGTCTCTCTCCCACTCTCTCCCTCGCTCTCTCGCTCTCTCGCTCTCTCTCTCATTCTCTCTCTCACACACACACACACACACTCTCTCTCTATCTCTCTCTCACTCTCTCGCTATCTCTCTCTCTCCCTCCGCCCCTTCTCTCTCTTACTCATTTTCTTACTCTCTCTCTTGTTCGTTCACTTTCTCTATCTCGTACTATGTCCCTCTCTTTCTACTTCTCTTTCTCTCTCACTCTCGCTCTCTCTATTTCTCTCATTCTCTCTCACTCTATCCCTCCCTTTCACTCCCTCTCTCCCTCTCCCACTCTCACTCCCTCTCTCTCTCGCTCTCTCTACCTCTCTCCCACCCTCCCTCTCTCTCACAGACACTCTCTACATCTCGTTCTCTCTCTCCCTCTAGTGTTCTCTCTTTCTCTCTCACACTCGCACGGTCTCTCTCTCTCCCTATCTCTCTCGTTCTCTCGCTCCCTCTCTCTCCCTCTCTCACTTCCTCTCTCTCTCCCTATCACTCTCTCTTGTTCTCCCTCTTTATCTCTCTCTCCTTATCTCTCTCTCCCTATCTCTCCCTATCTCTTTTTCCGTCTCTTGATCTTTCTCTCTCCCACTCTCTCTTTCTCTTTCTCTCCCTTTCTCTCACTCACTCTCTTTCTATCTCTCTCTCTTGCAATGACTCCCTCTCCATCTCCCCCTCCCTCTCTCTCATTCTCACACACTTTCTCTCTCATTCTCCCTCTCTATCACTCTCTCACTCTCACACACACTCTCTCTCCCTTTCTCACCCTCTCTCTCTTTCTCCCTCGCTCTCTCTCCTTTTCTCTCATTCTCTCACTCCGTCTCTCTCCCTCTCTCACTTCCTCTCTCTCTCTATCACACTCTCTAGTTCTCTCTCTGTATCTCTCTCTCTTTATCTCTCTCTTCCATTATCTCTCTATGTCTATCTCTCCCTCTCTCTCACTATTTCTATCTTTGTCACTCTCACACTCTTGTTCTCTCAATCTCTCTCGACCTATCTCTCCGTCTCTCTCTCATCTCTCTATCGATCTCGCTCGCTCCCACTCTCTCTTGCCCTCTCTCTCTCTCCCTCCCTCTCTTTCCCTCTCCCTCTCTCCTACTCTCACTTTTCTCCCTCTCTCTCATTCTCATTCTCTCTCCCTATCTCTCCCTTTCTCTCCATCTCTCTCCCTCTCTCTATCCCTTATTCTCTCTCTTATTCTATCTCTCACTCACTCTCTCTTTCTCTCTCTCTCACTCTCTCACACACACACACTCTCTCTCCCTCACTTTCTCTGTATTTCCCTATCTCTCTCCCTCTTCCCCTCTCTCTCACCTTCTCTCTCTCTAACTATCTCGCTCCTACTACCCTCGCTCTCTCTATCTTGCTATCACTTTCGTTTTTATATCACACCCTCTCTCCTATCTCTCTCTCCCTCACTCCCTCTCTCTCCTCTGGCTTTCTCTCCCTTTCTCCCTAACTCACCCTTGCTCTCTCTCTTAATTTCTCACTCTATCTCTCACTTTGTCTCTGTCACTCTCCCTTACTCTCTCTCCATTTCTCTCTCTCTCATTCTCTTACTCGCTCTCCATCTCATTATATACCTATCTCTCTTGTTATTTGTCACACTCTCTATCTCTCTCTTCCTCTCTTTCTCACTCACTCTCTCACTCTCTTTCTCTCTCTCGTTCTCTCACTCTCCCTCTATCTCGTTCTCTCTCTATCTCTCTCTCTCACACAGTCTCTCACACTCAGACTCCCCCTCTCTCTCATTCTCTTGCTTATTCTCTCTCTCTCTCTCTTTCTCTCTCTCCCTCTCTCCCCCTCTCTCCCTCATTCTCTCACTCTCTCACTTCCTCACTCTATCTCCCAGTCTTTCTTTCTCTCTTATTCTCCCACCCTCTGTTTCTCTCTCTCTATATCCTTCTCTCTCTCTCTCCTTCTCTCTCCCCCTCTCTCTCATTCTCTCTCTTACTCTCTCTCACTCTCTCTCTCCCTCCCTCTTTATCACACCTTTTCTCTCCCACTCTTTCTCCCTCTCTCCCTCCCCCTGTCTCCCAACCTCTCACTCTATCACTCGTTCTCTCCCTCTCTCACTCTCTCTCGCCATCTCTCTCTTTCTCTCTCTGTCTCTCTCTCACTCCTTCTATCCCTCTCATGCTTTCTCAATTTCTCTCTCACTGCTTTTTTATATCACTCTCTCTCCCCCTCTCTCCCACGCTCCCTCACTCTCTCTCACTTTCTCTGTCTATCTGTCGGTATCTATCTCTCTCTCTCTTTCTCAAATTCTGTTTGTCTCTCTCTTCCTCTTTCTCTCTCATTCTCACCCACTTTCTCTCTCTCTCTCTTTCTCTCCCTTTCTTGCCCTCTCTCACTCTCTCATGCTCTCTCTCCCTTTCTCGCCCTATCTCCCCCTCTCTCTCCCTCGCCCTATCTCCCTTTCTCATACTCTCTTCCTCTCTCTCCTTCATTTTACTTTCTCTATCTCCCTCACCATCTCTCACTTACTCTCTCTCTTCCTCACTCTCTCTTCCTCTGTCTCTCATTCTTTCACTCTCTCCCTCTCTCACTTTTTCTCTCTCTTAATTTCCCTCTCTCTCGTTCTCTCACTCTCTCTATCTCGTTCTCTCTCCCCTTTCTCTCCCACCCTCTCTCTCTTTCACCCTATGTGTCTCTCTCATTCTCTCTCACTATCTCTATCTCGTTCTCTCACTCACTCTCTCTTTCTCTCTCCCTCTCCCACACACACACACACACCCTCTCTTGTTCTCTCACTCTCTTCCTCTCACTCTCTCCCTCTCTCTCACACACTTTCTCTCTTTCTCTCTCACTTTTCCTCTCTCTTAATTACCCTCTCTCTCGTTCTCTATCTCGTTCTCTCTCCCCCCTCTCTCTCACACTCTCTCACACTCTTTCACTCTCTATGTCTCTCTCATTCTCTCTCACTCTCTCTCACTCTCTCTATCTCGTTCTCTCACTCTCTCTCTTTCTCGTTCTCTCTCCCTCATTCCCACACACTCTCTCACTCTCTCTTTCTCTCCCTCTCTCCCCCCCTCTTTCCCCCTCTTTCTCTCTTGTTTTCCCTCCCTCTCTCTCTCCTTGTTTTCACTCTCTCTCCATTTCTCTCTCATTATCCCTTTCTCTCCTTTTCTCTCCCCCTCTCTCTCTTGTTCTCTCTCTCTCTCTCTCGCTTTCTCTCTTATTCTCTCTCTCCCTCTCTCTCACTCTCAGACACTTTCTCTCTCTTTTTCTCTCATTTTCTCCCTCTCTCTCACTCTCACACACTTTCTCTCTCTTTTTCCTCATTTTCTCCCTCTCTCTTTAACTCTTTTGCTCTCTCTCTCGTCTCTCACGATCTCTCCCTATCTCATTCTCTCTCCTTCTTTCTCTCTCACAATCTCTCTATTTCTCTCATTCTTCCTCCCTCTCTCTGATTATCTCTCTCTTTCGTTCTCTCTCACTCTTTCTCTCATTCTCTCACCTTCTCGCTTGTTCTCTCTATCTCTCTCTAACTCTCTCTCTCACTCTATCTATGTCTTGTTCTCCATCCCTCGCTCCTTCTCTCTCTCTCATTCTCCATCTTTCTTTCTCTTTCTATCCTTCTCCCTTTCTCCTTCTCTCCCCTTAAATCTCTTTTATTCTTTCTCTCCCTCTCTCTTTTCGACCCTCACACACACACACACACGCACACACACGCACACACACGCGCGCGCGCGCACACACACACACACACACACACACTCACTCACTCACACACACACTCTCTCTCACTCCCTCGCTCCTTCTCTCCCCCCTCTCTCAATTTCTCTCTCTCGCTCTTTTTTTTTATATAACTCTCTCTCCCTCTCACTCTTTCTCTCTCTCTCCCTCTCTCCCATGCTCTATCACTCTACCTCGCTCTTTCTACCTTTCTCACCCCCTCTCTCTCCCTCGCTCTCTCTCCCTTTCTCATACTCTAGTAGTCTCTCTCTTCCTCTTTCTCTCATTTTCACGCTTTCTCTCTCTCACTCACACTCTCTCTCTTCCTCTCTCTCTCTCTCTCTCTCTCGTTCTCTCACCCTCTCTCTCCCTCTCGCGCTCTGTCTCTCTCACTTTCTCTCCCTCTCTCTCCCTCTCTCACCTTTTCCCTCTCTCTCTTAATTTCCCACTCTCTCGTTCTCTCTCACTCTCTCTATCTCCTTCTCTCTCCCCTCTCTCTCTCACTCTCTCTTACACTTTCACTCTCTATGTCTCTCTAATTCTCTCTCTCTCACTCACTCTCTCTGTCTCTCTCCCTCTCCCTCTCTCTCCCACACTCACACAGTTTCTCACTCTTTCTCCCTCCCTCTTTAACTCTTTTGCTCTCTCTCTCTCTCTCTCTCGCTCTCTCACTCTCTCTCCCTATCTCGTTCTCTCTCTTTCTTTCTCTCACACACACTCTCTCTCTCACTCTCTCTCTATTTCTCTCATTCTCGCTCTCTCTGTCTCTCTGATTTTCTCTTTCGTTCTCTCATTCTCTCTCTCATTCTATCACCTTCTCGCTCGTTCTCACTCTCTCTCTTGAACTCTCTCTCTTTCTCTCACCCTCTCTTTCTCTCTCACCCTCTCTTTCTCTCTCGCTCTCTCTTTCTCTCCCTCTCTTAGTTCCCCCCTCACACTCTCTTTCCCTATCTTTCTCTCTTGTTCTCCATCCTTCTCTGACTCTCTCTCTTTAACTCTCCATCTTTCCTTCTCTTTCTTTCCTTCTCTCTTTCTTCTTCTCTCCCACTTATCTCTCTCTCTTATTCACTTTATCTCACTATCACTCTCTCCCCCTTATCTCTCTCTCTCTCTCTTATTCACTCTATCTCACTATCACTCTCTCTCCCTCTCTCTCTCTCTCACACACACAGTCTCTCTCTCACTGCCTCGCTCCTTCTCTCTCCCCTCTCTCTCTCACTTTATCTCTCTCGCTCTCACTCTTTTTTATCATTCTCTCTCCTCCTCACTCTTTGTCTCTCTCCCTCTCTCCTATGCTCTATCACTCTCTCACTCTCCCTTGCTCTCTCTCCCTTTCTCGCCCCCCACTCTCTCTCTCCCTCACTCTCTCTCTCCCTCACTCTCTCTCTCCCTCACTCTCTCTCCATTTCTCATACTCTCTTTGTCTCTTTCTTCCTCTCTCTTCTTCATTTTATGGCTTTCTCCCTCTCTCCCTCACTATCTCTCCCTCACTCTCACTCACTCTCTCTCTTCCACTCTCTCTCATTCTCTCACACTCTCTCTCCCTCTCGCGCTCTCTCTCTCTCTCTCACTTTCTCTCCCACTCTAACTTTTTCTCTCTCTTTCTTAATTTCCCTCTTTCTCGTTCTCTCACTCTTTCACTTTCTGTGTCTCTCACACTTTCTTCATCTTGTTCTCTCACTCCCTCTCTTTCTCGTTATCTCTCCCTCTCTCCCACATACTCTCTCTTTCTCTCCCTCTCTCACTTCCTCTCTCTCTCCCCCTCTCTCTCTCTTGTTCTCCCTCCTTTTATCTCTCTCTATCCATTTCTCTCTCTCTATCCCTCTCTCTCCTTCTCTCTCCCCCTCTCTCTCACTCTGTCTCTCTCTCTCTTATTCTCTCACTCTCTCTCACTCTGTCTCTCTCCTCATCCCCCCTCTCACTCTCTCACTCTCACACACTTTCTCTCTCTCTCTATTTCTCTCTCTCTCATTCTCGCACTCTCTCTCCATATCTCGTTCTCGCTCTCTCTTTCACTCACACTCTTTCTCACACCCCCTCTCTCTGATTTTCTCTCTCATTCTCTCTCTCTCTCACTCTCTCTCTTTCTCTCACCTTCTCGCTCATTCTCTCTTCATCTCTCCCTCTAACTCTCTCTCTCTCTCGCTCTGTCTCTCTCTCTCTTTCTCTCCTTCTCTCAATTCCCCCTCTCTCCCCCTACCTCTCTCTCTTATTCTCCATCCCTCTCTCTCTCTCACTCTCCATCTTTCTTTCTCTTTCTATCCCTCTCACTCTCTCCATCTCTCCTCCTTATCTCCCTCTCTTATTTTCTCTCTCACTATCACTCTCCCCCCCGCTCTCTCTTTCCCACCCTCACACACACACACACACACACTCTCTCTCTCTCTCTCACCCCCTCACTCCTTCTCTCCTCTCGCTCTCTCTCTCACTTTCTCTCACTCCCTCTCATTCTTTTTTATATCAGTCTCTCTCTCCCTCTCTCTTTATCTCTCTTCCTCTCTCCCACGCTCTATCACTCTCTCACTCTCCCTTGTTCTCTCTCCCTTTCTCGCCCTCTCTCTCTGCCTCGCTCTCTATCCCTTTCTCATACTCTCTTTGCCTCTCTCTTCCTCTCTCTCCTTCATTTTCTCCCTTTATCTCTCTCCGTCTCTCTCTCTCACTCACTCTTTCTCTTCCTCTCTCTCTCATTCTCTCACACTCCCTCCCCCTCTCGCGCTATATCTCTCTCACTTTCTCTCCATCTCTCCCTTTTTCTCTCTCTTTCTCCCTCACTCTCACTAATTTGCCCTCTCTCTCATTCTCTCACACACTCTCTCTCATTCTCTCTCCCCTCTCTCTCTCATACTCTTTCACTCTGTCTCTCTCACACTCTCTCACTCTTTCACTCTTTACGTCTCTCTCATTCTCTCTCACTCTCCCTATCGCGTTCTCTCTTTCTACTTCTCTCTCCCTCTGTCCTACACTCTGTCCCACTCTCTCTCCCCCTCTCACTCTCCCCCTCATTCTCTCTTTTGTTCTCTCTCTCCTTCTCTCCTTCTCTATCTCTCATTCTCTCACACTCTCTCTCCCTCTCTCACTTCCTCTCTCTTTCTTATCTCTCTCTCTTATTCCCCCTCTCTCCCTCTCTCTGTCTCGCACTTTCTCTCTCTGTCTCGCACTTTCTCTCTCTGTCTCTCTTTCTTTCTCCCTCTCTCTTCCTCTCTCTCGCTCTCCTTCTCCCTCTATCTCACTCTCTCTCCCACTCTCCCACTCTTTTACTCTTTGTGTCACTCTCATTCTCTCTCACCCTATCTCTCCCTCTATATCTCTCTCTCCCTCTCTCTCCCCCCTCTCTCTCACTCTCAATCTCTCTCTATATCCCTCTCTCTCTCCCCCGCTCTCTCTCCCCCTCTCTCCCTCCTTCTCTCTCCCACTCCCTCTCTCTCTCTGCCTCTCTATCTACCTCTCTCTCGCTCTCTCTGTCACTCTGTCACTCTCTTTCTTTGTCGCTCTCACTCTCTTGCTCTCTCTATCTCTCTCATTCTCTAGTGCCCTATCTCACCCTCTCTCTCTTTATTGCTCTCTCCCCCTCTCTCACTCTCCATCTCTCTCTATCCTTTTCTCTCTCCCCCCTCTCCCCTTCTCCCTCTCTCTCTTGTTCTCTCTCCTTCTCTGTCTCTTTCTTATTCTCTCTCACACACTCTCTCTCCCTCTCTCCGTCTCTCTTTCTATCTCACACACTCTCTCTCTCCCTCACTCGCTCTCTCCCTCTCTCTCTCTCTCTTTCTCTCTCCTACTCTCTCGCTCATTCTCTCCCTCTCTCCCTCTCTCTCTCCCACTCTCCCTCATTCTCTCGCTCTCTCTCCCTTTCTCATCTCACAGTCACTCACTCACACACACTCTCTCTCTCTCTCGCTCTCTCTCTCTTTTATTCTCTCACTCGCTATCTATCTGCCCATCTTTTTTTTTCTCTCTCTCTCTCTCACTCTCTTTAGCTGTCACTCTCTCCGTCTCACTCTTCCTCTTCCTCTCTTGTTCTCTCGCTCTCTCTTTCTCCCTCACTCTCTTCCTTGCACTATTTATCTCTCTCGCTATGACACTCTCTTTAGCTCTCTCTCTATCTCTCCCTCTCACTCTCTCTATCTCATTATCTCTCCCTCACACACGCTCTCTTGCTCTTTCTATCTCTCTTTCTCTCTCATTCTCACTCACTCTCCCTTTCTCATTCTCTCATTCTCTCTATCTCATTCTGTCTCCCCTCTCTCTCACTCTCTCTCACTCTAACTCTCCCTCCCTCTATCCACTCTCTCTTTATCTCTCTCTATCTCTATCTTTATATCTCGTTATCTCTCTCTTTCTCTCTATCTCTTTCTCACTCACTCTCTTGCTCTCCCACTCTCTTTCTCTCCCACTCGTTCTGTCACTCTCTCTATCTCCTTATCTATCCATCTTTCTCACACTCACACTCTCTCTCTCTCTCACACACACACACACACTCACTCACTCTCTCTCTCTCTTCCTCTCTCTCTCTATCACACTCTCTCGTTCTCTTTGTCTTTCTCATTCTCTCTCGCTCTTGTTGCTCTTTTCTAATGATATCCTACGCAAGTGCACGTGTCGCAATCAATTAATAAAGTGTTAAAAGAGTGTCGAACCCTCAGGGAATAAACATATAATGTCAAAATCCTAAATAGAAATAAATTGCAAGATGAATCTATAATCGTTTGTAAAGTCAAGTAAGCTGAAAACTAAATGTATTTAAGAATGAATAATAACTAATTTAACCCAAGCTACTAACAAGAAGGTAACAAACATGGATTATGTAATTATTATGAAATTAGGCTAGTATGGCTAGTTTCACTTTTTAATTCAGCCCCATGTTAACATTTCCAGAAAAGTACCCTGGCTCTTTTGCAATTAAACTTTTGTTTAAGAGATTACCTACTTAACCTATTCTCCTTTGTATCAAAGCAAGTTTAGGTTGTAATAGATCCATTTAGTCCCAGCCATTAGATTGTAAGTTAAGTTCATATTCCTATGCAACTCATAAAACACCTAAATCTATATGAATCAATGCTCACATACGTTTGATGTAGGAATTCATGTATTGGGAGACTCTTTTCCATTAAATGAAGCTCTTCCAAAACTTAGTCTAACTTGCATTCTAAACGTAATGGCCAGTTACAATCAGAATCTTAATCAAGCAGCACACGCAACCCAAACTATTCAAGAAATGTGCAAGAAAACCTCATTAAAGAGGTAAAGTAAAATCCAAGCTAAGTTACCATACTAGCCTTATTCTAGTTTAGCTCATAATTATCTCAAATGGTTATACATAAAGTCCAGAATCCATTGAATCATGCATCAGAAAGGTTTAGAAAAATAATACAGATAAAGAGTAGAGAAGGAAAGAAAAAGGAAGAATAAAAAAATGCTCAAACTCCTTGTCGTCTACTTCTTTCCCTCTTCCTCTCTCTCTGCTTTCTTCCTCTTCCTCTCTCTGTACTGATTTTCCTTTGTTGCTTCTTGTAGAATTAGTCGGCTCACGCTAGCTTTCCTTCTCAAAATAGAATTCTTTCCTTTCTATACCATGCTAGAATTTAGGGCAACTTCATAGCACAAAGGGCACGTGGCATGCTCTCCAAAAAGCTTGGGGACCACAGGATCAGGAATATGCGCCACCTGGAGCAACGGACTTTGTTGCATGGATATCCTTCATGATTTCAGCGCTAGCTTGCTCACCCACTAGACAACTCACTTTCTTGCGATTAATGTGCACAGCTATGAAATGTTATTGCTCTCAGTGATCAAGCAAGCTTGCAGTCCTGCACCAAAGAGACCCTAAATTGCATAAAATTGCATAACTAGACTAGCATTTGAGAATTAAACTATACAAATATCCTAACTTCGTTCTACCAAATTATAGTCCTAATTATGCGTAACATTCCTAAAATAGACAAATATACAGGTTGAGAATAGGTGTAATAACTCTACTTTTGTAGAGTTATCCTACCCTCAAACTTAGATCAGTGCTTGTCCTCGAGGAATGCAAACACAACACTCTAAAAAGAAAATTGAATGTGCAACTGCTGAGTAATGTTGACTTCTGCTACCACCAATCACATCCCCAATCACAAGATGCAAAGCAAAATAAAGGACTTGACACTACATCATGCTGAATCATATTTAGGTTAACTCCCTTCCAAGTGTGTGTGTGTGTGTGTGTGTATAGGATCAGAGCAAACTACTTCAAAAAGAAATGGATATCATAAACTCAAAAGTATTGGCTGAGAACTTATAACCAGACTTTACTAAGCTACCAGGCTCAACATCCATTTACCATCAAACATTAAGCAGGGGACAACAAAGTGTTCAGGAACTACAAAAAATTGGCTACTCAAATAAATCCCTTTTTTGATGGCTACTTATTATTCTTCTTTTCTCCTTTTTCATTTATTTTTTAATTTTTTTTTACCACAGGTAGACATCCCATTATGTTGTGCTCCCTTTTTTTACACGAATGACGACATTGGTGATGAATCCACTCGGTTACTCAATAACAAAACAATCGGGATGCTACGGAAAGTTTACGTATTCAAATGTTATAGCAAGATCATATCTTTGGTTTTTTTTATCCAAATGACGGCATTGATGATGAAGCCACCCGGTTACTCAGCAACCTAAAATACAGAGCTCTCGGCCTTATTTGCACACATTTTTCTAAGCCAAGGATAATTTATTTTGAGCAACTATCATAAAAATACCTTCAATCAACAATTGATTTCCTTCCCCTAAACTTATCTTTTTTCCTATAGCATGTAGGTTCTAGCCGCCAAGCAGGCCTAGTTCAAAGCTTAAAGCCTCATTTGAAATTAAGATATCCAAGTCTTTCTAAAGCAGCTAGCTAAGCTCCTAAGAGCAAATTATTGAAGGAATTTACCTAAGAGTCTAAATTCAGCATACTAAAGTGCGTTTATTTGTTTCTTTTTTTATGCATATACTTTGCGAAGGGGAATGCTAGTTAGCACTAGCCCATACAATCAACCACGCTCACACAAAAATTAGCTAGCACCAACCAAAAGATAAATAAAAACTAGTAATAAAAAGGAAAAGAGCTGATCCTTTCCCCCCAAACTTAAAATAGGCAGTGCCCTCACTGCCAATCTAGAAAAAATGCTCACCAAATTATAAGATAAGAAAGAAAGGAGAGAATTATTACTCCCCTTGCTAGGGCACCTAGTTGCTGTAGTAAACCTAATCTTTCAACGCTTTGAAGAGCTCCTCAGGCCACCTCTCTTTTTGGAAGCCTCTATAAGCTCAGATAGTTGCTTTTCAACATATTTGATTTGCTCGGCAAGATCATATGCTTCTTCTGGTTCGTCAATTACTTTATGCTTCTTCTTGGTGTTTATAATATTTAGTGGGTATACTGCTTTAGCTTTTTCTACTACTTCCTTCCCTTTAGCCTTTGATTTAGGCTATGCCTTCTTCTCTACTCTAATTTCAGGGCTGGGGGGAAGTAGTTTTCTCTTACCCTTATCTTGGGTGCCTTTGATTTCCTGGATGGGGTAGTTTCAATGTCTTCTTCATTCTCTTTTTTATCTCTTGTAACTCTTCTTCTTTGTCACTTTCTTCTTCCACCGCCTCCTTTTGTGAATTCTTCTTCACTTTCTTGATCACCCTGTCTACAAATACTTCCAATTTCTTTGCTCTCTCAGCTTCTTCTAGCTCTTCTGCTATATTCTCTGTTTCTCTCTCTTTTCCACTTTTCAACAAAAACTTTTTCTCCACCAGAAATAGCTTTATCATCCTCTAACTCTGCTACTCCTTCTACTGTAGGAGCTTGTTCTTGTAGTTCTTTCTCTAGGTTTTTCCTAAGCCTAGCTTCTTTATCTTCTTCACTTACATCATGATGTTGCTGACTGATTTCCTCTTCATCATCCTATGTATCCTTCCAATACTGAAAAGGTGATTTAGGGAATGTAGGGAAGCTTCTCGAGGGCTTTGAAGAGTTTTCTTGTGGAGCTTTCTTGATTACCTCATCTCTCTCCTTAGTGTATTCCTAGAATGTGATATTTTGGAGCTCTTGATACTGCATAGAGTTAGTAGCTTGTTGCAAAAAGACTTCAGATTCTTTAGCCCTCTGGAATAAGTTGCAAAGGAGGGGCAGGACATCATCTGGCTCCAAATTATAGAAGTGTTCTTCCACGGGCAAGGTAGATGTGCATCCCACCAATTCCTCAACTGATCTTTTTGCCTTTTGCTCCATTAATCTTTGGATACATAAAGCATTAATTGGGCTCATGTTTACCAATCTATCTTCATTTTCCAAATAGGAAACATTGTTAACTAAATACAAAGCAGTTATAAGGACTTAACCCCTAGTTTCAAGGTTCTCTCAAGTTGATAGAGATTTTTTCAAGCCTTCATCATTGTGCTAGTACAATTTTACTCTCTGCCCATTAACTTTGAATTTCCTACCTGATTTTCTCTTCTTGCAAGTCGACTGCACCATGTGAATAGACCTTGAGTAACTTAAATTGTCTTGACCACCTAGATTTCAACTTTCCAGGAAAAAGCTTCAATCTAGAAATAAACAATAATACTTTATCTTCAAGTTGGGATTATTCTTTTGTCATGCCATTTTTTGTTTCTTCTTTGTACAGTTTAGCACTTTCATATGAAAATAGTCTCAATTCTTCTAATTCATTTAATTGCAGGGCTCTTTTCTTTCCAGCAACAGTTAACTCCAAATTTAAATTCTTCATTGCCCCCAAATGCTTTATATTCCAACTCTAGGGGAAGATGACAAGATTTTCTAAAAACCAGCCTATAGGGACACAAGGCATCATCAAGCCTAAGGTACCAGTACTTTCTAGAGGGATTTACTTCTTTCTCTAAAATCCTATTGATTTCCCTATTTGACACCTCCACTTGACCACTTTGTTGGGGGTGGTATGTTGTAGCAATTCTATGCATAACTCCATATTTAACCAGTAATCCATCAAATATTTTGTTGCAAAAATGTGTTCCCTCATCACTGATTATAGCTCTGGAAATCCTCTTGATTTCCCTATTTGATTGTTGAGTGATTTATGAATATTGTGACTTTGGTACCAATGAGGTAAGACCTGAATTTGTCAAAGGCAAAATATACAGCAAGCAACTCTTTTTCAGTGGTAGTGTAATTTAATTGTGCATCAATAAAAGTTCTGCTAGCATAGTAAATTGAATGAAAAATTTTACCTCTTCTCTGTCCTAGCACTGCTCCCACTGTAAAATCACTTGCATCACACATTAGCTTAAATGGTAGCTCCCAATTACAAGCCACAATCACAGGTGTAGAGATTAAAGTCCTTTTTAGTGTCAAGAATGTATTCATGCAATTAGAATTGAAGTTTAAAGATCTATTATGCTTTAATAATATGCAAAAAGGTTTAGAAATGTTTGAAAAATATTTTATGAATCTCCTATAAAATCCAGTATGACCTAAGAAACTTCTAATGGCTTTGACTGATGATGTAAGGGGTAATTTTTCTATTACTTCAATTTTTGCTTTGTCAACCTCTATCCCCTTAAAAGAGACTTTATGCCCTAACACTATCCCTTCCTGAACCATAAAGTGGCATTTTTCCCAATTCAGGACAAGGTTAGTTTCTTAACATCTTTCTAAAACCTTTTCTAAGTTAGATAAGCATGCAATATATGACTCACCAAACATAGAAAAATCATCCATAAATACCTCTAATGTGTGTTCCACCATGTCTGTGAAAATGGCCATCATGCATCTTTGAAATGTGGTTGGAGAATGTAGTCTTCTCTTGATCTCTCAGGAGCTGTGGCAGTCTGGTTGTAACCTGAGTAACCAACAAGAAAATAATAAAATTATTTTTCTACCAATCTGTCCAGCATCTGATCTATAAAGGGCAGAGGAAAATGATCATTCATGGTTGCATTGTTTAGCTTCCTATAGTCCATACATACCCTCCAACCAGTGAAAGTTTGTGTGGGTATCAATTTATTTTGTTCATTCATAACTACTGTCACTCCTCTTTTCTTAGGTACACACTACACTGAATTGACCCAACAACTGTCTGAGATTGGGTAAATGATTCCAACATCAAGCCACTTGAGAATCTCCTTTTTTACTACCCCTTTTATGATGAGATTCAATCTTCTCTGTTGCTCAATGGAGGTATTGCATCCTTCTTCCAATAGTATTTTATGGATGCATAGAGATGGACTAATTCCTTTGATGTCTGCCATTTTTCACCCTAGTGCTTTCTTATATTTGCCCAACACTTCTAGAAATTTCTCTACATGGTCATTGCTCAATGAGGTTGAAATGATTATTGGAAGTGTGCTTTTTTCTCCTAAGTAGGCATATTTCAAGTGAGTAGGTAGAGGTTTTAGTTCCAGCAATGTTGGTTCTTCCACTAAAGGCAGAGATGGCTTGAATGATCTTTTTGAAAGCTACGCAGACTCAATCTGTCTTCCACATCTTAAATTGTTTTTCTCCTCACTTAGCCAAGTTATCTCTACTTCCTCATCACTATTGTTCTATAAGTTGAACTATACCGTCTTTAATTTTGGCAATTTGCTTGAATTGCAGTGTCTAATTAAACTGTCCATTACAACAGCATTGATTACTGATACTACTACACATTCTTCCAGTTCTTTATCTGGATATTTCACTGCATTGAACACATTAAATTTTATTTCCTGGTCATTAACTCTCATGGTTTAACTCCCATTTTTTCACATCTATAATGGTTCTTTCTGTTGCCAAGAAAGGTCTTCCCAATATAATGGAATCTTCTTTATCTGCCTCATAATCTAAAATGATGAAATCTGCAGGAAAGATAAACTTGTCTACCTGAACCAGCACATCTTCAATCTTTCCTTTAGGATATACATAGGATCTGTCAGCTAATTGTAGTGTAATGGTGGTGGGTCTAGCCTCTCATATTCCCAATTTCTTAAACACAGATAAGGGCATAAGGTTAATTCCTGCTCCCAAATCACACAGTGCTCTTCCACATTGTACCAATGATACGTGGTATTGTGAAACTCCCTGGATCTTTTAGCTTTAGGGGAATCTTATTCTGCAGAATCATGCTACACTCTTGAGTTAATGCTATTGTCTCAAATTCTCCCAATCTTTTCCTCTTAGTGAGTATATCCTTCATAAACTTCACATAGTTGGGCATCTGCTGCAAGGCTTCAACCAAAAGTATGTTGATATGAAGTTGTTTTAACATGTCCAAGAATTTGCTAAACTGCCCATCCATCTTTTTCTTTTGCAGTCTTTGAGGGAATGATGGTGCAGGCCTTTCAATTTCAACCAATAATTCTTTTTGAGCTTTTGACACTGAATCTTGGGGTGCTTTGTCAACTGGCTCAGTTGTGTTTTTACTCTAGCTGGATTCTCCATTTTTTGTGTTTTCAGGCTTATCAGGCTGGGATGTAACTCTTTGACTCCTCAATTGAATGGATTTACAGTGTTCCTTACCTTCCCTTCTTGGTTTCAATATTGCTTGGCAAAGATCCTTGGGCTATTGAGTTAAAAGCTCTGGCTAGCTGTCCCATTTGTTTTCTAAGTTTCTCAATGCAACTGCTTTCCTTTGAATTAGTGTTGATTTATTTTGTATTGCAGAATCATTTTCACCATATATTCGTTCAGAGGGGTTTCTCAATTGGTGGGTTTCTAAGAACTTTTTGAAATTGAGCTTGTTGCGGCAGAAATCCAGAAGGACAATTCTGCTTTTGTTGTGATGTTCCTACATTTTGATGATGGTTGGTCCATGAAAAGTTTAGATGATTCCTCCACCCTCGATTATAGGTGTTTGAGTCAGGGTTGTAATTCTGATTACTTTGGTTATTTATAATAAAAATTTCCCACAAGTCACAGAAGCTGGATTCCCAGGGCACTGATCAAATAGGTGCTCTCCTTCACAAAAGACACAACATGCTATCATTACTTGGTTTACTTCTTGAAGCAATGGTGGTGATTGTTGTCCTTGAGTTGGGATTGTTGGAATCCTTATGTTTATGCTTTTGATAATAGTTTCCATGGATGACATATGAGCTGTCAGACCAGTTATAGGATCTAGCTCATGAATTACTGCTACCCTTTTGGTGGTTGTAGCTGTAAGTGCTCTAGTTGTACGCTATTGATAGTTTTTGTTAGCAATCCTTTTTAGAATTTCATATGCTTCATTATATGACTTAGACAAAATAGCTCTATTGGCTGAAGTATCAGCCATCAATCTTGTAGCTGAATTCCCTACAATGTGGTATACCATGATGAATCTTTTCAATAGATCCTTGAACCTATCTCATGCTTCATATGATGATTCATCCTCAATCTGATGAAATGAAGTGATTTCATTCTTAAGCTTGGCCTATTTTATAGGTGGGAAGTATTTTAACAAAAACTTTTCAGCCAAATCATTCCAACTCCTTATTGATGCTTTATCTCTTAATGAATAAGGGAACAATTTCATCCTTAAAGCAATCTGTAGCTCGCGGGATTTTAAATGCATCACTAACTTCTATAAAAACTCTCAAATGAAGATGAGGGTCTTCTGAAGGTAAGCCATTAAACTTCCCAATTGTTTGAAGCATCTCAAACATAACAGGTTTAAGCTCAAATTGTGGACCATATATTTCAAGCCTTATTATGCCTGGATTCATTGCTTGTGGCTCAAGCACAGCATAGTCCCTTATTTATCTCTTCCTATCATCTGTCATGACAATAACATTATTGTTATCATTATTTGCTTTGACTTCACCAAATTTTCACCCATTGGTCTAGCCATATCTGCTCTAGCAACAACAGCTCGGATTTCTCTTTGTTGCCTTCTAATTTTCCTTAATGTTATGTCAATCTCTAGATCAAACACTATGTCACAAACTTGTTGTCTGCCCATATAAAAGATGTCACTCTCCTACAATAAACAGAACAACTAATTAACTTCCTCTTACAATTAAATCCTATCTAGTTTCAGAAAAGATATTCTAATCTATTCCCCGACAACGGCACCAAAAACTTGTTGCTCTTTTCTAAAGATATCCTACGCAAGTGCACATGTCGCAATCAAGTAATAAAGTGTTAGAAAAGTGTCAAACCAACATGGAATAGGGAACATATAATGCCAAAATGCTAAATAGAAATACATTGCGAGATGAAGCTATAATCGTTTGTAAAGTCTAGTAAGCTGAAAACTAAATGCATTTAAGAATGAATAATAACTAATTTAACCCAATCTACTAACTAGAAGGTAACAAAAGTGGATTATGTAATTAATATGAAATTAGACTAGTATGGCTAATTTCACTTTTCAATTACTGCACCTACTTCAATTCAGCCTCATGCTAACATTTCCAGAAAAGTACACTGGCTCTTTTGCAATTAAACTTTCGTTTAAGAGATTACCTATTAACCTATTCTCCTTCGTATCAAAGCAAGATTACGTTCTAATAGTTTAATTAGTCCAGCCATTAGATTGTAAGGTAAGTTCATTCCTGTGCAACTCACAAAACACCTATATCTATATGAATCAATGCATATCTTTGATGTTGGCATTCATGCATTGGGAGAGTCTTTTCCATTAAATGAAGCTCTTCCAAAACTTAGTCTAACTTGCATTCTAAACATAATGGCTAGTTACAATTAGAATCTTAATCAAACAGCATACTCAACCCAAACTATTCAAGAAATGTGCAAGAAAACTTCATTAAAGAGGTAAAGTAAAATCCAAGCTAAGTACCATACTAGCCATATTCTAGTTTAGCTCATACTGATCTCAAATGGTAACACATAAAGTCCAGAATCCATTGAATCATGCATCAGAAAGATTTATAAAAATAATACAGATAAAGAGTAGAGAAGGAATTAAAAGGAAGAATAAAAAAATGCTCAAACTCCTTGTCACCTTCTTCTTTCTCTCTTCCTCTCCTGCTTTCTTCCTCTTCCTCTCCCTGTACTGATTTTCCTTTATTGCTTCTTGCAGAACTTGTCGGCTCACGCCAGCTCTCCTTCTCAAAATAGAATGCTTTCCTTTTTGTACCATGCTAGAATTTAGGGCAACATCTTAGAACAAAGGGCACGTGTCCTACTCTCCACAAAGCTTGGGAACCAAGGATCGGGAAATATGCGCCACCTGGAGCAATGGACTTTGCTGCACGGAGATCCTTCACGATTTCAACGCTAGCTTGCTCACGCACCAGACAACTCACTTTCTTGCGATTAATGCACCTGTCTATGAAATGCTATAGCTCTCAGTGATCATGCAAGCTTCCAGTCCTCCACCAAAGAGACCCCAAATTACATAAAATTGCATAACTAGACTAGCATTCAAGAATTAAGTTGTAAAAGTATCCTAACTTCATTCTACCATTTCTTCAGGTTGAGAATAAATGTAAGAACTCTACTTTTGCAGAGTTATCAAACCCCAAACTTAGATAACTGCTCGTCCTCTAGGAATGCAAACACAACACTCTAAAAATAAATTTGATTGTATAACTACTGAGCAATGCTGACTTCTGCCACCACAATCACATCCCCAATCACAAGATGCAGAACAAAATAAAGGACCAAACAAAACAGCATTTTGAACTCAGATTTAGACAAAACAACATGTTGAACTCAGATTAAGACATCCAAGGCTTTCTAAAGCATCTTTGTCTCCCTCTCTCTCACTCTCTCTGTCTCTCTCGCTTTCTCTCTCCCCCTCTCTCCCTCTATCTCTCATTCTCTCTCACTCACTCATTGTCTCTCTCTCTCTCTCTCTCTCTCTCTCTTTCTCTCATTCTCTCTCTCACTCACACTTTCTCTCTCTCCCCCCCTCTCTCCCTTTCTCGTTCTCTCTTTCCCTCTCATTCTCTCCCTATCTCTCTCAGCCCCTCTCTTTATCTCTCTCTCCCTCTCTCTGTGTATCTCTCTACCTCTTTCAATCTTCTTGTTTCTCTCCATCTTATTCTCTCTCTTTCTCTATCTCCCTCTCTCCCTCTCTCTCCCCCCTCTCCCTCTCCCTTACTCTGTCTCTCCCTGTCTCTCCCTCTGTCTCTTTCTCTCTCACTCTCTCCCTCTCACCCTCTCTCACCCTCTCTCACAGACTCTTTCTCCTTCTCACTCTCTCTCACACACTCTCTCCTTCTCTCCCTCACTCTCTCTCACTCTCTCTCCCCTCTCTCACTCTCTCTTTCTCTTTGTATATCTCTCTCGCACTCTCTCTATATCTCTCATTCACTGTTGTTCTCCCCCATCTCTCTCTCTCCCATTCTCTCTCATTCTTGCTCTCGCTCTCTCTCTCTCTCACTCTCTCTCTCTTCCTCCACCCCCTCTCTCTCTTCCTTCACCAACTATCTCCGTCTCTCACTAACTCTCTCTTTCTCCATCTCTCTCTTTGTCACGCTCTCACTCTATCTCTTTCTCTTTCTCTCCCTTTCTCTATCTGTCCCTCTCTCTCTCCCACTCTCCCTCTCCCTCTCTCTACCCCACTCTCTATCTTTCTCGTTCTCTCTCTCTCTCTATCTCTCTCTCTTTATCTTCTCTCCCCCTCTCTCTCCCACTCTCCCCCTCTCTCTCCCACTCTCCCCCTCTCTCTCCCTCTCTCCTACTCTCTCCCTTTCTCTCATTCACTCTCTCTATCTCTCTCTCGTTTCCTCTCCTTGTCTATCTTTCTCTCCCTCTCTCCCTCTCTCCCTTTCTTATTCATTATCTCTCCCTCTGTCTCCCCCTCACTCTATCCCACTCTCCCTCTCTCTCCCACTCTCTCCCTCTCTTTCTCATTCTCTCTCTTTCTCTCTCTCTTTCTCTTTCTATATGCCGCTCTCTCTTCCTCTCATTCTCTCTCTTCCTCTCTCTCAGCCTCTCTCTTTCTCTCTCTTGTTCACTCTCTCTCTCACTCTGTCTTGTTCCCTCTCTCTCCCCCCTTTCTCTCACTCTATCTCTCTCCTTCTCTCTCTATGATTCTCTCTGACTCTCTCTTTCTTTCACTCATTCTCTATCTCCGACTCACTCTTTCTTTCTCCCCCATACTCTCCCCCCTCCCTCTCTCTCTCCCTCTCCCTCCCTCTCTCTTTCTCTCTCACTCTCTCCCTCTCTTCCTCTCTCACCCTCTCTCACACTCTCTCACACACTCTCTCTCTCATTCTCTATCACTCTCTCTCACTATCTCTCTCCACCTCTCTCACTCACTCTCTCTCCTCTCTCACTTTCTCTCTCTCTCTCTCTCTTTGTATATCTCTCTCGCACTCTCTCAATATCTCTCATTCACTCCCGCTCCTCCCGTCTCTCACTCTCTCATTCTATCTCATTCTCGCTCTCACTCTCGCTCACTCTCTCTCTTCTCCCACCCCCTCTCTCTTCCTTCACCAACTCTCTCCCTCTCTCTCTTTCTCGTCCTCTCTCATTCTCTCTCCCACTCATTCTCTCTCTCCCTCTCTCTTTTGCTCTCTATCTCCCACTTTCTCTCTCTCTTGTCTTCTCTCTCACTCTCTCCCTCTCTCTCTTGTTCTCTCTCCCACATTCTCTCGCTCTCTCTCCCTCTCTCTCTTTCTCGTCCCCTCTCTCGCTCTTTCTCCCACTCATTCTCACACTCTCTCCCTCTCCCTCTTTTGTTCTCTCTCCCACTTTCTCTCTCCCATCCTCTCTCTCACTCTCTCTCCCTCTCTCTCTTATTCTCTCTTACCCACATTCTCTCTCTTTCTCTATCTCTCTCCCTCTCTCTATCACCCCCCCTATCCCCCTCTCTCTCCCTCACTCTCCCCTTCTCACTTCCTCTCTCCCACTCTCTCCTTTTCTCTCAGTCACTCTCTCTTTCTATCACTCTCTCCATTTCTATCCATTTCTCTATCTTTCTCTCCCACTCTCTCTCTCCCACTCTCTCTCTCACTCTCTCTCTCTTTCTCTCTTATTCTCTTTCTCACTCTCTCACACTATTTACCTCTCTCTCCCTTTCTCTCTCTCTTTCTCTCTCTCACTCTCTCCCACTCTCTCTCCCTCTCTCTCTCTCCCTCTCTCTCTCATTCTCTCTCTCTCACTCTCTCCCGATCTCTCTCCCTCTCTCTCATTCTCTCTCTCTCACTCTCTCCCACTCTCTCTCCCTCTCTCTCATTCTCTCTCTCTCTGTCTAATTCTCTCTCACCATCTCTCTCATCTCTCTCTCCCTCTCACTCTCTCCCTCTATCATTCTCCCCCTCTCTTCTCTAACACTCTCTCTCTTCCTCTCTCCCTCCCTCTATCATTCTCCTCTCTTTCACCCCTTCCCACTCCTTACTCCCCCCGCTCTCTCTCTCTCTTTCTCTCTCCCTATAATTCACTCTCTATCTCCCCCTCACACATTCTCTCTACTCTATCCTCTCCCCCTCTCTCTCCCTCTATCATTGTCCCTCTCTATCCCACTCCCTCGCACTCTATCTCTCTATCTCTCTCCCACTCCCTTGCACTCTATCTCTCTATCTCTCTCCCACTCTCTGTCTCTCACTCTCTATCTCCCTCTATCATCTCCCTCTCTCTCCTTCTCCCTTGCACCGTGTCTCCCCCTCTTTCACTCACACTCTCTCACTCATTCTCTCTCTCGTTCCCTCACTCTCTCTCTCGGTCTCTCTCTCCCTCTATCAATCTGCCCTCACTCTCACTCTCCCTCTTTCTCTATCCATCCAATTTTCTCTATCTCTCTTCCCCTCTCTCTCACTCACTATTTCTCTCTCTCATTATCCCCCCTCTCTCTCACTCCTCTCTCACTCCTCTCTCTCTCTTTCTCTGTCTCTTTCTCTCTCGTTCCCTCACTCACACTCTCTCGTTCTCTCTCCCCCCTCTCTCTCACCATCTCTCTCTTTCGCTCTCCCTCTCTATCACCCCCTTTCTCTGTCTCTCTTTTTCTTTCTCTCTTACTTCCTCTCTCGTTATCTCTCTCTCCCCCCTCTCTATCTCCCTATCTCTCTCTCCCTCTCTCTACCATTGTCTCCCCTTCTCTACCCTCGGCCCCTTCTATTCTCTCCATTCCTCTCTGCCCCTCTCTCTCTGCCGCTCTTTCCCCCACTCTCCCTCTCCCTCACTCTCCCCATCTCTCTCCCTCTCTCCCTCTCTCTCTTTTTCTCTCTTTGTATATCTCTCTCACTCTCCCTATCTGTCTCATTCACTCTCGCTCTCTCTCCCACTAATTCTCTCTCCCTCGCTCCCTCTTTCTCTTCCACTCTCTCCCTTTCTCTCGGTCACTCTCTCTCTCTCTTTCTCTCCCTCTCTTTATCTTTCTCTCCCTTTCTCTCCCTTTCTCCCCCACTCTCGCTCTATTTCTCTCTTGTTCTCTCTCTCACTCTCTCTCACCCTTTCTAACTATCTTTATCTTTCTCTCCCTCTCTCCCTCCTTCTCTCCCTGTAATTCTCTCTCACCCTCCCTCTCTCTCATCTCTCACTCTCTCACTCTATCATTATCTCTCTCCCTCTATAATTCTCCTCTCTCTCTCACACACTCTCTCTCCTCACTCTCCCCGCTCTCCCCATTTCTCTCTCTCCCCATTTCTCCCTCTATATCAATCTCCATTGCACTCTCTCTCACTCTCACTCTCTCTCATTATCTATCCCTCTCTGTCAGTCCCCCCTCTCTCTCATTCTCTCTCTCTCCCTCATTTTCTCTCTGTCTCTCTCTCTCTCTCACCCTCTCTCCCTCTCTCACCCCTCTCTCTTACTATCTCTTTCTATCTATCGCTCTCTCCCTCCCTCTAATTCTCTCTCACCCTCTCTCTCTCCCTCTCTCTTTCTCCGTCTCTCTCCATCTCTCTTCCTCTCTCCCTCCCCTCTCTCTCTTTCCCTCTCTCACACCCTCTTTCACTCTCTTTATCTCTCTCATTATCTCTCCCTCTCTCTTTCACTCCCCCTGCTTTGTCTCTACCTCTTTCGCTCTCCCTCTCTCTGTCTCTCTCACTTATCCCTCATTCTCTCTCTCTCTTGCTCTCTCTCTTACCCTCTCTCCCTCTCTCTCCCCCACTCTCTCACTATCTCATTCTATCTATCACTCTCTCCCTCCCTCTAATTCTCTCTCACCCTCTCTCTCTCCTTCTCTCTCTCTCCCTCTCTCTTTCTCCGTCTCTCTTCCTCTCTCCCTCCCTTCTCTCTCTCCCTCTCTCACACTCTCTCTCATTCTCTTTATCTCTCTCACTATCTCTCCCTCTCTCTTTCACTCCCCACGCTTTGTCTCTCCCTCTTTCGCTCTCCCCCTCTCTGTCTCTCTCACTTATCCCTCATTCTCTCTCTCTTGCTCTCTATCTTACCCTCTCTCCCTCTCTCTCCCCCACTCTCTCTCTCTTTCTCTTTCTCTCTCGCTCTCTCTCCCTCTAATTCTCTCTCGCCCTCTCTCTCCCCTCTCTCTCTCCCTCTCAGTTTCTCCCTCTTTCTCCCCACTCTCACTTTCTCTTTGTCACACACATTCTCTCTCTCATTATCTTTCCCTCTCTCTCTAACTCTCGCGATCTTTTTCTCTCCCCCTCTCCCACTCTCCCACTCTCTTGCTCTCTCTCTCTCTCTCTCTCCATCTCATTCTCTCTCCCTTTTTCCCTCTCTCTCCCTCTCTCTCTTGTTCTCTCTCTCTCTCTTGTTCCCTCTCTCTCTTTCTCTCTTTCTCCCCCTTCTTTCTCCCTCTCACACATTCTCTATCTCTCTCATTATCTTCCTCCCCCTCTCGCTATCCTCTCCCACATATTCTCTATCTCTCTCTCTCTCCCTCTCTCCCTCTCTCCCTCTCTCTCCCTCTTTCTCCCTCCCTCTCTCTTGTTCTCTCTCATTTTCTATCTCTCTCTCTCCCCCTCTCGCTATCACTATCTCCCTCTCTCTCTCCATTTCTCTATATTTCCCCCCTCTCTTTCTCCGTCTCTGTTTCACTCCTTCTGGCTCTGTCTCCCTCTCTCTTTCAATTTCTCTCTCTCTTTTTTCTCTCTCTCTCGCCCTCTCATTCTCTCTCTCTGCCCTTCTCTCTCCTTCTCTCTCTTGTTGTCTCTCACACTCTTGTTCTCTTTCTCTCACTCTCTCACTTGTTCCCTCTCTATCTCTTTCTCTCCTTCTCCCTCTCTCTCACTCTATCTCTATCCCACTTTATCTATCCTTCTCTCTCTCTCTCACTCTTGCTATCTCTCTCCCTTTCATTCTCTATCTCTTTCACTCTTTCTCCCCCTTTCTCCCACACTCTCTATCTTTCTCTTGTTCTCTCTCTTTATATCTCTCTCTTGTTCTCTCTCTCTCTCTATCTCTCACTTGTTCTCTCTCTCCCTCTATCTATCTCTCTCTCCCTCTCTCTATCATTGTCTCCCCCTCTCTATATCTCTTTCTCTCTCTCTCGCTCCCTCTCTCTTACTCCCCATCTCTCCCCTCTCTCCCCACTCTCCCTCTCTACCTTTCTCTCACTCCCTCTCTCCGTCATGCCCTCTCCCTCTCTCTCACTCTCCCTCCCTCTCACTCATTCTCCCTCTCCCCTTCTCTCTCTCTCCCTCTCACTCACTCACCCTCTCTCTCCTTCTCTCTCTCTCTTTCTTTTTATCTCCCTCTCTCATTCTCTCTTGCTCTCTATCTCCCTCTCTCTTCATCTCTCAATCTCTTTCTCTCTCTCCCTCTCATTCTCTCCCTATCCCTCACTCCATCTCTCTCTTGTTCTTTCTGTCTCTTTTTCTTGTTTCCTCTCTCTCTTTATCTCTTTCCCCCCTTCACTCTCCCTTTCTTTCTTTCTCTTTCTCTCTCTCTCCCTTTCATTCTCTATTTATCTCACTCTGTCTCTCTACCTCTCTCTCCCTCTTTCTCCCCCCGCTCTCTCTCACTCTCTATCTCTCTTTCCCTATCTCTATCACTGTCTCCCCCTCTCTCTATCTCTCCCTCTCCCTCTCTCTCTCCCACTCTCTTCCTCTATCTCTCTCCCACTCTCTCCCCCTCTCTCTCCCCCCACTCTCCCCCTCTTTATCCCTATCCTTCAATTTCTCTCTCCCTCTCTCTCACACACTCTTTCTCCTTCTCTATCTCTCTCCCTCACTCTCCCTCTCTCTCCGTCTCTCTCTCTCACTCTCCCTATCTCTCCTTGCTCTCTCTCTCTCTCTCCCTCTCTCTCAATCTCTTTCTCTCTCTTTCTCTCTTGCTCTCTCTGCCCCTCTCATTTTCTCCCTCTCCCTCTCTACCCTTCTCTCTTTCTCTTATTCTCTCTGTCCCTTTTTCTTGTTTCCTCTCTCTCTCTTTATTTCTTTCTCCCTCTCTTTCTCTCTCTTGTTATCTCTCCCCCTTTCATTCTCTATATTTCTAACTCTATCTCTCTCCCTCTCTCTCCCCCTCTCTCTATCTCTCTCTCTCTTTCCCTCTCTCTATCACTGTCTCCCCCTTTCTCTGTCTCTCCCTCTCTCTATCTCCCTCTCTCATTCTCACTCTCTCACCCTTTCTCTTTCTCTCACTCTTTCCCTCTCTCCCTCTCTCTCCTTCTCATTCTCTCTCTCTCCCACTCTTTCTCTTTCTTGTTCCCTCTCTCTTTCTCTCTTTCTTGCTCCCACTCTCTCCATTTATCTGTGCTTCTCTCTCACTCTCTCACACTCTCTCTCCTTCTCTCTCACTCTCTCTACCTCTCCTTCTCTCTCACTATGTCTCTTTCTCCCTCTCTCTAACTCTGTCTCTCTGTCTCTCTCTCTCTGTATATCTCTCTCACTCTTTCTATATATGGCATTCACTCTCACTCTCTCTCCCATGTTCTCTCTCCCTCACACTCTCTCTCATTCTCTCTTTCATTCTCGCTCTCTCTTTCACTCTCTGTCACTCTCCTTCTCTCTCATTCTCTCTCTCCTTCTCTCTCATTCTCTCTCCTTCTCTGTCACTTTCTCTCTCTTTCCTTCTCTCCCTCTTTCTCTTCCTGTCTCTATCTCTCTCTTTCCCTCTCTCTCTTATTCTCTCTCTCTCCCTCTCTCTCTCCCACTCTCGCCCTCTTTGTTCCTCTCTCCCACTTTATCCCTTTCTCTCAATCACTCTCACTCCCTATATCTCTAACTCTTTCTCACCCCCTCTCTATCTTTCTCTTCCTCTCTCTCCCTCTCTTGCTCTCTCTTACTCTCTTATTCTCTGCCACTCTCTCTCATTCCTTCTATCTCTCTCTTTTTATCTCTCTCTCACTCCCCCCTTTCCCTCTCGCTAACTCTCTCGCCCTCTCTCCATCTTTCTAGCTCCCCCTCTCTCACTCTTTCTCTCTCTCACACTCTCTGCGTCTAATTCTCTATCTATCTATCACTCACTCTGCCTCTCTCCTCTCCCTCTCCCTCTCTCCCTCCTTTATCATTCTCCCTTGTACTCTCTCTCCCCCACTCTCTCACTCTCTCTTACGTTATCTCTCCGTCTCTCTCACTCCCCCCTCCCTCTCTCTTTCTTTCTTTCCCCACACTCTCTCTCTCTTTCTCTATCATACTCTCTCTCATTCTCTTTCTCTCTTGCCCTCCCTCCCTCTCTTTCTCTTTCTCTTTCTGGCACTCTCTATATCTTAAATTCTCTCTTGCCCTCTCTCTCTCCCGATCCACTCTCTCTGTCTCCTTCTCTCCTCTCTCCCTTGCACCCTCTTTCTTCCTATTTCTCACTCTCAATCTCTCTCACTCTCTCTGTCTCGCTCATTATCTTTTCTTCTCTTTCACTCCCCCCTTTCTCTGTCTCTCCCTCACTCTTTATCTCTCTCTTTCTCTCTCCCTCTCCCTCTAACTCGCTCTCTTTCTTGCTCTCTCTCTCCCCCTCTCTCTATTTCTCTCTCTTTCTCTTTCTCCCTCTCTTTCTATCTCTCATTCTCTCTCACCCACTCTCTCTTTCTTGTTACCTCTCTCTCACTCTTTCTCGCTCCCCCTCTCTCCCTCTCTCTATCCTTCTCTCTCACTCTTTCTCACACACTCTCTCTCTCCTTCTCTCTTACCCCCTCTCACTCTCTCTTTCTTTCTCTCACTCTCTCTTTCTCTCCTTCTCTCTCTCTTTCCCTCTCTCACTTTCTCTCAATCACTCTCTCCTCTATCTCTCTAACCCTTTCTCTCAGTCACGGTCTCTCTCTTTCTCTCCCTCTCTCTTTCTCTTTCTCTCTCTGTCTCTATCTCCCTCTTTCAGTCTCTCTCTTGTTCTATCTATATCTCCCTCTCTCCCACTCTCGCACTCTTTGTCCCTCTCTCCCACTTTATCCATTTCTCTCAACCACGCTATCTCCCTATCTCTCTAACCCTTTCTCACCCCCTCTCTTTCTCTCTCTCCCTCTCTCTCCCTCTCTTTTTATATCTTTCTCTCTCTCATTCTTTCTATCTCTCTCTCACTCCCCCTTCTCTCTCTCACTCTCTCTCGACCTCTCTCCATCTTTCTCACTCCCCCGTCTCCCTTTCTCTCATTCACTTTCCCTCTCCCTCTCTCACTCTCCCTCTCTCACTCACTTTCTCTCTCACTCTTTTCTTTCTTTCTTTCTCTCCCTCTTTCATTCTCTTTCTCTCCATCTCTCGCCCTCTTTCTCCCTCTCTCTAATTCTCTCCCCTATTTCTCTTTCTTGTTCCCTCTCTCTCTTTCACTCAGTCACTCTCTCCTCTATCTCTCTAACCCTTTCTATCAGCCATGCTCTCTCTCTCTCGCTCTCTTTCTCTTTCTCTCTCTCCCTGTCTCTATCTCTCTCTTTCCCTCTCTCTCTTGTTCTCTCTATCTCTCCCTCTCTCTTTCCCACTCTCGCACTCTTTGTCCCTCTCTCCCACTTTATCCCTTTCTCTCAATCACGCTCTCTCCCTATCTCTCTAACCCTTTCTCACCCCCTCTTTTTCTCTCTCTCCCTCTCTTTCTATCTTCTTCTCTGTATCTCTCTTTCTCTCATTCTTTCTATCTCTCTCTCTCTCTCATTGTCCCTTCTCTCTCTCACGCTGTCACTCGACCTCTCTCCATCATTCTCACTCCCCTTTCTCCCTTTCTCTCACTCACTTTCCCTCTCTCTCTCACTCTCCCTCTCTCACTTTCTTTCCCTCACTCTCACTTTTTTCTTTCTCTCTCTCTCTCTCCCTCTTTAATTCTCTTTCTCTCATTCACTCGCCCTCTTTCTCCCTCTCTCTAATTCTCTCCCTCTCTCCCTCTTTCTCGTTCCCTTTCTCTCTTTCTCTCAATCACTCTCTCCCCATATCTCTCTAACCATTTCTCTTAGTCACACAAACACTCTCTTTCTCTTTCTCTTTCTCTCCCTGTCTCTACCTCTCTCTTTCCCTCTCTCTTGTTCTCTCTATCTCTCCCTCTCTCTTTCCCACACTCGCACTCTTTGTCCCTCTCTCCTACTTTATCCCTTTCTCTCAATCACGCTGTCTCCCTATCTCTCTAACCCTTTCTCACCCCCTCTCTATCTTTCTCTTTCTCTCTCTCCCTCTCTCCCTCTCTTTCTCTCTCTTTCTCTCCTACTCTCTCATTCTTTCTATCTCTCTCTCTCTCTCTGTCTCTCATTCCCCCTTCTCTCTCTCCTTCTCTTTTCCGCCCTCTCTCCATCATTCTCGCTCCCATTCTCTCTCACTCTATCTCTCTCTCTCTCTCTCCCTCTAATTATCTCTCTATCTCTGTCTCACCTTCTCTCTCCCTCTCCCTCTCTCCCTCTCTTCCTCTCTTTCTCTCTTACTCTCTCATTCTTTCTATCTCTCTCTCTCATTCTCTGTCTCTCATTCCCCCTTCTCTCTCTCACTCTCTCTTTCACCCTCTCTCCATCATTCTCGCTCCCATTCTCTCTCACTCTATCTCTCTCTCTCTCTCTTTCTCTCTCTCTCTCTCTCTCTCCGTCTAATTATCTCTCTATCTCTGCCTCACCTTTTCTCTCTCTCCTCTCACTCTCCCTCTCTCTCTCTTTTATCATTCTCCCTCTCCCTTGCACACTCTCTCCCACTCTCCCACTCTCTCTCTATCTCAATCTCTCTCTCCTTCTCTCTCACTCTCTCTCTTTCTCTCCTTCTCTCTCACTCTTTCTCTCTCTCCTTCTCTCTTATTTTCTCTCCCCCTTTCTATCATTGTCTCCCCCTCTCTCCCCTATCTATATCTCTCCCTCTCTGTCATCCGCTTTTTCTCACTCCCTCTCTCTCCCTCTCCCACACTTTCTCTCCATCTCCCCCTCTCTCTCTCACTCTCTATACTTTTCTTTATCTCCCTCTCTCACTCACTCTCCCTCTCTCTCCTTCTCTCTCTCCCTTGCTCACTCACTTTCCCTCTCTCCTTCTCTCTCTCCCCCTCTCTTTCTCTCTCCCTCTTTCCTTCTCTCTTACTCTCTCTCTCCCTCTCTCTTACTCTCTCAATCTATTTCTCTCTCTCTCGCTCTCTCTGCTCCTCTCATCCTTTCCCTCTCCCTCTCTACCCTTCTCTCTTTCTCTTATTATCTCTATCATTTTTTCTTGTTTCCTCTCTCTCTCTCTCTTTATCTCTTTCTCCCCCATCACTCTCCCTCTCTTTCTTTCTCTTGCTATCTCTCACCCTTTTCATTCTCTATATCTATCACTCAGTCTCTCTCCCTCTCTCCCCTATCTGTCTCTTGTTCTCTCTCTCTCTCTGTCCTTCTCTCTATCACTGTCTCCCCCTCAATATCTCCCCCTTTCTATCTCCTCCTCTCTCTCCCTCTCTCTCTTTCTCTCTCTCTCTCTCTCTCTATCTCTCTTTCTCTCTCTCTGTCTCTCTTTTTCTCTTTATCTCACTCTCTACCTCCCATTCTCTCCCTCTCTCCCTCTCTCTCCCTCTCATTCTCTGCATCTCTCCCACTCTTGCCCTTTCTTGTTCCCTCTCTCTCTTTCGCTCTTTCTTGCTCCCCCTCTCTCCCTCTCTCTGTGCTTCTCTCTCACTCTCTCACACACTCTCTCTCCTTCTCTCTCACTCTCTTTACCTTTCCTTCTCTGTAACTATTTCTCTTTCTCCTTCTCTCTCACTATGTCTCTCTCTCACTCTTTGTATATATCTCTCTCACACTTTCTATATCTGTCATTCACTCTCACTTTCACTCTCCCATGTTCTCTCTCTCTCTCTCTTTCATTCTCTCTTTCATTCTCGCTCTCTCTCTCTCTCTATCACTCTCTCTCTCCATCCCCTCCTCTCTATCACACTCTCTCTCCCTCTCTCTCTCATGTTCTCTCTCTCCCCCTTTTTCTCTCTCTCCCCCTCTCTCCCCCACTCTCTCTCTCTCCCCCTCTCTCTCTGTGTCTCTTTATCTCTCTCTTGTTCTCTCTCTCTCCCTCTCTCTCCCACTCTCGCCCTCTTTGTTAATCTCTCCTAGTTTATCCCTTTCTCTCAATCACTCTCTATCCCTATCTCTCTAACCGTTTCTCTTCCTCTCTCTCCCTTTCTTTCTCCCCCATCATTCTCCCACTATTTCTCTCTCTTGTTATCTCTCTCCCATCATTCTCCCACTATTTCTCTCTCTTGCTATCTCTCTCCCTTTCATTCTCTATCACCCTCTCTCCATCATTCTCCTTCTCTCTCCCTCTCTCTCTCTCCCTCTCTCCCTCTCTCCCTCTCTTTCTCTCTCTATCTCTCTTACTCTCTCATTCTTTCTATCTCTCATTCTTTCTCTGTCTCTCATTCCCCCTTCTCTCTCTCACTCTATCTCTCTCACTCTCTTTCTCTCTCTCTCTCTCTCCCTCTAATTATCTCTCTATCTCTGTCTCACCTTCTCTCTCTCTCTCTCCGTTTCTCCCTCTCTTTCTCTCTCTTTCTCTCTTACTCTCTCATTCTTTCTATCTCTCTCTCTTTCTCTCTCTCTCATTCCCCCTTCTCTCTCTCACTCACTCTTTCGCCCTCTCTCCATCATTTTCGCTCCCATTCTCTCTCTCACACACTCTCTCTCTCTTTCTCTCTCCCTCTCTCCCTCTAATTATCTCTCTATCTCTATCTCACCTTCTCTCTCTCTCCTCTCACTCTCCCTCTCTCAATCTCTTTTGTCATTCTCCCTCTCCCTTGCACCCTCTCTCCCACTCTCTCACTCTCTCTCTATCTCAGTGTCTCTCTCTCCTTCTCTCTCACTCTCTCTCTTTCTCTCCTTCTCTCTCACTCTTTCTCTCCCTCCTTCTCTCTTGTTTTCTCTCCCCCTCTTTATCATTGTCTCCCCCTCTCTCCCCTTTCTATATCACTCCCTCTCTCTCATCCGCTTTTTCTCACTCTCTCTCCCCCTCTCTTTCTCTCTCCCTCTTTCCTTCTCTCTTGCTCACTCTCTCCCTCTCTCTTACTCTCTCAATCTATTTATCTCTCTCTCTCTCTCTCTCCCACTCTCTCTACTCCTCTCATTCTTTCCCTCTCCCTCTCTACCCTTCTCTCTTTCTCTTATTATCTCTATCACTTTTTCTTGTTTCCTCTCTCTCTCTCTTTATCTCTTTCTCCCCCATCACTCTCCCTCTCTTTCTCTCTCTTGATATCTCTCACCCTTTCATTCTCTATATCTCTCCCTCTCTCCCCTATCTCTCTCTTGTTCTCTCTCTCTGTCCCTCGCTCTATCACTATCTCCCCCTCTCTCTATCTCCCCCCTCTATCTCATCCTCCTCTCTCTCTCTCTTTCTCTCTGTCTCTCTCTTTCTCTTTATCTCACTCTCTACCTCCCATTCTCTCCCTCTCTCCCTATCTCTCTCCCTCTCATTCTCTGCATCTCTCCCACTCTTGCCCTTTCTTGTTCCCTCTCTCTCTTTCTCTCTTTCTTGCTCCCCCTCTCTCCCTCTCTCTGTGCTTCTCTATCACTCTCTCACACACTCTCTCCTTCTCTCTCACTCTCTCTACCTTTCCTTCTCTCTAACTATTTCTCTTTCTCCTTCTCTCTCACTCTGTCTCTCTCTCTCTCACTCTTTGTATATAACTCTCTCACACTTTCTATATATGTCATTCACTCTCACTTTCTCTCTCCTATGTTCTCTCTCTCTCTTTCATTCTCTCTTTCATTCTCGCTCTCTCTCTCTATCACTCTCTCTCCATCCCCTCCTCTCTATCACTCTCTCTCTCCCTCTCTGTCTCATGTTCTCTATCTCCTCCTTTTTCTCTCTCTCTCCCCCTCTCTCCCCCACTCTCTCCCTCTCTCCCCCTCTCTCTTTGTGTCTCTCTATCTCTCTCTTGTTCTCTCTCTCTCCCTCTCTCTCCCACTCTCGCCCTCTTTGTTAATCTCTCCTAGTTTATCCCTTTCTCTCAATCACTCTCTATCCCTATCTCTCTAACCGTTTCTCTTCCTCTCTCTCCCTTTCTTTCTCCCCCATCATTCTCCCACTATTTCTCTCTCTTGTTATCTCTCTCCCATNTGTTCCTTCTCTCTCTTTCTCTCTTTCTAGTTCCCCCTCTCTCCCTCTCTCTGTGCTTCTCTCTCACTCTCTCACACACTCTCTCTCCTTCTCTCTCACTCTCTCACACACTCTCTCTCCTTCTCTCTCACTCTCTCTACCTTTCCTTCTCTCTAACTATTTCTCTTTCTCCTTCTCTCTCCCTCTGTCTCTCTCTCACTATTTGTATATCTCTCTCTCACACTTTCTATATCTGTCATTCACTCTCACTTTCTCTCTCCCATGTTCTCTCTCTCCCTCCCATGTTCTCTATCTCCCTCTCCCTCTAACTATCTCTCTTTCATTTTCTATCTCTCTCTCTCTCTCTCACTCCCCCTTCCTTCTCTCACTCTCTCTCTTGAACACTCTCCATCTTTCTCACTCCCCCTTCTCCCTTTCTCTCACTCACTTTCCCTCTCTCCCTCTCTCACTCTCCCTCTCTCACTCACTTTCCCTCTCTCTCACTTTTTTCTTTCTCTCTCTCTCCCTCTGTCATTCTCTTTCTCTCCTTCTCTCGCCCTCTTTCTCCCTCTCTCTAATTCTCTCCCTCTCTCCCTCTTTCTCGTTCCTTTTCTCTCTTTCTCTCAATCACTCTCTCCCCTTATCTCTCTAACCCTTTCTCTCAGTCACACACACACTCTCTCTCTCTCTCTTTCTCTTTCTCTAACAATCTCTATCTATCTCTTTCCCTCTCTCTCTTGTTCTCTCTATCTCTCCCTCTCTCTTTCCCACTCCCGCACTCTTTGTCCCTCTCTCCTACTTTATCCCTTTCTCTCAATCATGCTCTCTCCCTATCTCTCTAACCCATTCTCACCCCCTCTCTATCTTTCTCTTTCTCTCTCTCCCTCTCTCCCTCTCTTTCTCTCTTTCTCTGTCTCTCATTCCCCCTTCTCTCTCTCAGTGTCCCTTTCGCCCTCTCTCCATCATTCTCGCTCCCATTCTCTCTCACTCTCTCTCTCTCTCTCTCTCTCTCTCTCTCTCTCTCTCTCTCTCTCTCTCTCTCTCTTTCTCTCTCTCTCTCTCCGTCTAATCATCTCTCTATCTCTGTCTCACATTTTCCCTCTCTCCTCTCACTCTCCCTCTCTCTCTCTTTTGTAATTCTCCCTCTCCCTTGCACACTCTGTCCCACTCTCTCACTCTCTCTATCTCACTCTCTCTCTCTCCTTCTCTCTCACTCTCTCTCTTTCTCTCCTTCTCTCTCACTCTTTCTCTCTCTCCTTCTCTCTTATTTTCTTTCCCACTTTCTATCATTGTCTCCCCCTCTCTCCCCTATCTATATCTCTCCCTCTCTCACACACTCTCCCTCTCTCTCCTTCTCTCTCTCCCTTCCTCACCCACTTTCCCTCTCTCTCATTCTCTCTCTCCCCCTCTCTTTCTCTCTCCCTCTTTCCTTCTCTCTTGCTCTCTCTCTCCATCTCTCCTACACTCTCAATCTATATTTCTCTCTCTCTCTCTCTCTCGTTCTCTCTGCCCCTCTCATTCTTTCCCTCTCCCTCTCTACCCTTCTCTCTTTCTCTTATTATCTCTATCACTTTTTCTTGTTTCCTCTCTCTCTCTTTATCTCTTTTCTCCCCCATCACTCTCCCTCTCTTTCTCTCTCTTGCTATCTCTCACCCTTTCATTCTCTATATCTCTCCCTCTCTCCCTTATCTCTCTCTTGTTCTCTCTCTCTGTCCCTCTCTCTAACACTGTCTCCCCCTCTCTCTATCTCCTCCTCTCTATCCCTCTCTCTTTCTCTTTCTCACACACACTCTCTCTCATTCTCTTTATCTCACTCTCTACCTCCCATTCTCTCCCTCTCTCTGTCCCTCTCATTCTCTCCATTTCTCCCACTCTTGCCCTTTCTTGTTCCCTCTCTCTCTTTCTCTCTTTCTGGCACCCCCTCTCTCCCTCTGTCTGTGCTTCTCTCTCACTCTCACACACACTCTCTCTCCTTCTCTCTCACTCTCTCTACCTTTCCTTCTCTCTAACTATTTCTCTTTCTCCTTCTCTCTCACTCTGTCTCTCTCTCTCAGTCTTTGTATATATCTCTCTCACACTTTCTTTATTTTTCATTCACTCTCACTTTCTCTCCCTATCTCTCTAACCCTTTCTCACCCCCTCTCTTTCTTTCTCTCCCTATCTCTCCCTTTATTTCTATCTCTTTCTCTAACTCTCCCTCTTTCATTCTATTTCTCTCCTTCTCTCACCCTCTTTCTCCCTCTCTCTAATTCTCTCCCCCTCTCTCTCTTTCTTGTTCCCTCTCTCCCTTTCTCTTAATCACTCTCTCCTCTATCTCTCTAACCCTTTCTATCAGTCACACACTCTCTCTCTCTCTTTCTCTTTCTCTCTATGTCTCTCTTTCCCTCTCTCTCTTGTTCTCTCTATCTCTACCCCTCTCTCTCCCACTCTCGCACTCTTTGTCCCTCTCTCCCACTTTATCCCTTTCTCTCAATCACGATCTCTCCCTATCTCTCTAACCCTTTCTCACCCCCTCCCTTTCTCCCTCTCCCTCTCTCTCCCTCTCTTTCTATCTCTTTCTATTTTTCTCTCATTTTTTCTATCTCTCTCTCTCTCTCTCACTCCACCTTCCCTCTCTCACTCTCTCTCGAACTCTCTCCATCTTTCTCACTCCCCCTTCTCCCTTTCTCTCACTCACTTTCCTTCTCTCTCTCACTCTCCCTCTCTCACTCACTTTCCCTCTCTCTCACTTTTTTCTTTCTCTCTCTCTCTCCCTTTTTCATTCTCTTTCTCTCCTTCTCTCGCCCTCTTTCTCCCTCTCTCCCTCTTTCTCGTTCCTTTTCTCTCTTTCTCTCAATCACTCTCTCCCCCTATCTCTCTAACCCTTTCTCTCAGTCACACACACACACACTCTCTCTCTCTCTCTCTCTCTCTCTTTCTCTTTCTCTTTCTCTCCCTATCTCTATCTCTCTCTTTCCCTCTCTCTCTTGTTCTCTCCATCTCTCCCTCTCTCTTTCCCACTCTCGCACTCTGTCCCTCTCTCCTACTTTATCCCTTTCTCTCAATCATGCTCACTCCTTATCTCTCTAACCCTTTCTCACCCCCTTTCTATCTTTCTCTTTCTCTCTCTCCCTCTCTCCCTCTCTTTCTCTCTTACTCTCTCATTCTTTCTATCTCTCTCTCTTTCTCTGTCTCTCATTTCCCCTTCTCTCTCTCACTGTCCCTTTCGCCCTCTCTCCATCATTCTCGCTCCCATTCTCTCTCACTCTATCTCTCTCTATCTCTCTCTCTCTTTCTCTCTCTCTCTCCGTCTAATTATCTCTCTATCTCTGTCTCACCTTTTCTCTCTCTCCTCTCACTCTCCCTCTCTCTCTCTTTTGTAATTCTCCCTCTCCCTTGCAAACTCTCTCCCACTCTCTCACTCTCTCTCAATCTCTCTCTCTCCTTCTCTCTCACTCTCTCTCTTTCTCTCCTTCTCTCTCACTCTTTCTCTCTCCTTCTCTTTTATTTTCTCTCCCACTTTCTATCATTGTCTCCCTCTCTCTCCCCTATCTATATCTCTCCCTCTCTCTCATCTGCTTTTTCTCACTCCCTCTCTCTCCCTCTCCCACACTTTCTCTCCATCTCCCCCCTCTCTCTCACTCTCTATACTTTTCTTTATCTCCCTCTCTCACTCACTCTCCCTCTCTCTCCTTCTCTCTCCCCCTTGCTCACTCACTTTCTATCTCTCCTTCTCTCTCTCCCCATCTCTTTCTCTCTCCCTCTTTCCTTCTCTCTTACTCTCTCTCTCCCTCACTCAATCTATTTCTCTCTCTCTCTCTCTCGCTCTCTCTGCTCCTCTCATTCTTTCCCTCTCCCTCTCTACCCTTCTCTCTTTCTCTTATTATCTCTATCACTTTTTCTTGTTTCCTCTCTCTCTCTCTCTCTCTTTATCTCTTTCTCCCCCATCACTCTCCCTCTCTTTCTCTCTCTTGTTATCTCTCACCCTTTCATTCTCTATATCTATCACTCAGTCTCTGTCCCTCTCTCCCCTATCTCTCTCTTGTTCTCTCTCTCTGTCCCTCTCTATACTGTCTCCCTCTCAATATCTCATCCTCTCTATCTCCTCCTCTCTCTCCCTCTCTCTCTTTCTCTCTCTCTCTCTCTCTATCTCTCTTTCTCTCTCTCTCTGTCTCTCTTTTTCTCTTTATCTCACTCTCTACCTCCCATTCTCTCCCTCTCTCCCTCTCTCTCCCTCTCATTCTCTGCATCTCTCCCACTCTTGCCCTTTCTTGCTCCCTCTCTCTCTTTCGCTCTTTCTTGTTCCCTCTCTCTCTATCTCTCTCTCTCTCTCTCTCCCACTCTCTCTACTCCTCTCATTCTTTCCCTCTCCCTCTCTACCCTTCTCTCTTTCTCTTATTATCTCTATCACTTTTTCTTGTTTCCTCTCTCTCTCTCTTTATCTCTTTCTCCCCCATCACTCTCCCTCTCTTTCTCTCTCTTGATATCTCTCACCCTTTCATTCTCTATATCTCTCCCTCTCTCCCCTATCTCTCTCTTGTTCTCTCTCTCTGTCCCTCGCTCTATCACTATCTCCCCCTCTCTCTATCTCCCCCCCATCTCATCCTCCTCTCTCTCTCTCTTTCTCTCTGTCTCTCTCTTTCTCTTTATCTCACTCTCTACCTCCCATTCTCTCCCTCTCTCCCTATCTCTCTCCCTCTCATTCTCTGCATCTCTCCCACTCTTGCCCTTTCTTGTTCCCTCTCTCTCTTTCTCTCTTTCTTGCTCCCCCTCTCTCCCTCTCTCTGTGCTTCTCTATCACTCTCTCACACACTCTCTCCTTCTCTCTCACTCTCTCTACCTTTCCTTCTCTCTAACTATTTCTCTTTCTCCTTCTCTCTCACTCTGTCTCTCTCTCTCTCACTCTTTGTATATAACTCTCTCACACTTTCTATATATGTCATTCACTCTCACTTTCTCTCTCCTATGTTCTCTCTCTCTCTTTCATTCTCTCTTTCATTCTCGCTCTCTCTCTCTATCACTCTCTCTCCATCCCCTCCTCTCTATCACTCTCTCTCTCCCTCTCTGTCTCATGTTCTCTATCTCCTCCTTTTTCTCTCTCTCTCCCCCTCTCTCCCCCACTCTCTCCCTCTCTCCCCCTCTCTCTTTGTGTCTCTCTATCTCTCTCTTGTTCTCTCTCTCTCCCTCTCTCTCCCACTCTCGCCCTCTTTGTTAATCTCTCCTAGTTTATCCCTTTCTCTCAATCACTCTCTATCCCTATCTCTCTAACCGTTTCTCTTCCTCTCTCTCCCTTTCTTTCTCCCCCATCATTCTCCCACTATTTCTCTCTCTTGTTATCTCTCTCCCATCATTCTCCCACTATTTCTCTCTCTTGCTATCTCTCTCCCTTTCATTCTCTATCTCTTTCTTGCTATCACTCCCCCCTCTCTCTTGTTTTGTCTCTCTCTCCAAATCTCTCTCTATCTCGCCCTCCCTCTCTTTCTCTCACTCCCTCTCTGCCACTCTCTCTCTCTCACTCTCTCTCTGCCACTATCTCTCTTGTTCTCTCACTCTCTCTATCTCTCTCCCCTTTTTTCTCCCCCTCTCTATCTTTCTCTTTGTCTCACCCTCTCTCTCTCTTATTCTCTCTCTCACACTCTCTAACCCTTTCTATCTCTCTCTTTCTCTCCCTCTCTCACTCCCTCTCTCTCCCTCTCTCTTGCTCGCCTTCTCTCCCACTCTCTCTATTTCTCTTTCTCTCTCGCGCTCTCACTCTCCGTCCAATTCCCTCTCTTTATCTCTCTCACCCTCACTCTCCCCTGCTGTCTCTCTCCTTTATCATTCTTCCTCCCTCTCCCTCTCCCTTGCACTCTCTCTCCCACTCTCTCCCTATTTCTCACACACTATCGTTCTCATTCTCTCCCTCTCTCTCTTTCTCTCTCCCTCTCTCACCCTCTCTCTCTTTCTTCTTCCCTCTCCCTCTTTCTCTCTTCCTCGCTTCCCCTCTCTCCCTCTCTCTGTCAGTATATCTCTCTCCCTCTCTCTCTCATTCTCTCTCCCTCTCTCTCTCTTTTACTTTCTTTCTCTCTCTCTTGCTACTCTTTCCCTCTCATTCTCTATCTGTCACCCTCTCATTCTCTATCTATCACCCTCTCTCTCCCTATTTCTCCCCCTCTCTCTTGTATCTCTCCCTCTATCTCTTGTATCTCTCCCTCTATCTCTTGTATCTCTCCCTCTCATTCTCTATCTGTCACCCTCAGCCCCTCTCTCTCCCACTCTCTCCCTCACTCTCAATCTATCTCCCACCCTCTGTCCCCATCTCCCTCACTCTAAATCTCTCTCTCACTCTCACCCTCTCTTTCACTCTCTATCTCTCTCCATCTCTCTCTATCTCTCTCTCTTTGAATCTCTCTCTCTCTCTCACTCTCTCTATATCTCTCATTTCGTCTCACTCTCTCTCCTCCGCTCTCTCTCTCATTCTCTCTCCTATTCTCGCTGTCTCCCTCTCTATCTTCCTCCATCCCTTTCTCTCCCCCTCTCTCTTATTCCCCTCTCTCTATTCCCCTCTCTCTCTGCCCACTCTCCCCATCTGTCTCCCTCTCTTTCCCTTTCTCTTAGTCACGCTCTCTCCCTATCTTCCTCTATCTCTCCCTCTCTCTTAGTCAGGCTCCCCCCTCTCTCTCCTTATCTTTCCCTCTCCCCCGCTCACACTCTCTCTCTTTCCCTCACTCTCTCTCTCCCCCTTTCTCTGTCATGTTCTCTCTCTCTGTTTCTCTCTCTCTTTCTCTCTCTCTCACTATCTCTCTCCCTCTCACTCTCTCTTTCCCCCTCTCTCCCGCTTTCTTTCTCTTGTTCTCTTTCTCCCTCCGTCTCCCCCTCTCTCTATCAGTCTGTCCCCCTCCCTCCACCTCCATATCCCTCTCCTTCATACTCTCTCTCCCTCTCTCTCACTTTCTCTCTTATTCTCTCTCCCACACTCTCTAACTCTTTCTATCTCTCACTTTCTTTCTCCCTCTCTCTCGCTTTCTCTCTTATTCTCTCTCTCACACTCTCTAACTCTTTCTCTCTCTGCCTCTCTCTCTCTCGCCCTCTCTCACTCCCCCTCTCTCTGCCTCTCTCTCTCTCGCCCTCTCTCCACCTTTCTCGCTCCCCCTATCTCACTCTCTTTCTTTCTCTCACTCAAATTCTATTTCTATCTCTCTCTTACCCTCTCTCTCCTCTCTATCTCCCTCTCTCTGTCCCTTATCATTCTCTCTCTCTCTTCCTCTTCCATGCACTCTCTCAGACACACTAACTCTCACATTATCTCTCCCTCTCTCACACTCCATCTCCCTCTCTCTCTCTCCCTCTCTCTCTTTCTCTCTCTCTCTCTAATTCTCTCTCTTTCTCGCCTTCTCTCCCTCTTTCTCTCTTTTTCTTTCACTCTCTCTCTCCCTCTAATTCACTATTGCCCTTTCTCTCGCCCTCTCTTTTTCTCCCTGTCTCCTCTGTCCCTTGCATTCTCTCTCTCTCTCAATCTCTCTCACTCTCACTCTCTCTGTCTCTTTCATTATCTCTCCCTCTATCTCACCCCCCTCTCTCTCTCTCACACACACACACACTCTCTCTCTTTCTCTCTCCATCTCCCTCTTGCTCTCTCTTGGTCTCTCCCTCTCTCTTTTTCTCTTTCTCTCTCCCTCCCAACCTCTCCCCCCTCTCTCTCTCTTTCTCTTTCTCTCTCCCACCCAACCACTCCCTCTCTCCCTCTCACTCCCTCTCATTCTATCCCTCTCTCTCCTTCTCATTCTCTTCCTCTCTCTCTTTCTTGTTCCCTGTCTCTCTTTCACTCTTTCTCGCTCCCCATCTCTCCCTCTTTCCCTTACTCTATCTTTTTCCCTCTCTTTGTCCTTCTCTCTCATACTCTCACACACTCTCTCTCATTCTCTCTCATTTCTCTCTCTCCTTCTCTCCCCCTCTCTCTATCAGTCTCTCCCCCTCTTTCTATCAGTCTCTCCCCCTCTCTCTATCTGTCTCTCTCGCCCTCTCCTTATCTTTCCCTCTCTCTCTCCCCTCCCTCTCTCCCCTCCCTCTCTCTTGCTCTCTATCTCACTCTCTTTTTCCCTTTCTCTCTCACTCTCTCTCCTTCCTTATCTCTCATTGTCTCTCCTCTCTCTCTCTCTCCACTATCTCTCTCTCTCTGACTATCACTATCTCTCTCAGTCTCTCTATCTCTCTCATTCTCTCTCGCTCAATCTCTCTCACACCCTTTGTCTATCTCTCTATCTCATCCTCTCTCTCCCCTTCCCCCTCTCATCTTCTCTCTCTCTCGCCCTCTCCCTCTCTTCCTCTCTCCCCCTATTTCTCTTCTTCTCTCTCTCAATTTCTCTCTCTCTATATGTCACTCTCTCTTTCTTTCTCATCCTCTCTCTCACACTCTATGTCTATCTCTCTCTCGCCCATTCTGTCTCTCCCTGTCTAACCCATTTCCCTCTCATCCTCTCTCTCCCCTTCTCCACCTCTCTCTCCCCCCTCTCCCTCATAACCACTCTCCCACTCCCTCTCTCCCCTTCTTATCCTCTCTCCCCTTCTCATCCTCTCTCTCCCCCTCTCCTTCTCTCTCCTTCTCCCTCTTATCCTCTCTCCCACTCTCCCTATTTCTCATCCTCTGTCTAACACACATTCCCTCCTTCTCTCCCTATCTCTCTCTCTCTCTCTCGGTCACTCTCTCTCTCCCTATCGATCCCCCATCTCTCTCCCCCCTCTCTCCCTCCCTCTCTTTCTCCCTATACCCCCTCTCTCCCTCTCTCCCACTTCTCCATTTCTCTCACTCACTGTCTCTCCATCTCTCAATCTCTCTCTCACCATTCTCTCTCTATCTCTCTCTCTCTTTCTTTATCACCCTTTTCTCTCTCTCCCTCCCTCTCTTTCTCTCTCTATTTCTCTCTATCTATCTCTCCATTCTTTCTCTCACTCTCTCTCTCATTCTCTCTCTCACTCACTATCTCTCTCTCTCTCTCTCTCTCTCTCTCTCTCTCTCTCTTGTTCTCTCTTTCACTCTCTTGCTCTCTGTATCCCTCTCAATCTCTCACACACACTTTGTCTCCCTCACCATCTCTCTCTCCCTCCCTCTCTCTCTCTTTCTCATTAAGTCTCTAGCTTTCTCTCTCTCCCTCTCCCCCTTCTTTCTTGTATTCTCTCTCTCTCTCTCTCTCTCTCGCTCTCTTTCATTGTTTCCCTCTTTACGTTCTTTTAACTTTCTCTCGCAGTCCCTCGCTCTATCTCTCTCCCTCTCTCTCGTCCTTCTCTCTCTCTCTCTCTCTCTCTCTCATTTTCTTTCTCTCACTATCCCTCTCTCTCTCTCTCCCTCCCTCCTTCTCTCTACCTTTCCCTCCCCCTTCTCTCCCTCTTTCTCACTATCTCTCTCCATCTCATGCTCTCTCTCCGTCTCTCCCTCTCTCTCTTTCTCGTCCTCTCTCTTGCTCTCTCTCCCTCTCATTCTCCCTCTCTTCCCCCATATCTTTCTCCCCATTCTCTCTCTCCCTCTCATTCTCTCTCTCTCGCCCACTCTCTATCTCCCTCTCTTCCCCCTCTCTCTCTCCCCATTCTCTCTCTCTCCCTCTCTCTCCCTTTCTCTCACTCACTCTTTCTCTTCATCTCTCTCTCTCTCTCTATTTCACTCCCTCTCTCTCTCTCTTTCACTCTTTCTCCCTCCCTCACTCTCTCTCCCTCTCTCTCGCACTATCTCTCTCCCCCTCTCTCATCCTTTTCTCTACCTCTATCTTTCTCTCTCTCTCTCACTCTCATTCTTTCTCATTCACTCTCTTCCTCCCTATCGCTCTCTGTCTATTTCTCTCTTTCTCTTTATCTTTCTCTATCTATTTATCTCTCTAACTCACACACACACACACACACACTCCATGTCTCCCTTCTCCCTCTCTCTCCCTCTCTCTCCCTTCTCTCTACCCCCTCTCTCTCACTCACTCACTTACTCTCTCTCACTCTCACTCTCACTCTCTCTCACTCTTTCTCTCTCCATCTCTCTCATTCTCTCTAATTCACCCTCTCTCCCTATCATTCTCCCTCCCTCTCTATCACTTTCTCATTATCTCTCTTGCTTTCTCTCTCCCTTTTCCCCCATCTCTCTCTTATTCTCTCTCTCTTATACGCTCTCTCCCCCACTTCTTATCTTTCTCTCTCATCTCTCTCTTGTTGTCTCTCAGCTTTCCCTCTTGCCTTTTTTCCAACTCTCACTCGCAGTCATTCGCTCTCCCTCTCTCACACGCGCGCGCGCTCCCCCTCTCTCTTTCTCTCTTTCTCCATCCCCCTCTCTCCCTCTATATCTCTCTCGCTCTATCTCTCTTCCACTCTCTCATCCTTCCCTCTCTCTCACTCTCTCTCTCTTTTCTCTCTCTCACTCGTTCTCTCTCTCCCTCTCTCCCCCTCTCTCTCATTCTCTCTCTCCCTCACTCTCCCCTTCTCTCTCCCTCTCTCTCTTGTTCTCTCTCCTTCTCTCCCCCTCTCTAATTTATTCTCTCCCTCTCTCTCCCCTTCCCTGTCACTATCTCTCTCCCCCTCTCTCCATCTCTTTCATTCTCTCTTTCCCTCTCTTTCCCTCTCTCACTCTCTCTCCCTCTCTCTCCCTCTCTCACTCTCTCTATATCTCTCATTCACTCTCACTCTCTCTCTCCCTCTCTCTTGCTTATCTCCCTCTCTCATTCTCTCTTCCTTATCTCTCACTCTGTCTCTTCCACTCTCCCTCCCTTTCTCTCTCTTTCTCTCCCTCTCTCTCTATGCCTCTCTCCCTCTCTCTCTATTTCTCGTCCTCTCTCTCGCTATCTCTCTCTCCCTCTCATTCTCTCTATCGCTCTTGCCCACTCTCGCTTCCCCACCCCCTCTCTCTCCCTCTCTCCCTTTCTCCCTTTCTCCTTTTCTCTCACTCACTCTCTCCATCTCTCTCTCTCTCTATCTTTCTCTCCCCTTATCTCACCCTTTCTCTTCCCCACTCAATCTCTCTCTATCCCCCTCTCTCCCCCCTCTCTCCCTGCTTCTCTCTCTCCCACTGTCTCCCCCTCTCTTCCTCTCTCCGTCTCTCTTCCTTTCTCTCACTCATTCACTCTCTTCATCTCTCTCCCTCACTATCTTCCTCTCTCGCTCCCTCCCTCTCTCTCACTCCCTCCTCCCTCACTCACTTCCCCCTCTCTCTCTCGCTCTATCTCTCTCCCTCTCTCTCATCCCTCTCTATCAATCTATCTCTTTTTCTTTCTCCCCCTCACTCTCTTTCGTTCTCACCCTCTCACTCTCTCCCTCCCTATCTCTCTCTCTCTCTCTATTTCCCCCTCTCTCTCCATCTATGTTTATTTATCTATTTATCTCTCTCTCACACATAAACACACTCTCTCTATCCTTCTCTCCACTCTCTCACGCCCTCTCTCACTTCCACTCTCTCCTTCTCACTCCCTTTCTCTCTCGCTCACTCTCTCTCTCACTTTCCCGTTCACTCTCTCCCATTCTCTCTCATTCACTCTCTCCCTTCTCTTTCCCTCCCTCTTGATCCCTTTCTCATTATCTCTCTCGCTATCTCTCTCCCTGTCGTCCTATCTCTCTCCCAATCTCTCTCTTATTCTCTCTCTCTTAAACTCTCTCTCTCTCTCTCTTATTATCTCTCTCCCTCTCTCTTGTTTTATGTCTGCTTTCCCTCTTTCCCTCTTTCCAACTTTCTCTCGCAGTCTCTAGCTCTCTCTCTCACTCACTCCCTCCCTCTCTCTCACTTGCTCTCTCTCTCTCTCTCTCGCTCTCTCACTCTTTGTCTCTTTCTCTCTCTCTTTCGTTCTTTCTCTCACACTCTCTCTCTGACTCTATTTCTCTTTCTCTCTCTTCCCCTCTCCCTCCCTCCATCCCTCCCTCTCTTCCTCTCCTTCTCTTACATTCTCTATCTTTCTCTCTCCCTTTCTCCCTCTTTCTCATCCTCTCTCTCGCTCTATCTCTCCCTTCCATTTTCCCTTTCTCCCTCTCTCTCCCTTTCTCTCATTCTTCTCCCTCAATTTTTTCTTTCTCTCTTCTCTCTCCCTCTTTCATTCTCTCTCTCTATCTCCTTCTCTCGCCCTCTTTCTCCCTCTCTCTAATTCTCTCCCTCTCTTTCTATTTCTTGTTCCCTCTCTCTCTTTCTCTCAATCACTCTCTCCCCTATCTCTCTAACCCTTTCTCTCAGTCACGCTCTCTCTCTCTTTCTCTTTCTCTTTCTCTCCCTGTCTCTATCTCTCTCTTTCCCTCACTCTCTTATTCTCTCTATCTCTCTCTCTCTCTCCCCCTATTTCTCTATCTATCTATCTATCTCTCTTGTTCTCTCTATCTCTCCCTCTCCCACTCTCGCACTCTTTGTCCCTCTCTCCCACTTTATCCCTTTCTCTCAATCACGCTCTTTCCCTATCTCTCTAACCCTTTCTCACCCCCTCTCTATCTTTCTCTTTCTCTCTCGCCCTCTCTCTCCCTCTCTTTCTCTCTCTTTCTCTCTCACTCTCTCATTCTTTCTATCTCTCTCTTTCTGTCTCTCTCTCACTCCCCCTTCTCTCTCTCACTCTCTCTCTCGCCCTCTCTCCATCTTTCTCACTCCTCCTTCTCCATTTCTTTCACTCACTTTCCCTCTCTCTCTCCCTCTCTCACTCAGTTTCCCTCTCTCTAACTCTTTTCTTTCTCTCTCTCTCTCCCCCTCTTTCATTCTCTCTCTCTCCTTCTCTCGCCCTATTTCTCCCTCTCTCCCTCTCTTTCTCTTTCTTTTTCCCTCTCTCTCTTTCTCTCAATCACTCTCTCCCCTATCTCTCTAACCCTTCCTCTAAGCCACGCTCTTTCTCTTTCTCTCCCTATCTCTATCTCTCTCTTTCCCTCTCTCTCTTATTCTCTCTATCTCTCCCTCTCATTCTCCCACTCTCGCACTCTTTGTCCCTCTCTCCCACTTTATCCCTTTCTCTCAATCACACTCTCTCCTTATCTCTCTAACCCTTTCTCACCCCCTCTCTATCTTTCCCTTTCTCTGTCTCCCTCTCTCCCCCTCCTTTTCTCTCTTTCTCTCTCACTCTCCCATTCTTTCTATCTCTCTCTCTCACTCCCCCTTCTCTCTCTCACTCTCTCTCTCTCTCGCCCTCTCTCCATCTTTCTCGCTCCCCCCTCTCTCACTCTATCTCTTTCTCTGTCATTCTCTCTCCCTCTAATTATCTCTCTATCTCTGTCTCACCCACTCTCTCTCCTCGCACTCTCCCTCTCTCTCTTTTATCATTCTCCCTCTCTCTCCCCCTCCCTTGCACTCTCTCTCACTCACTAACTTACTCTCTCTCTCTCTCTCACTCTCACTCTCTCTCTCTCATTATTTCTCTCTCCATCTCTCTCATTATTTGTCTCTCAATCTCTCTCACTATTTCTCTCTCCATCACTCACTAACTTACTCTCTAATTCACCCTCTCTTTCTATCTCTCTCTCCCTCCCTCTCTATCACTTTCTCATTATCTCTCTTACTTTCTCTCTCCCTCTCTCCCCCATCTCTCTCTTATTCTCTCTCACTCTTATACGCTCTCTCCCCCTCTTCTTATCTTTCTCTCTCATCTCTATTTTGTTGTCTCTCAGCTTTCCCTCTTGCCTTTTTTACAACTCTATCTCGCAGTCGTTCGCTTTCCTTCTCTCGCACGTGCGCGCGCGCTCCCTCTCTCTCTCTTTCTCTCTTTCTCCCTCCCTCTCTCTCCCTCTATCTTCCTCTCTCGCTCTATCTCTCTTCCACTCTCGCATCCCTCCCTCTCTCTCCCTCTCTCTCTGTCTCACTCATTCTCTCTCCCTCTCTCTCTGTCTCACTCATTCTCTCTCCCTCTCTTCCCCCCTCTCTCTTGTTCTCTCTCTCTTTGTGTGTCTCTTTCTCTCTAACTCTCTCTATCTCTATCATTCACTTTCACTCTCTTTCCCTCGCTCTCTCTCTCTCTCATTCTTGCTCTTGCTCTCCCCCCTCTCTCTTTCTCTCAATTTCCCCCCTCTCTCTCCATCTATCTTTATTTATCTATCTATCTCTCTCACATAAACACTCTCTCTCTATCCTTCTCTCCGCTCTCTCTCCCTCTCTCTCACTCTCACTCTCTCCTTCTCACTCCCTCTCTCTCATTCACTCTCTCTCTTACTTTCCCGTTCACTATCTCCCCTCTCTTTCCCTCCTTCTCTATCCCTTTCTCATTATCTCTCTCGCTATCTTTCTCTCTGTCGTCCTATCTCTCTCCCCATCTCTCCCCCTCTCTCTTATTCTCTTTCTCTTAAACTCTCTCTCTCTGATTATCTTTCTCTCATCTCTCTCCCTCTCTCTTATTTTTTGTCTGCTTTCCCTCTTTCCCTCTTTCCAACTCTCTCGCAGTCTCTCGCTCTCTCTCTCATTCTTTCTCTCATTCTTGCTCTTGCTCTCCCCTCTCTCTTCTCTTTCTCTCTATTCCTCCCTTTTCTCTCCATCTATCTTTATTTATCTATCTATCTATCTCTCTCATATAAACACACTCTATCTATCCTTCTCTCCGCTCTCTCTCTCCCTCTCTCTCACTCTCACTCTCTCCTTCTCACTCCCGCTCTCTCTCACTCACTCTCTCTCTCACTTTCCCGTTCACTCTCTCCCATTCTCTCTCATTCACTCTCTCCCCTCTTTTTCCCTCCCTCTCTATCCCTTTCTCATTATCTCTCTCGCTATCTCTCTCCATGTCGTCCTATCTCACTCCCTCTCTCTCCCTCTCTCTCTTATTCTCTCTCTCTTAAACTCTCTCTCTCTTTTTCTCTCTCTCTTAAACTCTCTCTCTTGTTATCTTTTTCTCATCTCTCTCCCTCTCTCTTGTTTTCTGTCTGCTTTCTCTCTTTCCCTCTCGCAGTCTCACGCTCTCTCTCACTCACTCACTCCCTCCTTCTCTCTCACTTGCTCTCTCTCTCTCTCTTTCTCTCTCTCGCTCTCTCTCTCACTCTTTGTCTCACTCTCTCTCTCTCTTTCATTATTTCTCTCACTCTCTCTCTCTGACTCACTCTCTCTCTTTCTCTCTCTTCCCCTCACCCTCCCTCCTTCCCGCCCTCTCTTCCTCTCCTTGTCTTACATTCTCTATCTTCCTCTCTCCCTTTCTCCCTCTTTCTCGTCCTCTCTCTCGCTCTATCTCTCCCTTCCATTATCCCTCTCTCCCTCTCTCTCCCTCTCTCTCATCCTTCTTTCTCACTCTTTTCTTTCTATCTCTCTCTCTTTCTTTCTCTCTCTCTCTCTCACTCCCCCTTCTCTCTCTTACTCTCTCTCTCGCCCTCTCTCCATCTTTCTCGCCCCCCCTCTCTCTCAATCTATTTCTTTCTCGCTCACTCTCTCCCCCTCTAATTATCTCTCTATCTCTGTCTCACCCTCTCTCTCTCCTCGCACTCTCCCTCTCTCTCCTCGCACTCTCCCTCTCTCTCTTTTTTGTCATCCTCCCTCTCTCCCTCTCCCTTACACACTCTCTCCCACTCTCCCACTCTCACTCTCTCAATCTCTCTCAATCTCTATCTCCTTCTCTCTCACTCTCTCTCTTTCTCTCCTTCTCTCTCACTCTTTCTCTCTCTCCTTCTCTCTAGCTTTCTCTCTCCCCCTCTCTATCATTGCCTCCCCCTCTCTCCCCTCTCTATATCTCTCCCTCTCTCTCATCCGCTTTCTCTCACTCCCTCTCTCTGTCACCCTCACTTTCTCTCCATCTCTCTCACACTCTCTATACTTTTCTTTATCTCCCTCTCTCACTCACTCTCCCTATCTCTTTTCTTTCTCTCTCCCTCCCTCTATCATTCTCTCTCTCCTTATCTCGCCCTCTTTCTTCCTCTCTCTAATTATGTCTCTCTCTCTCTCTATGTGTGTGTGTGTATCTCTCCCTCTCTTACCTTGTCTCTCACACACGCTCTCTCTCCATATCTCTCATTTTCTATCTCGCTCTCTCTCTCTCTCTCTCTCTCTCTCTCACTTTCTCATTCTCTCTCTGACTCACTCTCTCTGCCCCTCTCTCCTACACTCAATTGCTTTCTCATCCTCTCTTTCTCTCTACCTTACTCTCTATCTTTCCAAATTTATCTCCCTCCCTCTCTAACACTCTTATACACTCTCTCTTTCTCCCTCTCCCTCGTTCTCTCTCTTTCCCCTATGCTCTCGTCTCTCTTGCTCTCTCTCCCTCTCTTTCACGCTCTCTCAATCACACACACACACACACTCTCTCTCTCTCTTTCTCAATCTCTCCCTCCCTCACTCACACACTCCCTCTCACTCTATCTCTCTCCTTCTCTCTCATCCCTCTCTCTATCTCTCTCTTTTCTTTCTCCCTATCACTCTCTTTCTTTCTCACTCTCTTACTCTCTCCCTCCCTATTTCTGTCTCTCTCTATCTCTCTCTATTTCTCTCTCTCTCTCCATCTATCTTTATATATCTATCTATCTCTCTCTCTCTCACACATAAACACACTCTCTCAATCCTTCTCTCCGCGCTCTTTCTCCCTCTCTCTCTCGCTCTCACTATCTCCTTCTCGCTCCCTCTCTCTCTCTCACCCTCTCTCTTTCCCGCTCTTTCTATCTCTCACATTCTCTCTCATTCACTCTCTCTACTCTCTCTCCCTTCCTCTCTATCTCTTATTCTCTTTCTCTTAAACTCTCTCTCTCTCTCTTGTTATCTCTCTCATCTCTCTCTCTCTCTTTCTTGTTCTCTCTTTGTTTTCTCTCTTCCCCTCTTTCCCTTTTTCCAATTCTCTCACCCAGTCTCTCTCACTCCCTCTCTCTCTCATACTCCCTCCCTCCATCTCTCTCACTTTCTCTCTCTCTCTATGTCACTCTATCACGCTCTCTCTCTTGTTCTTTCTCTCACTCTCACTCTTACTCTCTTTTTATTTTTCTCTCTTCCTCTGTCCCTCCCTCTCTTCTTCTCCCTCTCTTACATTCTCTATCGTCCTCTCTCCCTTTCTCTCACTTTCTCGTCCTCTCTCTCGCTCTCTCACTCCCCCTTCCATTCTCTCTCCCTCTCTTTCTCCCTCTCTCATCCTTCTCTCTCACTCTTTTTCTTTCTCTCTAACTCTCTCCCTCTCCTTCTTTGTCTCTCTCATTCTCTCACCTTATTTGTCCCTCTCTCTCTTATTCTCTCTCTCCCTCTCTCCCCCTGTCTTCCCCTCTCTTCCTCTCTCCGTATCTCTTCATTTCTCTCACTCACACTCTCTCTCCATCTCTCTCCCTCACTCTCTTCCTCTCTCGCTTCCTCTCTCTCTCTCCCTCTTTCTCATTCTCTCCATCCCTCAATCACTCCCTCTCTCTCTCACTCTATCTATCTCCCTCTCTCTCATCCCTTTCTCTCAATCTCTCTCTTTTTCTTTCTCCCACTCACTCTCTTTCTTTCTCACCCTCTCACTCTCTCCCTCCCCCCTCTCTCTCTCCCTCCCTCTCTCTCTCTCCCTCCCCCCCTCTCTCTCTCTCTCTATTTTCCCCTCTCTCTCCATCTATCTTTATTTATCAATCTATCTATCTCTCTCACATAAACAAACTCTCTCTATCCTTCTCTGCGCTTTCTCTCTCCCTCTCTCTCACTCTCACTCTCTCCTTCTCACTCCTTCTCACTCCCTCTCTCTCGCTCTCCCTCTCTCATTTTCCCGTTCTCTCTCTCCCATTCTCTCTCATTCACTCTCTCCCCTCTCTTTCCCTCCCTCTCTATCCCTTTCTCATTTTCTCTCTCGCTATCTCTCTCCTTGTCGTCCTATCTCTTTCCCTCTCACTCCCTCTCTCTCTTATTCTTTCTCTCTTAAACTCTCTCTCTTGGTATCTTTCTCTCATCTCTCTCCCTCTCTCTTATTTTCTGTCTGCTTTCCCTCTTTCCCTCTTTCCAACTCTTTCTCGCAGTCTCTTGCTCTCTCTCTCTCTCTCACTCACTCCCTCCCTCTCACTCACTTGCTCCCTCTCTTTCTCTCTCTCTCTCTCTCGCTCTCTCTCTCACTCTTTGTCTCTTTCTCTCTCTCTCTCTTTCATTCTTTCTCTCATTCTCTCTCTCTCTGACTCTCTTTCTCTTTCTCTCTCTTCCCCTCTCCCTCCCTCCTTCCCTCCCTCTCTTCCTCTCATTCCCTTACATTCTCTATCTTCGTCTCTCCCTTTCTCCCTCTTTCTCATCCTCTCTCTCGCTCTATCTCTCCCTTCCATTTTCCCTCTCTCCCTCTCTCCCTCTCTCTCATCCTTCTCTCTCACTCTTTTCTTTCTCTCTCCCTCCCTCTATCATTCTCTCTCTCCTTATCTCACCCTTTTTCTTCCTCTCTCTAATTCTGTCTCTCTCTCTCTCTATCCCCCCTCTCTCTCCCCTCTCTCCCACATTCAATTGCTTTCTCATCCTCTATTTCTCTCTCTACCTTACTCTCTATCTCTCCCAATTTATCTCCCTCCCTCTCTCTCTATCTCTCTTATACATTCTCTCTTTCTCCTTCTCCCTCATTCTCTCTCTCCCTATGCTCTCGTCTCTCTTGCTGTCTCTCTCTCCCTCTCTTTCACACTCTCTTAACCACACACACACTTTCTCTCTCTCTCTATTTCTCTCTCTCTCTCTCTCTATTTCCCTCTCTCTCTATCTATCTTCATCTATCTATCTATCTATCTATCTCTCTATCTATCTCTCACATAAGCACACTCTCTCAATCCTTCTCTCCATGCTTTTTCTCCCTCTCCTTCTCGCTCCCTCTCTCTCTCTCACTCACTCTCTCTCTTTCCCGCTTTCTCTTTCTCTCCCATTCTCTCTCATTCACCCTCTCCGCTCTCTCTCCCTCCTTCTCTATCCCTTTTTCTCATTATCTCTCTCACTTTCTCTCTCCTTGTCATCCTCTCTCTCCCCCTCTCTCCCTCTATCTTATTCTCTCTCTCTCTTAAACTCTCTCTCTCGTTATCTCTCTCTCCCTTATTCTCTCTTTGCTTTCCCTCTTCCCCCTTTTCCCTCTTTCCAATTCTCTCTCGCAATCTTTCACTGCCTCCCTCCCTCTCTCACTTTCTCTCTCTCTCTGTGTGTCACTCTATCACACACACACTTTCTCTTGTTCTTTCTCTCACTCTCTCTGACTCTCTTTCTATTTCTCTCTCTTCCTTTGTCCCTCCCTCTCTTCCTCTCACTCTCTTACATTCTCTATCTTCCTCTCTCCCTTTCTCTCACTTTCTCGTCCTCTCTCTCGATCTCTCTCCCCCTTCCATTTTCTCTCTCTCCCTCTCTCATCCTTCTCTCTCTCTCTTTCTCTTTCTCTCTCACTCTCTGTCTCCCTATCATTCTCTGTCTCTCTCCTTCTCTCGCCCTCTTTCTCCCTCTCTCTCTTTTACTCTCCCCCCTCTCTCTCCCTCCCTCCCTCCATCTCTCTATCTCTCTCTCCCCCTCCCTCTCCCTCTCTCTCGCTCTCTCTCCCTCACACTCTCTCTCCATCTCTCTCTCTCTCTCTTTATCTCTTTATCTCACTCTCTCTATCTCTCTCATTCACTCTCACCCTCTCTCTCCCCCGCTCGCTCTCTCTCTCGCACTTTCTCTCTTTTCCTCTCTCCTTCTCTTTCTCTTTCTCATCCTCTCTCTCTCTCCATTTCATTCTCTCCCTCTCTCTCTCTCTAGCCCACTCTCTCTCTTCCTCTCTTCCTCTCTCCCCCAAGCCCTTTTCTCTCTATCTCTCTCCCTCGCTCTCTCTCTGTATTTCCCCCTCTCTCTTTCTCTCTTCCTTTCTCTCACTCACTCTATCTCTCCATCTCTCTCACACTATGTTTCTCTCTATCTATCTGTCTTTCTCTATCTATCTATCTATCTCTCTCCTTCTCCCTCTCTTACTCTCTATTTCTCCCTCTCACTCTTTCCCTCCCTCTCTCTTCCTCTCCCCCTCTCTCTCGCTCTCTCTCCCTATCTCTCTCTCTCGCTCTCTCCCCCCTCTCTCTCTCACTCTCTCTCCCCCTCTTTCTCCCTCTCCGTCGTTCATTATCTCGCTCTCACTCCCACTTTCTATCTCGCTCTTTCTCTTTCCCCTATCTTCCGCCCTCTCCCATGCTCCATCTCACTCTATCTCTCCCTAGCTCTATCTATCTATATATTTATCTCTCTCTCTCTCTCTCTCTTATTTTCTTTCTCGCTCTCACTCTATCTTTCTATCTCGCACTCTATCCCCTTTCTCTCCCTCTTTGCCTCTCTCTCTCTCTCGTTCTCTCGCTCTATCTTGCTCTCTCTGTCTCTCTATCTCTCTCCCCCTATCTCTCTCGCTCTCTCTCCATGTCTCTCATTTTCTTTCTCGCTCTCTCTCTCTCTCACTTTCTCATTCTCTCTCTGACTCACTCTTTCTCGCTCTCTCCCCCTCTCTCCCACACTCAAATGCTTTCTTGTCCTCTCTTTCTCTCTACCTTACTCTCTCCCTCCCAATTTTTCTCCCTTCCTCTCTCTATCTCTCTCATACACTCTCTCTCTCTTTCTCCCTCTCCCTCGTTCTCTCTCTCTCCCTACGCTCTCCCTCTCTCTTGCTCTCACTCTCTTTCACACTCTATTAATAACACACACACACACACACACACACACACACACACACACACACACACACACACTCTCTCTCTCTCTCTCTCTCTCTCTATCTATCTATCTCTCTCTGATTCTCTATCGCTCTCCCTCTCCCTCTCCTCTCCCTTTCTCTCTCTCTCCCTCTCCCTCTCTCTCCATGTCTCTCTCTCACCCTCTCTCTCTCTCTTTCTCATTTTCTTTCTCGCTCTCTCTCGCTCTCTCTACCTTTCTCTCCTATATTCTCTCTCTCTCTCTCTCTCTTTCTCTCTCTCTTTCCCTCACACTCACTCTCTCTCTCTCCTTCCCTCTCCCTCACACTCACTCTCTTTCCCTCACACTCACTCTCTCTCTCTCCTTCCCTCTCCCTTACGCTCTCTCTTCCTCTCTCTCCCTCCCTCTCCTCACTCTCTATCCATGTCTCTCACTAACACACACACACACACACACACACACAATCTCTCTCACTCTCACTCTCTCTCTCTCTTTATCTCTCCATCCCTCTCCCTTTCGCACATACTCTCTCTCCCTCTCCTCGCTCTCTCTCTCTCTCTCTCCCTCTCATGTCCTGGCACTACAGTGGTGCTGTGAAACTACAAGTGTCGTGGGGCGTTGTTACTCCTCAGGACATACTTTAGTGCCATGTGACACTACAGTGTTGTACAATTACAGTAGGTCCCGCTTGAATTGCACATTTGTATTTAATTTATTTTTTTATCATTAAAAGATCTAATTTGCCATATCTAGAAAATCTATTGATATTTTCTATTGGTTTCTGTTTGCTAAGAACACAATTACAATCAAGGGTGAAACTCTCTGAGATTAAAAGTTAATAAAAAAGATCTGTGAAGAACTTTTAATTATTTTCGATCAAAGTTTTATCTCACAAATTAATTTTTCTTGAAAATCTCTAGATCTCATATGCTAATTACATCTAGGGACAGAAAAATTTTCTTGATATATTTTTCATTCCCACACACGTCCTAGTGTGCTTGAGAATTGACTTGGAAGATCGTGGTGTGAATCTTGTAAGGATGCTTAAATGGACTAAAAAAGATATATTTTATATCCTTGTGTCTTTAATTTAAAGATATATTATGGATCCGCTGAGAAATTTTTTTTTTCAAATAAAAAGGTTTCATTTTTGGGATTTGCGACGATGCAATCGTTTATCGTTTTATAATTTTTATAATCCGCGTAGCCGTGGATTCAAACAATGGGTATCAGAGTGGTATTTATATATTTATATATTAAATACTGTGTGGGTGTTCTTGTATCGTTCATAATATATATGTTTTGATATGTATGAATGAATGGATGACTTTTTTTTAAATGTATGGTTAATGATGAATCATTAATTGTATGGTGACTTTTGGGTTTAAGCTTTGTTTTTTTTCCCCTTAGATCTTGTGTAAGCCGTTTTGGCCATAGAAATTTTTATATTTTTTTTTAAAATATCATGTTGTCAAATTCTGATAGCGAGAAGACAAAGAACGCACGAGACAAATGAGAGAGAAAAAAATAGGAATTCCAACACCGACACTGGAAATTGGATTTCTGGGACCTGCACCGCTGGAAAAATTGAAGTTAGAGCGCAAGTGGATTTCTGGGACCTGGCACCACCGTGAAGGACGCTAGCGGTTGGACCGCAAGTGGTGGTTGACGGCGGTGGGAGAGTCCTATCATCGGAGGTAATTGTTGTTACTGCAAGGGAAGTTTCACAGAAACTCTGATACATATCACTATATTCCTGCGTTGTGTCCCAGAAACCCAAATCCTATCCTTATCTTTTAAATTTTGAATTTTGATTTTGAATTTTTGAAATTTTGAATTTTGAATTTTAAAATTTGAAATTTGATTTTTAAAATGATAATTATCGTTTTTTTAAATTAAAACTAATTAATTGATCGGGTGTGACCCAAGTTTGATGAGTCATCAAATTATTTTTTGACTATCAAATTCAATTAATTTTAAAAGTATAATTAATGAGATTATTTAATTATGAAAAATATTTTATCCTAATTAAAATGGTTTTGATCAAAGCTTGAAGATTATGAAGATGGATCTTTGGTGGAGAAGGAGCTATTTGGGAAATATGTATTATTGAAGTCCTCTTTGTAATTATTTCTATTTTTCAAATGTTGTAATTTAGAATTACTTAATTGTCACTCGGGTCATCATTTATTTGTTTAATTGTTAAATAAATGTTTATTGATATGATAACATAACCATGCATTAGTCGATCACATATCATACATAAAACCATATACAGTTTTATTTAATCATATCTCGTTAGTAGAAACATGATTGATTAAGACCTTCCTAATATGTTTATATGAATTGATTTGGAAAATCAATTGCATGTAAACTATTAGATTTTAATTAGTTAAAACTTGGTAATCACACTACTCTAAATGTTATAATAACCTTTCGGATAACCAACTTTATTAAAATAGCTTTATTAAAGTTTGATGAATGTAATTAATTAGTTATTCTAAGTTCACCTAATTTTGACTTAGGCTTTTTAGAAGGTTAAATGAACTTAGACCAATTAGATTAGATTAACTATTAATTTTACATTCATCGGGTTATTTTAACCTGTAATTAATTTGGAGTTAATTGATTAGTTAAAATAGAAACAACTTAATTATAAAATAGATAGTGGGAGAAGGTCGATATGTCAATGTAACATATGGTCTCCATTATAAGTACAACGCCATGAGGTACAATGAAGGTCTCGAGATGGCTTTATTTTCATCCCCCTAAGGAATGTTTCGAGCTGTATCAATACCAAGGTTGAACTTCTTAAGAAGATAGGACTAAGTGATATAGTTTAGTTTTGACCGACCCTAAGGTGGTATATTCTAAATCAAGTCATGGAATTTGAAATAATGGTTTACACTCATAAAGTCACAGCTAAACTTTGAGTGGATAATTGTGATGATCAAATGAGCAATACCTTACTGTTAAAAGAGAAAATATGAGAAATTTTAAGTTTTAATTAATAAGGATGAGAATGTCTTATAGACAGTTTAAAATTCATCTGACCAACTCTAAGGCGGCACATTAATTGTTAGGTTGTCTTATTGTGGATTAGTAATTGTTAAGTTCATGTGTTTGATATGTTGCATTCATGTATCACTTTTATTTTTTGAATTTCTTGAAATTTCTTTCAATTATATTGAATGATGTATATTTTATTTTTCAATTATTAATATGCCTATCATGCACTACCCCATAACTGTTTTTCTTGCAGTTGGAAAACTTAATGGTGATAACATTATAAGATGGAAATCAAATTCGAATTTGAAGCCAATATGTGAGAACCACAAGTTTCTCTTTACAAAGGAATGTTCTGAAGAGCTCGTTGATGATGCCCTGAAAAACATCAAGACAGATATGATGCAATTCAACAAAACCCCATTCTTGAGTGAATTGCAGATTTTTGGGTCACTCAACAAGTGTATGACCAAAGAGGGCGAGGCAGATGTTGCTGAGCAAAAGCCTTCTTCAACTATTGTTAATAGTAGTAAAAGGAAGATAAACAATGGCAATGCAAAAGTAAGAATAATAAAAGAAAGAAAGTCAAGAACTCACCAAAAGACCAAGAAGAATAAGAAAGACAACAACTCTAAAAAGAAAGAACCAAGGGAAAATGTTTTCATTGTGGAGTTGAAGGTTAATGGAAAAGAAACTGTAACAAGTAACTCTCCGAGCTGAAAAAGAAAGGTAAATATGATTTACTTGTACTTGAAGCTTGTTTAGTGGAATATGATTTGTCATCCTAGATATTAGATTTACGAACCATTAACCATGTATATTCTTCTTTGCAGATGTTTGATTCGTTAAGGAAGTTGGCCGATGGCGAGGTGATAATGAGAGTTGGTAGTGGTGAGCTCGTGTCAGTAAAAACATTGGGGACTGCCTGTTTAAGCTTTGGAAATAATTTTCTTATTTTGAACAACGTTTATTTTATTCCTGGTTTCTTGAGAAATTTGATTTCTTTATTGTTGTTGCATTAACAATTTTTTTATATTGCTTTAATAATAGTCAGTTAATTATATCAAGGAATGGATTAAATATTTGTCATACAAAAGTTTCGAATGAACTATATATGCTTAAACTGACTGAACGTGCGTTAGATAATTCAGAATTATTTAAAGTAGCAAATCCTAAAAGTAACAAATGGCAAAGAGTTTCTCATGATGATGTTACATATCTATGGCATCTTAGGTTGGGACGCATTAATCTAGATAGATTAAACCGGTTAGCAAAGTATGGTGCTTTGAGAGAACTAAAAGTTGGGACTCTTCCAGTTTGTGAATCTTGTCTAGAGGGTAATATGACCAAGAGACCTTTCTCTGAAAAGGACCAAAGAGCCAAAGAACCACTTGAGCTAGTATATAGTGATGTCTGTGGACCGATCAATGTACAACCTAGAGGTGGGTATGGGTATTTTGTCACATTTATTGATGATTACTCTCGATATGGTTATACTTACCTAATGCATCAAAAGTCTAAAATTTTTGGAAAGTTTAAAGACTTCAAAGATGAAGCTGAAAAGAAATTAGATAAATCATTGAAAACACTTGGATTTGGAATTCAAGAATTACCTGTTGGAGTGTGGAATTATATCCGAACTCACAACACCTGGAATGCCGCAACAAAATGGTATTTCAGAAAGGAGAAAACGAACCTTATTGGATATGGTTAGGTCGATGTTAAGCCACTCATCATTACCACTCACATTCTAGGGATATGCACTTTAAACAGCAACCTATATTTTGAATGTAATGCCTTCTAAGTCTATAAGCATGACACCTTTAGAGTTATGGAATGGCTCCAAATCCAGTTTATGTCATTTTCATATATGAGGGTGTCCATCTCACGTTTTTAGACCCAAGACTGGAAAGTTAGACTCAAGGTTTGAAGGGTGTGTATTTGTTGCTATGCTCCAGAAACAAGAGGTGTGTACTTTTATAGTCGTAAGGATCAAAAGGTGTTTGTATCGACAAATTCCATTTTCATTGAGCACGATTATATGGAAAACTACAAACCTCGGAGCAAAGTAGTTCTTGAAGAATTAGCAACAGACCACATTCATGACAACTGATAACTGACAAACCACAGAAACCGATGTTCCTATTCAGGAAACCCTGGTGCAACGTCGTAGTGGGAGGTTTGTAAGACAGCATATTCGCTATGAACTAGAGGCACATGTCCTAGTGTTTGACACTGATAGAGATGATCCATTAACCTTTAAAGAGACAATGGAAGATCCTGAAAAATAGAAATGGCAAGATTCCATGAACCAAGAAATGGAATCGATGTATTCCAATTCTATCTACTTGAAGATGTCAGGCTTATTGCATGTAAATGGATCTTTAAGAAGAAAAGAGGATGCATATGGAAAATTAGAGACTTTCAAGGCACGACATGTAGCCAAAGGCTGTACACAAAGGAAAGAGTCGATTATGAAGAGACATTCTACCCATTCCCATGCTAAAATCCATTCACATCCGCTACTAGTTTAGACTACAAATATGACAAATGGATGCTAAGACACCTTTTCTGAATGACTCTCTTGAAGAAACATTACAAGAAACAGGACCATTGGCGACCAAACCTTTAGCCACATATCGAAATTCGTGGCTAAAAGCCACTTTTAGCGACCAACATTTTTCTTGGTCACTAAAAGATCTTATTTTTAACCCGGGAAAGGAAAACTAGGTGGTGCGCTAATTTTTTATCAGGTTTTACTGACCAAATAATTCTGTGGTTGGATAAAAACCTACTTTTACCGATGAATAAAATGAATCGTCACCAAAACTTGCCACTTTTCCCAACCAACTACAAAAGTCATCGCTAAAACCTACCATTTAAAGAAGACAGTAAGACCCTCTATTTCTCAGCTTCCCCATTCCACACCCAGAATCCCCTTTCCCCTCTCACCCCTGGGACGAACAAGCATCCCCCTCTCGCCCCTGCAACGAACAAGGCCTCACGCCGCGCCTCAAAATTCCCTTTCCCTTCTCACCCTCGCGACAGATCTTATTCGTTGTTGTCGTTTGTCGCCGAGCTACTTCTTCTTCATCTTCATTTTGTCCTGCTCTTCCATTGTCGTCCTCACCTCTGAGGGTACTAAGTCTCTGTCACTTTTCATGTTTCTTCTAGTTTACTTTTTGTAATATATTTTCTTAAGGAGACAACTCCATCCTCTCTCACAGTTGTTGGCAATCATTCCTAGGCATCACAAGTATTACAGCTTGCCAAGTAAGGCTAGTAGTTATTAGCTTCTTTGGAACATACATATAGTTTGTGCAAGATTTTTAATTGTTTACTCCCTCCCCATTTTTTCCATGATCTATTTTGCTTGCTTTTATACCACAAGCTAGACTCTATAAACAAAAGGGTACATTTTAGTCCACAGATACAGACTAATGTTCGGCAACCATATTTTCAAGCTAGAGCTCACCTTTAATCTTCAGGTACTTAATTTATAGTGGAGACATTAGTTATTCTAGTTGCTATTGGTCTTATTTGTTTCGAAATTTATTATGATTTACATTTCTAGCATAAGCTTATTAGGTACTCCTACATCAAAGACTCTTTCATGGCATTTAGCCGCAGAGACAAAGCCATCTTCGAAAGATGTGCCACATGCTTTTAACATGTGAGCAGAAAGAGGGATATTTGCATAAGTTTTATGGGAAAAATAATTTCAAATTTCTGTTTTGTAGTAATAAAGACCAAAAAATTCCTCGAAAGACTTTTGGAGTTTTCTATCTTGTAGGTATGTACAGGTGCAACTATTGTAATATGTCATTTACTCAAGTGACCTTGTTGCAAGTAAAATGTTTCAAGCACAACATTAGGTTATCCTCCCTTTTATTTCTTCTAACTAAATGTATCATAAAATAGATCTATTTGTGTTAATTTATTATTACTAAAATTTAATCTGCTGACAGCCGCTTTATTTACTTCTTGAACTTACAAGAAATGCCTTGTGGATAGGAACCTTTTGTAAGTCAATGTACTTGTCCTATCTACTGTATATTACCAGTGTTCCTCTAGGAATTTTGGGAAAATTCATTTATATTTACATCAAAGCTTAATAATTCTTTTTGTTGGTTGCCATTTATATCTTTTCGGTGGTGGCTGTAAAGGAAAAAATTCATGATTTTGAGAATTGAGCGTGAATTCCCTGTATAATAATATGAAAACATATAAAATAATTAATAAAGAGAATGAGAGAATAATAACACCATGATTTACATGGAAAACCTTAAAAGGGAAGAAAAACCACGGAGAGATTTTGATAGTATTTCATTATGGAGAAAGAATTTACAAGGCTAATGCAAGCTGCATAGTTAACTTGTTTTTCATGGGTGTTGAGGGTTGTTGTGATATGTTTGGAGTTATATATTTCTTTTATTTATAGGCCTTCAACCGTTACATAAAATCTGATACAGCTTATTTAATTCTATCTAAAAATAGGATCAACAGAATATTCCCAGAGATCTAGCTTATAAGCATTAACAACTTAGTAAATCTTGACTGTATGATCAATCCAATGGTCTCGCTCTATCTTCTCTTCGATGACATCTTTGGTCTAGATCTTGCCACATGTCATATCAAATTTTACCTGTACATCTTGCTTATGAGTATTAAAAACTTTTTGAATTTGAATCATTTGGTGTAGTGTGGAGAATCTGATGGTTGTAATGATTATTACCAGCTTTGCCATGGTGATGATTCCCTCGATTGGCTTCTTTGGCTTTCGTGACTTCCTATGCGAATTTTATACTTCATCTACCTTGGTTAGATGAGTACCTCTATATCAGCTTCTTTAGGTCTACCAACATGGAAAATTCAACTATTCTCATAATGCTTCCGTGACAATTGCTTTAATTTTTTTCTTCTCCGCTGATGTGGCCAAACACCAAGAATTATTCCTGTTCATTTTCCCCCATTACACTTGATGAAGTCTCTCTTCATTCAGGTGTAATGATTTGATTCCTTAATCTTCGACAATAGATTTATTCGAACCTCATAGATGTCCATATGTATTACTTCTCTAACTTGAAGTGAATTAATAATCTTTAGACAAGACTTTCTGCTCTGAATTTCTTTCCTTAATTCTGAAGTTCTGACTTTTTCTTTTTTGAAATGCCAGAGCTCTTGGCGTTTAGGTTTGAGCTTTATGGTCTAAGTTCAGCTCCTAAAACTTTCACATCATGAACTTTTGAGTTGTATGAGCTCTGCTTTACCTTCTGGTTTGGGCTCAACTCTACATTCTGATCTGGGTTCAGCTTTTAAAGCTTTTACTTTTGAGCTTTCTGAACTGAGGTCAGCTCCGCCTTCTGGTCTGGGCTCAAGTCTTGAAGCTGTCTCTGACTTCTATCTTTTCATTTTCCTTTTTTTTAGCTATCCATTGCCATTGGTGGTTTCTTCTTTTCTTTCTGCCATTACATTTTTTTATTCCCGTTCACAAATGCTTTGCAGTTGTCGAGCAATTTTTTTATCAGTTTGTTGTCGATGATGATTACTTCTTCTTCATTTGTTGTTACATCTTCTTGTTCCTTTCACGATGGACACATTGGTAGAGTTTTTTCCATTTCTTCATTTTTCATTTTCCTTCTCTCATACATTAAGATCTGTGACAAGAATGTTGTACAAGAACAATAACATTATAATTTATTGAGATGAGTAAGGAGCGAGTGTATCGTTTCATAATTGCATTGCATGAGTTTGAGTTTGATGTTCCGTATTTGTTAGTAGAGTTTCTACTATTTAATTGTTTTCTTTTTCTTTCTCTCATTTCATATTTTCCCTTTGTACTTCAGCTTCGATCAACATGAATTACCCTGTTTGTGCAATTTTTCTTTTACTGAATTCCCTTTTATTGTACTTCATTCAAAGACTTAGCAAAATTTAGGATCAAAATCTGGTACTATGTTGACTTCAAGCTTTCAACAAAATCTGTTCTTAAATACTTAGGAAACTTTTGGCTCTCAGCTCTCTTGAGAATAACTATGTTTTTTGTGAAATCTGTTCCCGAGGATAAGACTTAAATTTCCTTATGATATACGTGCTTCCTCAAGGACTTAGGTTCTAATAAAGAACCATGGCCCCGTCTTCATTCTGAGAGAATGAATTACGAACTGTCATTTTCTTTTGAGAGGAGGAGTTAGGTCCAATCAAAGACTCATGGCGTCATTTTTATTTTCTTTTGAGAACAGCGTCCGTAGACATTCCCAAGGACTCAGGCTCCTTCTGTGGAACCATGGTCCCGTTTTGATTTATCACCAGTTCACCGATAGAGTTTTTCATGTTCCCTTTCTTTTCCTCCGCTTTTCATTTTTTTTCCTATTTCTCCATTTCTCCTTTTTGGTTTCCTTTTTCCGCTCTTAAATTTTTCTTTCCTTTACTCCTGGCCTTCCCATTCTAAAACGTTGAAGTCGTGGCCTTCCTTTACTTGGCCTTTTCTTTACTCAGTTTTTTTTTACCGAGATTTTCTTTGCTCAGTTCAACATTTTCTTAATCCGCTTTTCTTTTCTCGGCTTTTCTTTGCTAAGCTCATCCTTTCTTTTCTCAACTTTTCTTTTCTCGGCATTTCTTTTCTCGGCATTTCTTTGCTCCGCTCAGCCTTTCTTTTCTCAGCTATGAAGTTCTTTCCTCAACTACTTTTCTTTTCTGCTCTGAATTTCTTTCTTCAACTACTTTTATGTTCTGAAGTTTTTCCTCAACTTTTTTTTCTGTTATGAAGCTTTTCCTTAATTTCTTTTTATTTCTGAAGTTTTTACTCAATTTCTTTTCTGTTCTGATGTTTTTCCTCAACTTCTTTTCTTTTCTGTTCTAAAGACATTTCTTTTTCCTTTCTCCAGACTTTCCCGTTCTGAAGACGTTTCCTTTTTCCATTTTGAAGTCTAAGGATGTTTCATTTCCCATTCTTTCAGACTTTCCCATTCTAATAACGGTGTACATAGACGCTCTTAAGGACTTAGACTCCTTCGGTGGAACCATGGCCCCATTTCAATTTCCTTCTAAGAACGGTGTACGTAGATACTCCCAAGGACTTAGGCTCCTTTATTTGAACCATAGACCCATTTCAATTTCCTTCTAAGAACAGCGTACGTAGACACTCCCAAGGACTTAGGATCCTTTAGTGGAAGCATGGTCCTGTTTTGATTTCCTTCTAAGGGTAGGACTTATGAATTGCCCCTCCCAAGAACTTACGCCCTTAGTTTCTTCTGAGAGTAGGACTTATGAATTGCCCCTCCCAAGGACTTACACCCTCAGTTCCTTATGAGAGTAGGACTTATGAATTGCCTCTCCCAAAGACTCACGCCCTTAGTTTCATCTGAGAGTAAGACTTATGAACTGCCCCTTCCAAGGACTTACGCCCTTAGTTCCTTCTAAGAGTAGGACTTATGAATTGACCCTCCCAAGGACTTACGCCCTTAGTTCCTTCTAAGAGTATGACTTATGAACTGCCCCTCCCAAGGACTTACGCCCCTAGTTCCTTTAAGGAACAGGATTTATGAATTGCCTGCTCTCAAGGGCTCACGCCTTAATTTCCATTGTTGTTGAAGAAGAGAGAAAGTTGATGCAAGTATTTACACGTTATCATGCCATAAGTTTTGATCGAAAGTTCCAAATTGAATTTCATGAAATTCTTTTAGAAGTTGATTATCATATGCTTTTGATGATATATAATTCGTCATTTAATTGGCTCCCAGTCGGTATTGTTTAATTAACGAATTTAACCATTCCGTAATATACACTTTCCTGAACAACCTTCATTATTATAACATTTATTCGGGAGCTACGAATCAAGTTCTGCAAATTTATTCAGTAGTAAACATACATATCTTTTTCAACAATATATATTTTTTCATATAATATTGTCTATAACGACGCACCCTAAATATTCAATTTGAAATATGTGAATAGCCTTACTTTTCTTAGCGATATCTACAAAAACTACCGTGGCTTTTGATCAAAATCTCAAAATTGAATTCTGTAAAATTCTCCAATAAAGTAGACTTTTGTATCTTTTCGATGATGTAAGATTCACTGTGTAGTCGGCTTCCAGAAAATACTGTTTAATTTCTGAAATTGTCTGTTCTACATATTCTGCATATTCTGCTTTCTCGAACAAGCTTCACAAAAATTGTCATAACTCTTGCTTGAGAGCTCCAAATCGAACTCTCTACGAAGACTACCATACTTTTGATTTGCTGCTCAACTTGAATTCCGTAAAATTCTCTACGAAATAAACTCCCATGTCTTTATAATTATGTGACTCGCCATGTAATTTTTCTTCTAGCTCTTTTTGTTTCAATTTCCATTTCCACTCCCATTATCGCTTCTGTTGTTAAGACTTTTTCATTCTCGTTGTTTGTACATCTTTTATTTTCCTCATAAAATATATTTGAAGGGCTATCAAGTCGCATCCTTCTGTTCTAAAAAATTGAATGGTTTTTTTTTTGCTTTCTCGTGCTGTAATGAAGTGGCAGCTTTCCCATTCTGTAATGAAGTGCAGCTTTCCTATTCTGAAGTGGCAGCTATCTCGTTTTGAAGTGGTAACTTTCTTGACAGAAGTGAACGTGATCTTCTTTGCTTTTCTTTTCTTTGTAATTTCAACTCTAAAATTCTTTCCTTAACAATTTTTTATTTTCTAATGAATTTCTATTCTGAAATTCTTTCAAAATTCTGTTATGAAATTCTCTTTCTAAAGCGCTGAAGCTTCTCTTTTTTAAATTTATGACTTCTACTTTATGTTCTGAAACTCTGACTTTAACTTTTCTGTTTTGAAGCTCTAACTTCAGCTTTTCTGTTCTGAAGCTTTAACTTCATATTTTCTGTTTTGAAGCTCTAACTTCAGCTTTTCTGTTCTGAAGCTTTAACTTCATATTTTCTGTTCTAAAGCTCTAACTTCAACTTTTCTGTTTGGAAGCTCCGACTTCAACTTTTTTGTTTTGATACTCTGACTTCAGCTTTTTTGTTCGGAAGCTCCAACTTCAACTTTTCTGTTATGAAGCTTTGACTTCAGCTTTTCTGGTCTAAACTCTATGGCTTTTCTGATATGATCTTTCTGAGCTATTCTGGTCTGATCTTTCTGAGCTCTTCTTTTCTTATCCATTTTTTTAACTCATCCTTCCTTCGAATGGATTTCTTTTCTGATCTCCTTCCTCAACAAGAGTCTGATATGGCGCTTTAATTCCCATTCTCACTAAGATCCTGATCTGGCACTCCTTTCCCCATTCTTTCTATGAGCCTTATCTGGCGCTCCTTTTCCCATTCTCGCTAAGAGCCTGATCTGGCGCTTCAGTTTCTATTCTTGCTAAAGGGTCTGATCCGGCGCTCTTTTCCCATTCTCGTTAAGGCTTGATCTGGCGCTTGTCCATTCTTGCTAAGAGTCTGATCTGGCGCTTCAGTTTCTAGTCTCGCTGAGGGGACTATCTCTGACGCTTCAACTTCTATTCTCGTTGGGGGGCTACTCTGACGCTTCCAATGGTCTTGATTAGCTTTTCTTTGGATTTTCATTTCGGCAATCCCTGTACTTTCGTGCAATTGGTATGTTCTTCATAACCGTCTAGTTGATCCTACAGTTCTGCTTTATCTTCTCTTCAATGGCGTCTTTGATCTAGATCTTGCCACGTGTCATATCAAATTTTGCCTGTACATCTTGCTTATCATTATTAACAACTTTTTGAATTTGAATAATTTGGCGTAGTATGACGAATCTGATGGCTGTAGTGATTACTATCAGTTTCCATGGTGATGATTCCCTTGATTGGCTTCTCTGGTTTCCGTGACTTCCTATGCGACTTTTATACTTCAGTTATCTTAGTTAGACAAGTATCTCCAGATCAGCCTCTTCAGATCTGTCAACATGGCAAATTCAACTATTCCCATAATGCTTCCGTGAAATTTACTTTAATTATTTTTCTTCTCCGTTGATGTGGCCGAACATTGAGAATTATTCTTGTTCAATGGCATTGGTGGCTTTGAATATTGCATTTCTAGTCTTGGTAAATTCTTTGAACTATGAACAAAAGCCGTTATGTATATGAATAAATAATCGATCTTTTAGGTCCTGCTTTGAATCAACTTCGAATAATATTTGAAGGAAGAAGAAGAATGAAGTTTTGGTAGTGAAAACATGCCATGGCTATACATGATTACTATTTGCTGCCTTTTCTTGTTCATTGGAACTTTTTTTGATAACATCTCACTGCAAGCTATATCTAGAATCCTAGTAATTCTAACTTACCAAAAAAAGAATCCTAGTAATTCTAAAGATAATTTACCAGGCCATAACTTTGTACTATTATTAGCTGGGTAGAAATAAGATTGTCATTCTTGGCAACTATGTATAACAATACAAGACACGCATCGTATATGCCCTTTTGGTGCATTATTAAACAATCCACACTTTTCCAACTCCCTTTTCAAGTATCAGACTTGTAACAGTTTATTATCACTCTTTGTTGTCTAAAATATCAGCATCTAACAATTAGTAATGTGTGATTGATTTAGGTAAACCAAAATCCATAACATTGGGACACGAGTCGTGGGTGTTGATAGGTTTGGTAATAAATACTATGAGAAAGCTTATGAAAAGACTCAATATGGTGAGTGATTCTTTGTCATTTGGTTTACTTTATCACTGACCACATACCAATTTAGTTTATGATCTTTTTACCGCGTAATGTTACTTTAAGCACCCAATTATCTGTAGTTCTCCTCATACTGTGTTTCGTTCTTTCACCTTTTGTGTAAATGGTACATTTAGTCAGCTTTAGATCCAAAGTTCCTGTTTTACATAAATTTTATTTGCAAAACCTGGATTTGTCTTGTACATCCAACTCCCTTGTGGTTTTCTCTATTTATACTCAACTGATAAAAAATGCCCCTAATAAGGCTTTCTTTTGATGATGCAAAACTTTTCAGTTGGTTTATGATTTTCCTATATTCTGGTTGTTCTCTGCTTTGTTTGTTGGATATTCTATAGTGCTCTCATATTAGATGATGCTTGAGGTGATACAATCTAGGCCCTGAAAATTACTGATTCCTGATGTCTATTTTATAGCATCATAGGAATCTCTAAATCTGCTTTTTTCACAATCTGGTTCTCAAGATGTTGGATAAGTTAGGTGGAGATGTCATGTAGCTTCCCTTAGAACAATGTGATATTCGAAGGATGACTGTCTAGAAAGAAAGTGACTTTGTAGTATACGGGGGGAAGTGTTATATATATGTATCTATGCTTTTTTCTTTACACCTACTTGTAGGTTAGAGGATTAACTTTAGATAACAGTTTCCTCTACATCTTAATTTTCTAATATTGGTGTAGAATTGGATTTAGGCAATGTCATAAAACTTAATCCGGCTACGAAAATTGGTTAGGAAAATAATCACTGGACTTTACTACTTGACTTGTGGGATCTGTTCTTCTGGAAAATTCTATGGTACCAAAGAGGTACTTGTGTCATGATCCATCCTTAAATGATCCATTGTGGAACCCATTTGGAGCGATGCAAGAGTGGATCACCCCAGTACCATAACATCACCCCCTTATCTTCTGTTTCATTTGGTTCTTTGTATTTACCTTGTAAATCAAAGATCTGCTATTGGTGGATTCAGTCATTGGCTTGTTTTGTTGGCTCATGTTGTTTTAGAAGGAAATAAGTGTTCATTATTTTGATCTCTTTCTTATTTTTAGCGCCTGGCTGACCATGGCATCTTAGCGGAGAAAACGCTAACGGTATGAATTCCCATATCTAGTTCTTTTTCCACAAGGGAATGAGTAGTTTGTGAGGATCGGATGACATGGTCGCAACAGTGAGGCAAAGATTCACTACAACCATTGTCTTATCTTTTCACGTGGGTTATTTCAAGTGTTTAAAAGCTTGGTTATTTTTTCAAACAACTTTTAATTTATGTCTTTTATCTAGCAAACCCAATGCACTATCATTGAGTTTTTTTTCAAGTCACAAAGCTTACGTAGGAGAGTTGTTGAAGAGAACCTTTTATTATGGATTTAAACAGGACGTCAAGTGGCTCCAAACCATCACTAAATTGCCAATTCTTGTGAATGGTGTTATCATGTTTCGCCAGCTATTTTTTTCCTATTTATCGTTCCCTTTTGCAATTTCCCTTATCTATCCATCTAAATATTAAAATCTTAGTCATTGTATTACTTTTAGAATCAATCTGAGATATGGAGTATCTTTTTTATCTTTGATCCAAACTTAATTATTTAATTCTGGCATGACGGGTTACTATTTATTTTGAATACATTTTGACTGATGTTCCTTGTCTAAAGAAAATAGTGTTAGATTTATCTTGAATTTGACTCTTTGTGATGTTACAGGAATGCATGTATACTTTCCGAGATGAGCCCCACCCATATCTTTCAAGAAAAAGAGTCTATATAATGAAAATATAGAATTAAAGAAAAAATCAAGTCGGTGGACGACCAACTACAAAACTTTCTCGCTTGGGCCCGTCAAAATGATTTTTCACCTTCTGACGATAACCCAACAGCAGAAGCATGAAGTTCAAAATTTTTGTTAACCTTTGTAGTTGTAATAATCAAGCTTTAAATACTCTCTTTATGATTTATCTTTTTTAGATACATTTGTGAACCATTTTTTGAAGTGAATTAGGTTTTAGAGATTTTGTAATGAACTCCTACAACTTTGTTACATTACATATATTAATGATTAATATATGTATTTCTTACAAAAATATCAGATTTTATAAATTTTCTAATGATTATTACTATCACATGTGTATATGAAAATTAAAAAATTCAATAGTTTTTACTTACATTATAGAAAATAAAATTTGGTCGGCAAAAACATTTTGCGATCAAATAAAATTAGTCACAAAAAACATTTCGCGACCAAGTAAAAGTTGGTCGCCAAAGACTTTAGGTGACGAAAATAATTTTGGTGGCAAAAACCTTTTGCGACCAAATATTCTTTTCATCGCAAAAACATTTTGCGACTAACTATTTTTTTCGTCGCAAAACCTTTTGTGACCAACTATTTTTTTCGTCGTCAAAACTTTTTACAACCAAAGATCGTTTGTCACAATGGTCTAACGTGATGAAGTTCATTTTTCATCGTGAACGACTTTCGTTGATAAAACGATAGTGATGACTTTCGCGATGAACGTATGTTCATCGTGTTAGACTTTTAGTGACGAGATTTTAGGGATTTAGCGACCAAAAGTGTGGTCGATAAAGCCCATATGTCTTGAAGTGAAAGCATCTATATGATGCAACCAAAAGAGTTCATGAAAAAGGGGCAAGATCAGAATGTAAACAAGTTGCTTCAATCTATTTATTGATTGAAGCAAGCACCTAGATCTTGGAATCTTACATTTGATGAAATTATTAAATCGTACGGCTCCAAGAAAAATGTTGACAAAGCTTGTGTTTATAAATACATCAAAGATAAGATAGTGATTTTCTTAAGAGAGAGAGAGAATAGGAGAGAGAGAGAGCAAGAAAGAATGAGGAAGAGAGAGAGGGAGAGAGCAAGAAAGAATGAGGGAGAGAGAGGGAGAGAGTGTGTGTGTGTGTGTGAGAGAGTGTGAGAGATATGGAGAGAGAGCGAGATGGAGAAAGTGAGAGTAGGAGGGAGAGAGAGACCAAGAAAGTAAGAAAGGGAGAAAAGGAGGGAGAGAGAGGGGGGAGATAGCGAGAGAGAGAGTAAGTGAGATAAAGTGAGAGAGAGAGAGAGAGAGACAAAGAGCGAGCGAGATATATATATACATATAGAGAAAGAGGGGGAGGGGGAGAGAGAGAGAGAGAGAGCGAGGGAGAGAGGGGGAGAGTGGGAGAGAGGGAGAGAGACAGAAAGTGCGAGAGAGAAATAGAAAGAGAGCGGGGGGAGGTAGAGAGAGTGAGAGAGAGGAAGGGAGAGTGTGACAGAGAGATGGATAGAGGGAGAGAGAGAGAGGGGAGAGAGGGGGAGAGAGAGAGGGAGAGAGCGGGGGGAGAGGGAGATAGATATGGAGAGAGAGAGGATGTTAGAGAGGGAGGGAGAGAAAGGGAACTAGAGAATGAGAGAGAGAGAGAGAGAGGGCAAGAGAAAGAGAGAGAAAGAGAGAGAGAGAGGGCAAGAGAAAGAGAGAGAAAGAGATAGAGATAGAGAGTGTGTGAGAGAGAGAATAAGAGAGAGAGAGAGAGAGGAAGAGCAAGAGAGACAACGAGAAAGAGAGAGAGTGAGAGAGAGTGAAGAAGAGAGAGGGAGGGAGGGAGGGAGGGAGAGAAAGAGATAGATCAAGAGAATGTGGGAGAGAGAGAGTGATTGAGTGAGTGAGATAAAATAAGAGAGAGAGAGAGCGAGAGACAGAACAGGAGAGAGAGAGGGGAGAGAGAGATTTTGTGAAAGAGAGTGAATGAGAGAGAGATAAAACAAAGAGAGAGAGCGAAAGAGGGGAAGTGAGAAAGTGTGAGAGAGAGAGGGAGAGTGAGGGGACAGAGAGGGAGAGAATCAAAGAGAGAGAGAGGGAGAGAGGGAGAGAGAATGCGTGAGAGAGCAAGAGAATGACAAAGAGAGAGAGAGAGAGAGAGAGAGAGAGAGAGAGAGTGTGTGTGTGTGTGTGTGTGTGTGTGTGTGTGTGTGTGTGTGTGTGCGTATGTGTGTGTGCGCGCGCGCGCGTTAGTGAGTGAGAGAGAATAAGAGAGAGAGAGAGAGAATAAGAGAGAGGGGGAGAGAGATAGTGAGAGAGAGAGAGGTTTGGTGAGAAAGAGTGAGAGAGAGGAAGATAGATAATGAGAGACAGAGAGTGAGAAAAAGATAGAGAGAGAGTGAAAGAGAAAGAGAGAGGGAGATAGATAGAGTGAGTGAGAGAGAGCGAGAGAGGGAGAGAAAGTGAGGGAAAGTGAGAGAGTAAGAGGGAGAGGGGAAAGAAAGTGATATAAAAAAACAAGAAATAAAACTGAGCGAGAAAGGTAGAGGGACAGAGAGAGTGGGAGAGAGAGAGGGAGTGAGAGTGCGAGAGAGAATGAGATAGACAGAGAGAGCGAGAGAAAGCAAGAGAGATAGAGAGAGAACAAATGAGAGAGGGGGATAGAGAGGAAGATGTAGAGTGAGAGAGAGAATGTGAAGAAGAATAGAGCGAGAGAGAGGGGTAAATAGAGAAAGAGAGATAGAGAGAGTGAAAGAGAGAGGAGAGAGAGGAGAAAGGGGGAAAGAGAGATAAAGAGGGGGAGAAATAGTGCAAGAGAGGTAGAGAGAGAGTGTGAGAGTGAGAGAGTGAGAGAGAGAAAGTCAGAGAGAGATTGAGAAAGAGGGAGATTGAGACTGTGTGAGAGAGAGGGAGAGAGAGAGAGATGTGTGAGAGTGTGTGAGAGAGGGAGAGAGAGTGAGGTAGAGAGAAAGTGAGAGTATGAAGAAAGTGAGAGAGGGAGAAAAGAAGGAAGACAGAGAGAATGGGAGAGAGGGGGGAGATAGGGAGAGAGTGAGTGAGTGAGATAGAGCGAGAAAGAGAGCAAGCGAGAGCTAGAGAATGAGAGAGAGAGAGAGATGAGTGAGAGCGAGATAGAGAGTGTGAGAGACAATAAGAGAGAGGGAGATAAAGAGAGAGAACGAGAAAGAGAGAGGGGGAGAGAGATAGATAGAGAGTGTGAGTGTCTGTGTGTGTGAGAGAGAGTGTGTGTGTGTGAGAGTAAGAGAGAGCAGGAGAGTGGGAGAGAGGGAGAGAGTAAGAGAGAAGGGAGAGAGACAGAGAGCGCGAGAGAGAAATAGAGAGAGGGGGAGGGAGGCAGAGAGAGTGGAAGGGAGAGTGTGACATAGAGATGGATAGAGGGAGAGAGAGGGATAGAGATAGGGAGAGAGAGAGGAAGTTAGAGAGGGAGAGAGAGAAAGAGAAATAGTGAATGAAAGAGAGAAAGCGAGAGAGGGTAGGAGAGAGTGAGAGAGAAAGAGATAGAGATAGAAAGAGACTGCGAGAGAGAAAATAGTAGAGAGTGGAGGAGAAAGAGAGAGTCTGTGTGTGAGCGTGTGTGAGAGAGAGAGCGAGAGAGAGTGAGGGAGAGAGGGAGAGAGAGGGGGATGGGGGAGAGAGAGAGATAGAGCAAGAGAATGTGGGAGAGAGAGAAAAAGAGAGAGAGAGGGAGACAGATAATGAGAGATAGAGAGTGAGAAAGAGATAGAGGGAGAGAAAGAGTGAAAGAGAAAGAGGGAGGGAGAGAGATAGAGTGAGTGAGAGAGGGCGAGAGATGAAGAGAAAGCGAGGGAGAGTGAGAGAGCAAGAGGGAGAGGGGAAAGAGAGTGATATAAAAAATAAGAATTTAAAACTGAGAGAGAGAAAGGTAGAGAGAGTGAGAGAGAGGGAGTGAGAGTACGAGAAAGAATGAGATAGATAGAGAGAGCGAGAGAAAGTAAGAGAGATAGAGACAGATAGAGAGAGAACAAGAAAGATGGGGATAGAGAGAAAGATGAAGAGGGAGAGAATGAGATGAAGAGATAAACTGAGAGAGAGAAAGAGAGAGATGAAAGAGAGGGAGAAATGGAGGAAGAGAGATAGAGAGAGAATGAGAAAAAGAGATAGAGCGAGAGAGAGGGATAAATAGAGCAAGAGAGATAGAGAGAGTGAGAGAGAAGAGAGAGAGGATAGAGAGAAGGGGAAAGCGAGATAGAGAGAGGAAGAAATAGTGCAAGAGAGATAGAGAGTGAGAGAAAGTCATAGAGAGAGTGTGAGAAAGAGGGAGAGGGAGACTGTATGAGAGAGAGGGAGAGAGAGTGTGTGTGGGGGAGAGTGAGAGAGAGAATGGGAGAGAGAGATAGAGAGGGGGAGAAATGGAGCAAGACAGATAGAGAGAGTGAGAGTGATAGAGAGAGAAAGTTAGAGAGAGGGAGTGAGAAAGAGGGAGAGGGAGACTGTGTGAGAGAGAGGGAGAGAGAAAGAGAGTGTGTGTGTGAGTGAGAGAGAGAATGAGATAGAGTGTGTGATTCAAAGAGCGAGATAGAACAAGATAAATAGAGAGCGACACCAAGGGAGAGAAAGTAAGAGACATAGAGAGAGTGTGAGAGAGAGACAAGGAGAGAGAGGGGGAGAGGGAGGGGAAGAGAGAGGGAGAGATAGAAAGAGAGCGAGAGGAAGAGATAGAGTGAGAGAATAAGAGAGAGTGTATGAGAGAGAGACCGGGAGAGAGGGTGAGATGGGGAGAGGGTGACGGAAAAAGAGAGAGGGAGAGAAAGACAGAGAGAGTGAGAGAGATGGAACAAGAGAGATAGATCGAGAAAGTGACAGAGGGAGAAAGAGAGAGCTCAAGAATGAGAGAGAGAAAGAGAGAGAGAGATAGTGAGAAAGAAAGAGAAACATAGTGTGTGTGTGTGTGAGTGAGAACAAGAGAGAGATAGAGATAGGGAGTGTGTGTGTGTGTGAGAGGGCGAGAGAGAGAGAGCGAGAGAGAGTGAGAGAGAGAGAGAGAGAGAGTAAGAGAGCAAGAGAGCGAGGGAGCGAGGGAGAGAGGGGGAGATAGCGAGAGAGAGAGAGTGAGTGAGATAGAGCGAGAGAGACAGAGTGAGAGCGAGCGAGATATATATATATATATATATATATAGAGAGAGAGAGAGAGAGAGAGAGTGAGTGAGTGAGAGAGAGAGATAGAGGAGAGAGAGAGACCGAGAGAGAGATAGGGGGAGAGAGAGAGCTAGAGAACGAGAGAGAGGGGGGATAAAGAGTGTGAGAGAGAGAAAGAGAGAGGGGGACAAAGAGAGAGAATAAGAAAGAGAGAGTGAGAGAGGTAGATAAATTGAGAGAGAGTGTATGTGATAGAGAGAGCAAGAGAAAGAGAGAGTGTGTGTGGGAGAAAGAGCAAGTGAGCGAGGGAGAGAGGGAGAGAGTGGGAGAGAGAGGGAGGGAGGCAGAGAGTGAGAGAGAGGAAGAGTGAGTGTGACAGAGAGATAGATAGAGGGAGAGAGAGGGAGAGAGAGGTGGAGAGAGGGGGAGAGGATGTTAGAGAGGGTTGGAGAGAAAGAGAGCAAGAGAATGAAAGAGAGTGAGTGGGCAAGAGAGAAGAGAAAGAGATAGAGAGAGAGAGAGTGTGTGAGAGAGAAAATAGGAGAGGGAGAGAAAGAGCAAGAGAGAGAACGAGAAAGAGAGAGAGTGAGTTTGTTTGTGTGTGCGTGTGTGTAAGAGAGCGAGAGAGAGAGAGTGAGAGAGAGCGAGAAAGAGTGAGAAAGAGTGAGGGAGATAGGGAGAGAGAGGGAGAGAAAGATGGAGGGAGAGAGAGAGATAGAGGAAGAGAATGTGGGAGAGAGAGAGTTGGCAAGAGAGAGGGAAAGAGATAGAGAGAGAGGGGGAGAGAGAGAGAGAGGGACGAAGAGAAAGAGAGAGAGCAAGAGAATGTGGGAGAGAGAGAATGATTGAGTGAGTGAGATAAAATAAGAGAGAGAGGGCGAGAGAGAGAAAGAGGAAAAGGGAGACTATGCAAGAGAGATGGGAGAGAAAGTGTGTGTGAGAGTAAGAGAACGACAGAGAGAGAGAGAGAGAGAGTGTGTGTGTGTGTGAGAGAGAGAGAGAGAGAACAAGAGAGAGAGAGAGTGAGTGAGTGAGAGAGAGAGATTTGGCGAGAGAGAGTGAAAGAGCGAGGGAGACAGATCATGAGAGACAGGGAGAGTGAGAAAGAGATAGAGAGAGAGGATGTTAGAGAGGGAGGGAGAGAAAGGGAACTAGAGAATGAGAGAGGGAGAGTGGGAAAGAGATAGGGAAAGGGATAGAGATAGAGAGAGAGTCTGTGAGAGGGAAAATAGGAGAGTGAGAGGAAGGTCAAGAGAGAGAATGAGAAAGAGAAAGGGAGTGAGAGAGAGTTTGTGTGTGCGCGTGTGTTAGAGAGAGCGAGAGAGAGAGTGTGAGAGAGAGTTAAGGAGAGAGAGGTAGAGAGAGGTAGAGAGGGAGGGAGGAAGAGAAAGAGAGAGAGCAAGAGAATGTGGGAGAGAGAGAGAGTGATTGAGTGAGTGAGATAAAATAAGAGACAAAGAGTGAGAGAGAGAGATGGAGAGGAATAGAGTGAATGAGTGAGAGTGATAAAACAAAGAGAGAGAGAGAGAGAGAGAGGAATAGAGAAAGTGTGTGAGAGAGAGTGTGAGAGGGAGGGGAGAGAGCAGGAGAGAGAGAATCAGAGAGAGGGCGGGTGAGAGGGAGAGAGAGTGAAAAGGCAAGAAAATGACAGAGAGTGTGTGTTTGTGTATGAGTGTGGGTGAGTGAGTGAGAGAGAATAGGAGAGAGAGACAGAGAGAGAGAGAGAACAAGAGAGAATAAGAGAGAGATAGAGAAATTTTGTGATAGAGAGAGTGAGAGAGAGAAGGAGATCGATAATGAGAGACAGAGAGAGTGAGAAAGAGATAGAGGGAGAGAAAGAGTGAAAGAGAAAGAGAGAGGGAGAGAGATACAGTGAGTGAGAGAGAGCGAGAGAGTGAGAGAGGTAGAGGAATAGGGGAAAGAGAAATTAAAACTAAGAGAGAGAAAGGTCAAGAGAGACAGTGAAAGAGGGAGAACGAGTTTGAGTGCAAGAGAGAATGAGATTGACAGAGAGAGCGAGAGAAAGTAAAAAAGACAGAGAGAGGGAGAACAAGAGAGAGAGAGGGGGATAGAGGTGAAGATGGAGAGTGGAAGAGAGATAGAGAGGTAATAAGAGGAAGAGATAGAGCGAGGGAGAGAGCGAGATAGAGAAAGAGAGAGGGGAAATATAACAAGAGAGATAGAGAGAGAGATGAGAGAGAGGAGTGAGAGAGGGAGAGAGATAGAGAGAGGGAGAAATAGAGCAAGAGATATTGAGAGAGAGTGAGAGTGAGAGAGAGAGAGAGAGTCATAGAGAGAGAGAGAGAAAGAGGAAGAGGGAGACTGTGTGAGAGAGAGGGGAGAGAGAGTGTGTGTGAGAGTGTGAGAGAGAGGGAGCCAGATAGAGAGTGTGAGAGTCCGAGAGGGGGGAGAGAGCAAGAAAGTGATAGAGGGAGAGAGAGATTATGCAAAAAGACATAAAGAAAGAGTGTGTGAGAGAGAAAACCAGACATAGAGAGAGAATAAGAGAGAGAGAGGGAGATAGGGAGAGGGAGAGAGAGTGTGTAGAAAGAGAGAGAGACAGAGTTAAAGAGAAAGAGAGATGGAGAGAGAGTGAGTGTGTGAGAGAGGGAGAGAAAGCGAGGGAGAGTGAGAGAGTGAGTGCGAAAGGGGAGAGAGAGTGATATATTGTGTATATATATATAGAGAGAGAGAGTGGGAGAGAGAGGGAGTGAGAGTGCAAGAGAGAATGAGATAAACAGAGAGCGACACAAAGTTAGAAAAACTAAGAGAGACGTAGAGAGTGAGTGATAGTGAGACGGGGAGAGAGAGGGGGGACAGAGGGAGAGGAAGAGAGAGGGAGAGATAGAGAGAGCGAGAGGAAGAGATAGAGTGAGAAAACAAGAGAGAGTGTGTGAGAGAGAGACTGGTTGAAAGGGAGAGAGGGGGAGAGAGTGGGAAAGAGAAAGAGAGAGGGAGAGGGAGAGGGGGAGAGAGTGAGAGATATAGAACAAGAGAGAGAGATCGATAAAGTGAGAGAGGGTGTGACTTAAGGAGAGAGGGAGCTCAAGAATGAGAGAGAGAGTGTGTGTTGGTGAGAAAGAAAGAGAAATAGAGAGAGTGTGTGTGTGAAATAGAGAACAAGAGAGAGATAGAGAGAGATAGGAAGTGTGTGTGTGAGACAGAGAGCGAGAGAGTGAGAGTGAGATAGAGTGAGAGAGCGACAAAGAGTAAAAGAGCAACAGAGCTTGGGAGAGAACGCGAGAGAGAGATAGAGAGGGGAGAGAGATTAGGAATTATAGAGAGAAAGAGCAAGAGATTGAGAGAGATAGAAAAAGGGAGAGAGTGAGAGGGAGAGAGGGAGGGAGGGAAAGAGAGAGAATCGGAGAGAGGGAGCGAGAGAGAATGAGGGAGACAGAGTGATCGAGACTATGTGAGAGGGAGGGAGAGAGAGCAAGATTAAGAGAGAGTGAGAGTACGAGAGGAAGACAAAGAGAGCGAGAAATTGAGAGAGGGAGAAAAGGAGGAAGAGAGAGTGTGTGTGTGAAAGAGAGGGAGAGAGGGGGGAGGTAGCGTGAGAGAGAGTGAGTGAGATAGAGCGAGAGAGAGAGAGAGCGAGAGCGAGAGAAAGAGAGAGTGAAGGAGAGAGAGAAAGAGAGGGAGAGAGGGAGAGAGATAGGGGAAGTTAGAGAGGGAGGGAGAGAAAGAAAGCTAGAGAACGACACAGAGAGAGAGAGGGGGTAAGAGAGAGAGAAAGAGAAGGAGAGAGAGAGGGTGAGTGAGAGGGAGATAAAGAGTGTTTGAGAGAACAAGAGAGGGTGGGAGACAAAGAGAGTGAAGGAGAAAGTGAGAGCGAAATAAATAGAGAGAGTGTGTCTGTGAGAGAGAGAGAGAGCGCGAGAGAGCGAGTGAGACAGCGACAGAGCAAGAGAGGGAGGGGGAGAAAGAGAGAGTGGGAGAGGGAGAGACGGAGAGAGATAGAGAGAGCGAGAGAGAAATAGAGAGAGAGGGAGGGAGGTAGAGAGAGGAAGAGTGAGTGTGACAGATAGATGGATTGAGGGAGAGAGCGGGGGAGAGAGGGAGGGAGAGGGAGAGAGAAAGAGAGGATGTTAGAGTGGGAGGGAGAGAAAGAGAGCTAGAGAATGAGAGAGAGAGAAAACGGGTAAGAGAGAGAATGATATAGAGAGAGTGAGACAGAAAATAGGAGAGAGAGAAGAAGAGCAAGAGAGAGAACGAGAAAGAGAGAGACAGTGAGAGAGAGAGCCTTTGTGTGTGCGTGTGTGTGAGAGAGCGAGAGAGAGAGTGAGGGAGAGAGCGAGAGAGAGGGAGAGAGAGGGAGAGAGAGAGGGAGGGAGAGGGACAGAGAGAGAGAATGTGGGACAGAGAGAGAGTGATTGAGTGAGTGAGAGAAAAAGAGAGAGAGTGTGAGAGGGAGAAACAAGAGAGAGAGGGATATAGAGAGGGAGATAGAACGATTTTGTGAGAAAGAGTGAGTGAGAGAGAGAGAGATAAAACAAAGAGAGTGAGCGAGAGAGAGGAAGAGAGAAAGTGTGAGAGAGAAAGAGAGGGAGAGAGGGAGAGAGAGAGAAAGAGTGATAGAGCAAGAGAGGGAGAGAGGGAGAGAGAGAGAGAAAGAGTGATAGAGCAAGAGAAGGACTGAGAGAGAGAGAGAGAGAGAGAGAGAGAGAGAGAGAGTGTGTGTGTGTGTGTGTGTGTGTGTGTGTGTGTGTGTGAGTGTGTGTGAGTGTGTGTGAGAGAACAAGAGAGAGGGAAAGAGAGAGCAAGAGAGAGAGAGAGACATTTTGTGAGAGAGAGGGAGACAGATAATGAGAGACAAAGAGAGTGAGAAAGAGATAGAGGGAAAGAAAGGGTGAAAGTGAAAGAGAGAGGGAGAGAGATAGAGTGAGTGATAGAGAGCGAGAGAGGGAGAGAGAATGAGGGAGAGTGTGCGAGCAAGAGGGAGAGGAGAAAGAGAGTGATATAAAAAACAATAAATTAAAAGTGAGAGAGAGAAAGGTAGAGAGAGTGTGTGAGAGAGAGATAGGGAGTGAGCGTGCGAGAGAGAATGAGAGAGAGAGAGCGAGACAGAGTGAGACAGAGAGAGAGAACAAGAGAGAGGGGGGACAGAAAGGAAGATGGAGAATGCCAGAGAGACGAGTGAGAGATAGGGAGAGGGAGAAATAGAGCAAGAGAGGGGGAGAAATAGAGCAAGAGAGATAGAGAGAAAGTGAGAGTGAGAGATTGAGAGAGAGAGAAATTAAAGAGAGAGAGAGATTGAGAAAGAGGGAGACTGAGACTGTGTGATAGAGAGGGAGAGAGAGTGTGTGTGTGTGTGTGTGTGAGTGTGAGAGAGGGGAAGAGAGAGCGAGATAGAGTGAAAGTGAGAGTACGAGAGGGAGAGGGAGAGAGCAAGAAAGTGAGAGAGGGAGAAAATGAGGAAGGGAGAGAGAGAGATGGGGTGAGTGAGAGCAAGATACAGAGTGTGAGAGAGAAAAAAGAGAGAGAGGGGGAGACAAAGTGAGGGAACGAGAAAGAGTGAGTGAGAGAGAGAGATAGATAGAGAGAGTGTATGAGTGAGAGAGAGAGCGAGCGAGATAGAGAGCATGTGAGAGCGAGTGAGTGAGAGAGCGAGGGAGAGAGGGTGACAGTGAGAGAGAGAAAGGGAGACAAACAGAGAGCGTGAGAGATAAATAGAGAGAGATGGAGGGAGGGAGGTGTAGAGAGTGTGAGAGAGGAAGGGAGAGTGTGACATAGAGATGGATAAAGGGAGAGAGAGGGGGGAGAGGGAGAGAGATAGGGAGAGAGAGGATGTTAGAGAGGGAGGGAGAGAAAAAGAACTCAAGAATGAGAGAGGGAGTGAGAGAGCGGGCAAGAGGGAGAGAGAGAAAGAGATAGAGAGAGAGAGAGTGTGTGTGTGTGTGTGTGTGTGTGTGTGTGTGAAAATGGGAGAGAGAGACAGGAAGAGCAAGAGAGAGAATGAGAAAGAGAGAGAGTGAGAAAGAGAAAGAGAGAGAGTCTATGTGTGTGCATGTGTGTGAGAGCGAGAGAGAGTGTGTGAGAGAGTGAGGGAGAGAGAGAGGGAGAGAGGGAGGGAGGGAGGGAGAGAGATAGAGCATGTAAATGTGGGAGAGAGAGAGAAAGTGATTGAGTGAGTGATAAAATAAGAGAGAGAGAGTGAGAGAGAAAGTGTGAGAGAGATAGAGGGGGAGAGAGGGAGAGTGTGGGGAGTGAGAGGGGGAGAGAGAATCAGAGAGAGAGAGTGGGAGAGAGTATGTGTGAGAGATTAAGAGAATGATAAGAGAGAGAGTGTGTGTGCATGTGAGTAAGTGAGAGCGAACAAGAGAGATAGAGTGAGAGAGAGAGGAGAGTGAGAGAGGGAGAGAGAGATAGAGGAGAAATGGAGCAAGAGAGATAAAGAGAGTGTGAGAGTGAGAAAGTGGGAGAGAGAAAGTTAGAGAGAGTGTGAGAAAGAGGGAGAAGGAGAGTGTGAGAGAGAGGGGGATAGAGAAAGAGAGAGAGTGTGAGAGTGAGAGAGAGAATGAGAGAGAGGGGGAGTGAGAGTGCGAGATAGAGTGAGATAAACAGAGAGAGAGAGAGGAAGACATAGAGTGAGAGAACAAGAGAGAGTGTATGAGAGAGAGTGTGAGAGAGAGACTGGGTGAGAGGGTGAGAGAGAGGGAAAGAAAGTGTGAGAGAGATAGAATAAGAGAGTTAGATCGTGAAAGTGAGAGAGGGAGAGATAGAGCTCAAGAATGAGAGAGAGAGGGGGGCGAGAAAGAAAGAGAAGCAGAGAGAGAGAGTGTGTGTGTGTGTGATAGAGAACAAGAGAGAGATAGAGAGAGAGCAAGAGAGAGTGATAGAGCGAGAGAGAGTAAGAGAGCAAGAGAGCGAGGGAGAGAACGTGAGAGAGAGAGATAGTGAGGGGAGAGAGACTGAGAGTTAGAGAGAGAAAGAGCAAGAGATTGAGAGAGATAGAAATAGCGAGAGAGGGAGAGGGAGAGGGGGAGAGAGAGGGAGAATAAGAGAGAGAGAGAAGGAGAATGAGGGAGACAGAGAGTGAGACTGTGTGAGAGAGAGGGAGAGAGAGACTGAGAGTTTGAGAGTGTGTGAGAGTGGGAGAGAGAGCGAGATTGAGAGAGAGAGAGCAAGAGTGAGAGAAAGAGAGGGAGTGAAAGAGTGATAGGGAAAGAGATTTTGTGAGATAGAGTGAGAAAGTGAGGATTGAGAAAGAGATAGGGAGAGAGAGAGAGAATGTTAGAGAGGGAGGGAGAGAAAGGTAACTAGAGAATGAGAGAGTGAGAGAGTGGGCAAGAGAGAAAAAGAGATAGAGAGTGTGTGTTAGAGAGAGGAAGAGCAAGAGAGAACGAGAAAGGGAGAGGGAGTGAGAAAGAGGGAGAGAGAGTCTGAGAGAGTGAGAAAAAGATAGGGAGAGAGAGAGAGAATATTTTAGAGAGGGAGGGAGAGAAAGGTAACTAGAGAATGAGAGAGAGAGAGAGAGCGGGCAAGACAAAGAAAGAGATAGAGAGAGTGTGTGTGAGAGAGAGGGAGAGCAAAAGAGAACAAGAAAGAGAGAGGGAGAGAGAGAAAGTCTGTGTGTGTGCGTGAGTGAGAGAGAGCGAGAGAGAGAGAGTGAGAGAGAGTGAGGGAGAGTGAGGGAGAGAGGGAAAGAGTGAGGGTGAGAGTTAGGAAGGGAAAGTGATAGAGCAAGAGAAATGTGGGGGAGAGAGAGTGATTGAGTGTGAGATAAAATAAGAGATAGAGAGCGAGAGAGAGAACAAGAGAGAGAGAGATGGAGAGAGAGGGAGAGAGAGACTTTGTTAGAGAGAGTGAATGAGAGAGAGAGGGAGATAAAACAAAGAGAGAGAGAGCGACAGGGAGGAAGAGAGAAAGTGTGAGAGAGAGGGAGAGAGAGGGGGAGCGAGATGGAGAGAGAGAGAGAGAGAATCAAAGAGAGAGGGAGAGAGGCAGAGTGTTTGAGAGAGCAAGAGAATGACAGAGAGAGTGTGTGTGTGTGTGTGTGAGTTAGTGAATGAGAGAGAACAAGAGAGAGAGACAGAGACAGAGAGAGAGAACAAGAGAGAGAGGGAGAGAAAGAGTGACAGATAGAGATTTTGGTAGAGAGAGTGAGAGAGAGTTAGGGTGGCAGATAATGAGAGAGCAGAGAGAGTGAGAAAGAGATAGAGGGAGAGAAAGAGTGAAAGAGATGGAGGGAGAGAAAGAGTGAAAGAGAAAGAGAGAGGGAGAGAGATAGTTGTAGTGAGAGAGAGGGAGAGGGGGAGAGAAAGTGAGGGAGAGTGAAAGAGCAAGAAGGAGAGGGGAAAGAGAGTGATATAAAAAACAAGAAATTAAAACTGGGAGAGAGAGTGGAAGAGAGAGAGGGAGGGAGTGAGAGTGCAAGAGAGAATGAGATAGATAGAGAGAGCTAGAGAAAGTAAGAGAGACGGAGACAGAGAGAGAACAAGAGAGAGGGGGATAGAGAGGAGAGGAAGATGGACAGTGAGAAAGAGAGAGAGAGACAATGAGAGGAAAAAATAGAACGAGAGAGAGAAAGAGAGAATGAGAGACAGATATAGAGAGAGGGAGAAATAGAGCAAGAAAGATAGAGAGTGAGAGAGAGAGGGGAGAGGGAGAGAGAGATAGAGAGGGGGAGATATGGAGCAAGAGAGATAGAGAGAGTGTGAGAATGAGGTGGAGGGAGATTGTGTGAGAGAGAGGGATAGAGAAAGAGAGAGTGTGTGAGAATGAGAGAGAGAATGGGAGAGAGAGAAAGGGAGTGAGAGTGCGAGGGAGAATGAGATAAATAGAGAGTGCGACACAAAGTGAGAGAAAGTAAGAGAGATATAGAGAGAGAGTGAGAGAGAGATCTGGAGAGAAAGAGGGAAGGAAAGGGAGAGGAAGAGAGAGGGAAATATAGAGAGAAAGTGAGAGGAAGAGATAGAGTGAGAGAACAAGAGAGTGTATGAGAGAGAGACCGGGAGAGAGGGAGAGATGGGGAGAGAGTGATGGAAATAGAGAGAGAGGGAGAGAAAGACAGAGAGAGTGAAAGAGATAGAACAAGAGAGAGAGAGTGATTGAGTGAGTGAGATAAAATAAGAGAGAGGGTGAGAGAGAGAACAAGAGAGAGAGATGGGGGAGAGAGAAAGATTTTGTGAGAGAGTGTGAATGAGAGTGAGAGAGATAAAATAAAGTGAGAGAGAGCGAGAGAGAGGAAAGGAGAAAGTGTGTGTGTGAGAGAGAGATAAAATAAAGTGAAAGAGTGCGAGAGAAAGGAAGAGAGAAAGTGTTTGAGAGGCAGCAGGAGAGAGAGGGAGAGTGAGGGGAGAGAGCAGGAGAGTGAGAGAGAGAGAGAGAATCTAAGAGAGAGAGAGAGGAAGAGAACGACAGAGAGTGAGAGTGTGTATGTGTGTGTGTGTGTGAGAGAGAGAGAACAAGAGAGAGAGAGAGAATGAGATAGAGAGAGAGAGCGAGAGAGTGAGGGATTTTGTGAGAGAGAGTGAGAGAGAGAGGGAGTTAGATAATTAGAGATAGAGAAAGTGAGAAAGATATAGAGGGAGAGAAAGAGTGAAAGAGAAAGAGAGAGGGAGAGACATAGAGTGAGTGAGAGAAAGTGAGAGACGGAGAGAAAGGGAGACTGAGAGAACTAGAGGGAGAGGGGAAAGAGAAATTAAAACTAAGAGAGTGAAAGGTAGAGAAAGTGTGTGAGAGATGGAGTGGGAGAGTGAGAGAGAGAGAGAGAGGGATAGGGAAAGAGAGAGTATGTGAGAGTGAGAGAGAGAATATGAGAGAGAAAGGGGGAGTGATAGTGCGAGATAGAATGAGATAAACAGAGATAGTGACATAGAGTGAAAGAAAGTAAGAGAGTCATAAAGAGAGTGAGAGAGAGACAGGGAAAGAGAGAGGGAGGGGAAGAAAGAGGGAGAAATAGAGAGAGAGGAAGAGATAGAGTGAGAGAACAAGAGGGAGTGTATGAGAGAGAGTGAGAGAGAGACCGAGAGAGAGGGAGAGAGGGGTGAGAGAGGGAAAGAGAGAGAGGGAAAGAGAGAGAGGGAAATAGAGTGTGAGAGAGATAGAACAAGAGAGTGAGATCGCGAAAGTGAGAGAGGAAGTGAGAGAGGGAGAGAGAGAGAGAAAGGGGGTGAGAAAGAAAGAGAAGAAGAGTGTGTGTGTGTGTGTGTGTGTGTGATAGAGAACAAGAGAGAGATAGAGAGAGAGAGAAAGATAGGGAGTGTGTGTGTGTGTGAGAGGGCGAGAAAGAGAGAGTGATAGAGCGAGACAAAGTAAGGAGCAAGAGAGCGATGGAGAGAGGGAGAGAACGTGAGAGAGAGAGGATAGTGAGGGGAGAGAGACTGAGAGTTAGAGAGAGAAAGAGCAAGAGATTGAGAGAGATAGAAAGAGCGAGTGAGTGAGAGGGAGAGGGGGGAGAGAGAGACGAGAGAGAATGAGGGAGACAGAGAGAGTGAGACTGTGTGAGAGAGAGAGGTAGAGCTAGAGAGACAGAGAGTTTGAGAGTGGGAGAGAGAGCGAGATTAAGAGAGAGAGAGAGAGAGAGAAAGAGTGAGAGAAAGAGAGGGGGAGAGAGAGTGATAGGGAGAGGGAGGGGGAGAGAGAGGAGGGAGGGAGAGGGAGGGGGAGAAAGAGAAGAAGAGATAGAGTGAGAGAACAAGAGAGAGTGTGTGAGAGAACGTGAGAGAGAGAGACCAGGAGAGAGGGAGAGAGGAGGAGAGGGAGAGGGAGAGAGAGATGGGGAAACAGCGAGAGTAAGAGAGATAGAACAAATGAGAGAGGAAGTGAGACAGGGAGAGAGCGATAGCTCGAGAACGAGAGAGAGAGTGGGCGGGAAAGAAAGAGAAATTGAGAGAGTGTGTATGTGAGATAGAGAGCAAGAGAGATGGAGGGAGAGCAAGAGAGAAAACAAGAAAGAGAGAGAGATAAAGATAGGGAATGTGTATGTGAGAGAGCGAGTGAGAGAGAGAGAGGGGGTGAGAGAAAAAGAGAGAGGGAACAATAGAGAGACAGATAGGAACAATAGAGAGACGGTGAGGAACAATGTGAAGGAGGGAGAGTGAGTTAGAGAGAGAGGGAGGGAGGGAGATAGTGAGAGATAGAGAGAGATAATGATAGAGAGAGATAATGAGAGACAGTGAGAGAAAGATATAGCAAGATAGTGAGAGATAGAGAAGGGAGAGTGAGGGAGAGATATAAAGTGAGAGGGAGAAAGAGAAAAAATGTGAGAGGGAGAGAGGGGGGAGAGAGAGAGGGTGAGTGAAAGAGGGAGACATAGAAAGAGTGAAAGAGATAGACAAAGAGAGAGGAGATAGAGAGAGAGAATGAGAGAGGATTTGAAAGACAGAGAGAGCGAGCGAGAGAGAGAGAGAGAGAGCGAGAGTGGGAGAGAGAGTGTGAGAGAACGAGAGTGGGAGAAAGAGAGAACAAGAGAGAGTGAGACAATAAGAGAATGAGAGAAATGGAGAGAGAACGAGAGAGAGTGTGTGTGTAAGAGAGGAAGAGAGAGGGGAGAGACAGCTAGAGAGAGTGTGTGACTGAGATAGTGAGAGTGAATGAGAGAGATGGCGTGAGAGATCTAGGAGAAAGGGTGAGAGAGAAAAGAGAGAAAGTGAGGCAAAGAGAGAGAGCGAGGGAGAGCAAGAGAGAAAGAGAACGAGAATGAGAAAGTGAGAGAGATAGAGAGAGTTTGTGTGAAGGAGGGAGGGAGAGAAAGAGACAGAGATAAAGAGAGAGAGACAGAGAGAAAAAGAGAGAGAGATAGATAGATAGAGAGAAAGAGAGAACAAGAATGAGATGGAAATAGGAGAGAGAGATAGAGAGGGAAAGAGCAAGAAAATGATAGAGCGATTGGGAGAGAGTGAAAGAGAGAATGAAGGAGAGTGAGAGAGAGATATAGAGTGAGAAAGGGAGAGCGAGGGAGAGCGATCGAGGGATAGAAAAGGGAGGTATATATATATAGAGAGAGAGAGAGAATGAGAGACAGCAAGAGAAAAAGTGAGAGCATAAGAGCAAGTGATAGATATGGGAGAGTAAGAGCGAGATAGAAAGAGAGAGTGAGAGAGAAAGAGACAGCGGGAGAGAGAGATAGAGAGAAAAAGAGAGAAGAGAGAAAAAAAGAGAGAGGAGAGACAGAAAGGGTGACAGAGTGGGAGAGAGAGGGAAAGAGAGAGAGAGAGAGAGAAAGAGAGAGAAAAGAGAGAGTGAGGCAGAGAGCGAGGGAGAATAAGAGAGAAAGAGAGAGTGTGTGTGTGAGAGAGAGAGTGTGAGAGTGAGTGAGCGAGTGAGAGAGAAAGAGAGAGAGTGTGTGTGAGAGAGATAGATAGAGAGAGAATAAAAGAGACATTAAGAGAGGGGGGAGAGAGGGAGAGAGAGAGAGATGGAGAGAGAAAGAAAGATAGAAAGCGTGAGAGAGATAGAGAGGGAGGGAGAGTAAGAGAGAGAAAGGGGGATATAGTGAGAGAGCGAGAGAGAGAAGGCCAAGAGAGATAGAGATAGAGAGAGAAAATGAAAGACAGCTAGAGAAAGAGAGAGAGCGAGAGAGCGAGAGTGTGAGAGAGGGGAGAGCGAGAGGAAAATAGAAAAGGAGACTAAGAGCGAGAGAGACAGACAGAGAGAGGGAGAGAGAGATAAAGAGAGAGATAGAGAGACAGAGAGAGAGAATGAGGGATAGAGAAAAAGATAAATGGATATAGAGAGAGGAGGGAGAGAAAGGGCGAGATAGAGAGAGCGAGGGAGTGAGAGAGAGAGATGGAGAAAGAGAACGAGAGAGAGGGGGAAAAGAGAGAGGGGGAGAGTGAGAATGAGAGAGAGTGTGTGAGAGAGAACAAGAAAGAGGGATAGAGAGAGTGAGAGCGAGAGGGAGAGAGAGAGATAGCGAGAGAAAGGGAGAGAGCAAGATATAGAGAGGGGAGAGTGAGAGCGAGATAGAAAGAGACCGAGAGAGAGGGAGAATGTGTGTGTGTAAGAGGGAAAGATAGAGAGAAAGGGAGAGATAAGGAAAGAGTGAGATAGTGAGAGAGAGAGGGACATAGAGAGAGGGGGAGAGAAAGCGAGGGAGAATGAGAGAGACAGAGAGAGCAAGAGAGTGAGAGAGAGTGTGTGAAGATAGAGAGGGAGATAGTGAGAGAGTGAAAGAGAGAGAGAAAGTGAGATAAAGAGAGAGGGAGGGAGAGAGAGAGAGAATGAGAGATAGCGAGAGAAAGGGAGAGAGTAAGAGAGCAAGAGATAGAAATGGGAGATTGAGAGCTAGAGGGGGGAGAGTGTGTGTGTGTGTGTGTGTGTGTGTGTGTGTGTGTGTATGAGAAAGAGAGATAGAGAAAGAGAGAAGAGATAGAGAAATGGAGAGATAGGGAGAGAGCGAGATAGTGAGAGAGGGAGACAGACATAGAGAGACAAAAGGGAGAGAGTGGGAGAGAAAGAGCGAGAGAGTGAAAGAGAAAGAGAGAGAGTGAAAAAGAGTAAGTGAGTTAGAGAATTAGGACTTTCATAGGCTTATAATGTATGGCTAGGGTTTAGGGTAGGATAAAAGAAGTTATTTTGGCTCAATCTTTACCCATAGTCAAATATTCATTCTAGGAATCAACAAGCTTAATTCAACTCTTCTTGCAACACCTCCAAACTTGTCATTCCACTTCTTGAAATATTCAACAATGCTCAACCATTCTTGTTTTTCTAATTTGATTTTCTTAAGCTTCTTTTTTTCTTAACGAATTTTCAGCTAATAGCTCTCAATCCAGTTGGTCTTAGGGTATTAAGTGTTAAGACACCCCTTCGACCTTAGTCACTCAAGTCCAAAAGGCTACGATATCAAACTTATTCACATTTTTTTAATATATCAAAACTTCTCCCATTCACCCAAATTGTCATAGCTCCAAGCATATTCCTAGAACATTCAAATACTATGAGTGAGAAGGTTTAAAGAGGAAAAACTTTTTAGGAGGTTGGAAAGTTGTCCTGGATGATAAAAAATGGCTATGTAAGCTCAACAGGGATGACTAGGGAAAGAATTATGCACAGGTTGGCTTAAAAAGCTCAAACAATCCAAAGATGGCCTAAATCATATCCTAAGTGAAGTGTAGCCTAGAATTTCACCTCGAACAACAATCAAATTGGTTCTAAAGTTCTTATGAGATCATAATGGTTTCTTCAGTCATATAAACCTTCTCTAAGCAAAAAAAAGATAATCAAACGCTCAAGGCTAGGTGCTCAATATGTCGGGATTCTCTAGTATAATGCAAATCAATACTTCATTCAAACCCACACTGATACACAAATTCAAAATTTTTTCCAAAGCTATCAATAATTCAAAACCAATCTCATCATAGGTGTTAGTGTTGTCAACAACAGAACGCCAAAAAAAATTAAATTAATACCACCACCCCTAAACTAAAAACTTTCAATGTCCTCAATGAAAAGAAAATATGTAAAAGGAGTAAGTAGAGAGGACTTCCTTGAATAATGATGAGTTATCATCCTCGTCAGTCTCTGCATTGTTCGTGTTGTCTTCAACTACGAGGAAAGTGGTGCATGAGCCAAATTTGTCCATAGTTTTTTTTATAAACACCTGAAGAAAAACAAAAATAATATGAGTAAAAGAAAATAAAAAAATAAAGAAAATGAAATAACAGAAATATAATCAAGTTACCTCCCGGTAGCGATTGCTTTAATGTCTTCAGCCATACATAATGATCATCCGTTGTCCACTTACTTTAGAATTGCCTTTGTGTCAGAATTGACCAGCCTAAGACCATTTGTTGTTCTCTTAAAAACCTCAGCACATTGGCTTCTTGTTCACCATTTAACAAAGTAGAGATAATGACAGACAAAGTGGATTTTTCTCCCATAAAGGTGTACCGAAGGTGGCAGTCTAACACCAACTTTTTATTAATAAATGGTAGGTGTCTAGGTTTACCTTCTCCAAATTATGCGCTGTCCATCCATAAACAACTATTCATATCATTTGGGTGTTTTATAGCTTTGAAGACATTAAAAATTATTTGATCATCTTGCACTCTCAGAACAAGTTCTCCTTTTTGCACATCAATCAGAGTTCTTCCAGTAGCTAAAATTGGTCTACTAAGAATAATTGGAATTTCTTGGTTTCCTCTATGTCAAGAATAATAAAATCAGCTGGGAAGATACATGTATCCACCTTTACCAAAACATCATCAATAATCCACAATAGATATCTGATAGACCGATCAGCTAACTGTAAAGATACCACCATGGGCTTAGCTTCTCCGAGACCTAGCTTCTTATAAGCTGAATATGGCATCAAATTGATACCAACCCCAAGATCACATAAAGCCTTTCCAAAATATGAATTCCCAATAGTGCAAGGAATAGTAAAACTCCTAGGATCCTTTAACTTCGGAGGTAATTTATTCTGCAAGATAGCACTACACTCCTTAAGGAGTGCAACTGTTTCATACTCCTCTAGCTTTCTCTTGTTTGAGAGAATATATTTCATGAATTTGACATAGCTCGACATTTGTTCCAAAGCATCAACAAAAGGGATATTATATGTAGTTTCCTAAACACACCAAGAAACTCATAAAACTGCTTGTTCAATTTCTACTTTTGGAATGGTTGAGGGTATGGAATAGGTGTAACATATGGTGGAGGATTATCAGGAAAGAGCTTTGACTTAGGCTTGCCTTCCTTATTTTCTTAGCTCTTGGCAAGGTTATCACCTATTGTCTCAACTTCTGCTTCAATTGGCAGAGAATTTTAATAGTGATTTTATGAGGTTCTGCTAACTCCTTGCCACTACGAAGAGTAATGGCGTTTACTTGTTCTTTTGGATTCCTCTCCGTGTTGCTCAATAGAGAACCTTAAGGTTTTTATGTGAGTATTTCTGAATGTTGACCCATTTGAAGCTCTAAATTCCTAATCGGCGCAGCTTGACTCTGAATACTAGTTTCTTGCCTTTGAATACTTGTCTTTTACCTCTAAAGTGTAGCATCTGTTCTTGCCATAAATTGAGTAGTATTAACTGTGAGCTGGGCAATAGCATCTTCTAGAAAAAATTTAGGTCGCTAAGGCTGAAACTAATGCTGAGTTGCAACTGGTTGATTAATCACATTTTGATTATTCTTTCACGAGAAATTAGGGTGATTTCTCCATCCTTGATTGTAGGTGTTTGAGAGTGGATTATTCTGCCTATTGTAGTTCCCAACAAAGTTAACTTGTTCATACTTAGAAGGAGCAAATGGATTTCCATCTTGACATTCTGTGCTAGAATGAGGTCCATTACATAATTCACAAACTTCCTATGTCACTTGAATTACACTAGCATTGGCAGTGAAAGGGCTAAATTGCTTTGAAAGTGTAGCTACTTGATATGTGAGGGCAGTAATAGCATCTACTTCATGAACTCCATGAGTCTTTCTTGGTACATTACACTCAGTTGGCCATTGATAAGCATTAGCAGCCATCTCTTCTAGCAAGTCATAGCCATCCTCATGTGTTTTACCTATCAAAGCACCTCCTGTTGCGGCATCCACTAACGTCCTTGTTGAATTTCCTAAACCATTGTAGAAAGTTTGAACTTGCAGCCATCCAGGTGGTCCATGATGTGGGCATCCTCTCAACATCTCTTTAACATTTCCCATGCTATAAAGATACTCTATATCGTGTTAGGAAAATATGGTGATCTCATTCCTCATTTTGGCTATTTTAGCTGGTGGAAAGAACTTTGCTAAAAATTTCTCGAAGAGACCATTCCAAATAGTTAGTGATCCAGTTGACACAGAGTTCAATCAACTCTTAACCTTATCCCAAAGGGAGAATGAGAATAATCTCAACTTAATTGCATCAGATGAGCCATTATTATACATGAATGTCTCAAAAATTTCAGGAAAAGTTTCTATGTGGACGTTTGGATCATCGTGAGGTAGACCACTAAACTAATTTTCTCGTAGCATTTGAACGATAACTGGATTTATCTCCTTACTTTTCTATTACGTCGACAAGTTCGCTCAATTTCCAAATTAAGGGGAGTCAAATTCTCACTTCCAAATTTCTCATACACCACAGAGAACGCCTAAAAATTCAAAAATAAAATATAAACAACCGTAAATAAAATAAATAAGACAAAGTAAGATTCAACATATGTAACTCAAATATTAATAAACAAAATCAATCCCCGACAATGACGTCAAAAACGTGTTGCATTATAGTACAAGTGTACACTATCGTCGTCAAGTAAAATTTTTTTATAAGAATATAGTATCGTCCACAGGATTGATTGATATTAATAATTGAAATTAACTAAACCTTAATTCTACTTGAGAATGATGAAAATGTGAGATTTTTAATGAACCTAAAATGATAAAGATTTGACAAAGATAAAATTTGAATAGTTCAAAGCTCTAGGGTTTTCGATTTCACCAAACCAAACATGTTTTAAATTCCAATTCTCAATCAATTAACATTTATTCAGAACATTGAAAGTGAATTCTCTAATATAATTATCAATCTTTCTCAAGCATTGATAATAATAAATAAAAAAATATAAATCATACATCTCTTTCAAGATTCAATATAATGAAACCCATTTAACACAAGAATTATAGTTGCTACACTAGATTCATAATTATCTCTAACTTATGAAATTCTCATGGTGTTATAAACTAAGAGCAGATTCAATCATCACTTCTCAGTCTCAGAATTAAACAAAAATCATGCAATAGCTGGCAGACAATCACAAGCATTAAGAACGAATTATGACACTCAATAATACTGAATAAACATCGATTGAATTAAAAAAATAAAATTTATGAACAACCATGGTTTGGCTACGTCGTAGCCTTAGATAAATTTTTTTGAACATAATGAAATAAGAAAACATTCTACTAATATTCATAAACATAGAGAAAAGAGAAAAAAAACTAGTTTTGAGGATGGAATTGAAGTTGGGCATCATCTCCGAGTTCGATCTTCCTTTTCTCCTCTCCAAAAGCCTCCTCCTTTGCCTCCCACATTCAAAAAACATCAAAAGACCCTTCTAAAACTCTAAGTTATTCTATTTATACCCTAGGGTTCGAAAAGGGTAAATTTGCAATAAAAATCAATTAAAAATTTATTCCCGCGCCAGCGTTGTGATGAGAGCACTAAAGAGCAGGAGAAAAAGAGAGAGAGAGAGAAAGAGAGAGAGAGAGAGAGAGAGAGAGAGAGAGAGAGTAACTAACTTAATGAGTGAGAGAAAGTGTGAGATAGGGGGGAGAGAGAGGGAGAGAGAGAGAGACTATGAGATAGATAAAGAGAGCGGAGAGAGAAGGAAAGGAGAGAGAGTGTGTGAAGTGAGAGAGAGAGAGAAAGAGAGAGAGAGAGAGAGTGTGTGTGTGTGTGTGTGTGTGTGTGTGTGTGTGTGTGTGTGTGTGTGTGTGTGTGTGTGAAGTGAGAGAGCGTGAGAGAAAGAGAGAAAGTGAGAGAGAGAGTGATAGAGCAAGAGAACAAGAGAAAAAGAGAGAGAGATAGAGAGGGGGGAAGAGGGAGGCAGAGGGAGAGAGTGTGAGAGAAAGGGAGAGAGAGACGATGAGAAAAAAAGATAGAGTGGCAGAGAGAGTAAAATAGAGAATGAGAGAAAGAGGTAGAGTGAGAAAGAGAGAGCGAGAGAGAGGGAAGGGGAGAGAGAGTGGGAAAGAGTAAGAGTGAGAGAGCGAGGGAGAAAGAGAGACATTGTGAGATAGAGATAGGAGATAGTTTGAGAGCAAGAGAATGAGAGAGAGAGAGGGAGGAGATAGTTTGAGAGCAAGAGAACGGGAGAAAGAGAGAGAGAGAGAGAGCAAGAGAGTTAGTGAGTGAGAGATAGAAAGGGAAGAGAGAGGGAAAGAGAGAGACTGTGAGATAGATAGATTGATAGAGAGAAAAGTGAGAGAGAGAGAGAGAGAATGAGAGAGAGAGTGTGTGTGAGAAGTGAAAGAGAGAGAGGGAAAGAGTGAGAGTAAGAAGGTGAGGGGGAGAGAGGGAGAAGAGAGTGAGAGTGAGAGAGCAAGAGAACGAATGAAAGAGATGGAGAGGGAGAGAGAGTGTGTGTGAGAGAAATGGCGAGAAAGTGACGATAAGAAACATAGAGAGAGAGGCAAAGATAGTAAAGGGGAGAATGAAGAGAGAGGGGGAGTGAGAGGGAGTGATAGAGAGATAGATAGAGATGGAGAAAGATAGAGTGAGAGGGTAAGAGAGAAAGTGAGATAGATAGGGAGAGAGTGAGAGAGATGATGAGAAAGAGAGGGGAGAGAAGGAGGGGGTGTATGAAGTGAGAGAGAAGCCAAGAAAGAGCGAGAGAGAATGAGAAGGAAAAAGAGAGTAGAAGAGTGAGAGTGAAAGTGACGTATAGAGAGATAGAGAGATAGTTAGATAAAGATAGCGAGAGAGGGGGGAGAGAGACAAAGGGAAAGAGTGAGAGCGAGGGAGAAAGAGACAGACTGAGAGATAGAGAGAGAGCAAAAGAGTTTGTGAGTGAGAGAGATAGCGAGAGAGAGATAGATAGAGAGAGGCAGAGAGTGTGTGAGGGAGAATGAGAGAGAGGGAGTGAGAGGGAGTGAAAATGAGAGATAGATAGAGAGGGAGAAAGAGAGAGTGAGAGGGTGTGAAAGCGAGTGAGATAAACAAAGAGAGAGAAAGAGAGAGCGAGAGAGAGTGAGAGGGAGAAAGGGAGAGAGAGTGAAGTGAGAGAGAGACAGAGAAAGAGTGAGAGGGAATGAAAGAGAGTGTGTGTGAGATAGAGAGAGAAAGAGAAAGGGAGAGAGAGAGGGAGAGAAAGAGAGGAAAGAGTGAGAGAGGGATGGAGAAAGAGACTGTGAGAGAGAGAGAAGAGAGAAGAGAGAATTAGAAAGTAAGAGAATGAGAGAGAGAGAGAGAGAGAGAGAGAAATAGAGTTAGTGAGTGAGAGAAAGATAGGGGGAGAGAGAGAGAAAGAAAGGGAGAGCAAGAGAGAACAAGAGAGGGAAAGGATGAGAGTGTGAGAAAGATAAAGGGAAAGATAGAAGGAGAGAGAGTGTGTCAAGTGAGGGAGAGAGAGGGAAAGAGTGAGAGTAGGAGAGCGAGGGAGAAAGAGAAAGAGAGAGAGTGAGAGTGAGAGAAGAGAGAATGTGAGAGATCAAGAGAATAAGAGAGAGGGGGGAGAGATGGAGAGAGAGGGTGAGAGAAAGAAAGAGAGAGAGAGAGAGAGAGAGAGAGAGAGAGAGAGAAATTGCGAGGGTGAGAGGGGGAGAGGGGAAGAGAGAGAGGGAAAGAGTGAAAGCGAGAGAGCGACGGAAAAAGAGAGGGAATGTGAGAGAGAGAGAGTAAGAGAGTTTGTGAGTGAGAGAGACAGCGAGATAGAGATGAATTAGGAGAGAAAGAGAGAGAATAAGAGAGAGAGACAGTGAGATAGATAGAAAGAGAAAGGGGCAAAGAGAGTGTGAGGGCGTGAGAGGGGGAGAGATAGGTAGAGAGGGAGAAAGAGAGAGTGAGAGGGTGTGAAAGAGAGTGAGATGGACTGAGAGAGAAAGAGGGGGGAGAGGGGGAGAGATAGTGAAGTGAGAGAGAGGCAGAGAAAGAGTGAGAGGGAATGAGGGAGAGAGAGCTAGAGAGTGAGAGAGAGAGAAAGAGAGAGGGCGAGAGAGACAGAGTGAGAAGGAAAGAGTAAGAGAGAGATAGAGGAAAAGAGAGTGATAGTGAGATAAATAATGAGAAAGAGAAGAGAAAGGGAGGCGGAGAGAGTTCAAAGAGAATGAGTAGAGAGAGAGGTTGTGAAAGGGAGTGAGAGAGAGATAGATAGAGAGGGAGAAAGACAAAGTGAGAGGGCGAGAAAGAGAGTGAGATAGACAGGGAGAGAATGAGATAGAGGTAGAGAAAGAGCTAGAGGGAATGAGAGAAAGAACAGGAGAGAGAGAAAGAGAGAGGGAGAGAGAGAATAAGAGTGAGAGAGAGAAAGAGAGCAAGAGAGAGGGGGAGACATAGAGGGAAGAGAGAGAGGTGGACAGTGAGTGAGAGAGAGTGAGGCAGACAGAGTGAAAGAGAGGGAGAGAGAGAAGGAGAGAGAGAAATAGAATAAGAGCAAAAGAGAGAGAGAATGGGAAGCGAGAGAGTTAGAGAGCGAGGGATAAAGAGAAAGAGTGAGAGAGAGAGAGAGAGAGAAAAGAGAAAGTTAGAGATCAAGAGAACAAGAGAAAGAGTGAGGGGGGAGAGAGAGTGTGAGAGAAAGGGAGAGAGAGACGATAAGATAGATAGGGAGAGGCAGATAGAGTAAAAGGGAGAATGAGAGAGTGAGAGAGGGGGAGTGAGTAAGAGTGATAGAGAGTTAGATAGAGAGGGAGAAAGATAAAGTGAGAGGGAATGAGAGTGAGAGGGAATTAGAGTGAGAGATGATATGGTGTGAAAGAGAGTGACACAGAGAGAGAGCGAGAGGGAATTTGAGAGAGATAGAAAAAGAGTGAAAGAGAGGGAGAGTGAGGGCGAGAGAGAGAGCAAGAGAGTTAGTGAGTGACGGAGAGAGCAAGGAAGGGAGAGAGAGAGAGATAAAGGAAAAGAGAGGGAGAGTGTGATAGAGAGAGAGATAAGAGAAAGAGAGGCGGAGAGAGTTTGAAGGAGAATGAGAGAGAGAGAGGGAGGGAGTGTGAGAGAGAGATAGAGAGGGAGAAAGAGAGAGTGAGAGGACGAGAAAGAGAGTGAGACAGACAATGAGATAGAGAGAATGAGAGAGAGGCATAGAAAGAACGAGAGGAAATGAGAGAGAGAGAGAGAGTGAACGAGAGAGAGAGAGTGAAAGGATGATAGAGAGGGAAATAGAGAGAGAATAAGAGTGTGAGAGAGAGAGAAGGAGAGGGAGAGAATGAAAGAGAGAGGGAAGAGAGTGATAGGTAGAAAATGAGTGAGAGAGAGAGGAAGAGAGAGGGTAAGAGAGAGGGAGGGAGAGAGAATGAGAGAGAGGGAGAGAGGGAGAGAATGAGAGAGAGAGAAAGAGAGAGAGGGAGGGAAAAGAGTAGATAGTGAGAGAGAAAGAGAAGGAGATAGAGAGAGGGGGGGAGCGATAGAGAGAGAGGGAGTAAGAGGGAGAGAAAGTGTGATATATAGAGAAAGAGATAACGGGGAGAGAGACAGAGAGAGTGAAAGGGGGAGAGAGAGACAAGGCGAGATGGGGAAATAGTGGGGGTAGAGAGAGGGTGTGAGAGAGAAGTAGAGAGAGTGTGTGAGAGGCAGAGAGCGGGAGAGAGAGAGTGTGTGTGTGTGATGGGAAAGAGAGAGAGGGGGAGAGAGAAAGAGTGATGGGATAGAGAGAGATAGAGGGAGAAAGAGAAAGTGGAATGTAAAGAGAGAGAGAGATAGTGAGAGAGAATGAGTGAGTGAGTGAGAGTGTGAAAGAGAGAGAGAGAGAAAGAGAGAGATCGTGGGTGTGTGTGTGTGTGTAAGAACAATAGGGAGAGAGACAGTGAGAGAGAGGGGGGAGGGAGAGAAAGAGAGAGAAAGCCTCAGAGAGAGTGAGAGAGAATAAGAGGGAGAGAAAGTGAGAGAGTGATAGGGAAAGGAGAGGGAGATAGAGATAGAGAGGGAGAGAGAGAGAGAGAGAGGGACAGAGAGAGAGAGACAGACAGATAAAGTGTGAGATATAGAGAAAAAGAGAGCAGGGAGAGAGGCAGAGAGAGAAAGGGGGAAAGAGACAACGAGAGAGTGAAATAGTGGGAGAGAGACAGAGAGAGGTGTGAGAGAGAAGCAGAGAGAGAGCGGGGAGAGAGAGAGAGAGCGAGACTGAGAGATAATGTGTGTGAAGGGAAAGTGAGAGAAGGGGGGAGAGATAGAGTAAAGGGAAAGAGAGATAGGGAGGGAAAGAGAGAGTGAGAGGGGGAGAGAGAGAGAATGAGTAAGTGAGTGAGAGTGCGAGTGTGAGAGAGAGAGATAGTGGGTGTGTATGTCTGTGTGTGTAAGAACAATAGAGAGACACTAAGAGAGAGGGGGAGGGAGAGAGAGAGAGAGAGACTGAGAGAGGGTGAGGGAGAATAAGAGAGGGATAAGAGGGAGATAAAGCGAGAGAGTGAGAGGGAGAGAGATAGAGAGATAGAGATATAGATATAGATAAAGATAGTGAGAGATAGAAATAGAGAGATGGACAGAGAGAGAAAGAGAAAAGGCAAGAGAGAGGGAGAGAGAAAGATAAAGAGAGGGACATATAGAGAGAGGTAGTGAGAGAATGGGAGAAAGAGAGAGAGGAAGGGAGAGATTGAGAGAGGGAGGGGAGTGAGTGAGAGGGAAAGAGTGAGGCAGAATGAGATGTTTAGAGTAAGAGGGTTGGTGAGTGAGGGAGAGAGCGAGGAAGAGAGAGAGAGATAGAAAGAGAGAGAGAAAGGGAGATAGAGATTGAGGGAAAGAGAGTGACAGTAAGATAGATAGAGAGATAAAAGAGAGAGAGGCGGAGAGAGTTTGAAGCAGAATAAGAGTGAGAGATGGAGTGAGTGAGAAAGAGTGAGAGAGATAGAGAGAGGGTGAAAGAGAGTGTGAGAGGGCGAGAAAGAGAGTGAGACAGACAGGGAGAGAGAGAGAGGCAGGGAAAGTGCGAGAGGCAATCAGAGAGAGAGGATGAAAGTGTGGGGGAGAGAGAGAATAAGAGCGAGAGAGAGAGGGGAGAGAGAGAGGGAAGAGAGAGAGGGAGAGAAAGGAAGAGAGTGTGAAAGAGAGGGAGAGAGCGAGAGTAGGAGAGAGAGAGAAATATAATAAGGGCAAGAGAGAGAGATGGAAGAGAGAGAGTAAATAGTGAGAGAGAAGGAGAGAGTGAGGAAGAGAGAATGTGAGAGAGAGGGAGAGAGAGAAGGAGAGTGAGACAGCGAGAGAGCGATAGAGAGAGAGAGAAGGAGACAGAGAAAGTATGAGATATAGAGAAAGAGAGAGCAGGGAGAGAGACAGATAGAGAGAGACAATGAGAGAAAGTGAAATAGTGGGAGAGAGAGAGGTGTGAGAGGGAAGCAGAGAGAGAGAGTAAGAGAGATAGCAGGGAGAGAGAATGAGATTGAGAGATAGTGTATGTGAAGGGAAAAAGGGAGAGGGAGGGAGAGATAAAGTGAAATGGGGAGTGGAATGGAGAGAGAGAGAATGAGCGAGTGAGTGAGAGTGCGAGAGAGAGAGAGAGATAGTGAGGGAGAATAAGGGGGGAATAAGAGGTTGAGAAAACGAGAGATTAAGAGGGAGAAGGAGAGAGACAGATAGAGAAAATGAGAGAGTGAGAGGGAGAGAGAGAGATAGAGATAGAGAGGGGGGACATAGAGAGAGATAGAGAGAGGGACAGAGAGAGATAAAGAGAAGACGAGAGAGGGAGAGAGAAAGATAGAGAGACGGAGAGATAGAGAGTGGTAGAAAGAGAAAGAAAGAGAGGAAGGGAGAGATTGAGAGAGGGAGGGGAGTGAGTGAGGGAAAGAGCGAGGCGGGACGAGAGAGAGAGCAAGAGAGTTAGTGAGTGAGGCCGAGAGCGAAGAAGAGAGAGAAGAGGAGAGAGAGAGGAAGAATGAGACAGAGAGAGGGAGTGAGAGAGAGAGATAGATAGAGAGGGAGAAAGAGAGAGTGGCAGGGCAAGAATGAGAGTGAGACAGACAGGGAGAGAGAGGCAGAGAAAGAGCGAGAGGGAATGAAAGAGAGAGATAGAGAGGATGAGAGAGAGGGAGTGAGAGAGAGAATAAGAGCAAGAGAGAGGGAGAGAGAGGGAGAGAGGGAGATAGAGGGAGAGGCAGACAGCGAGAGAGAGAGAGAGAGGCAGACAGCGAGTGAGAGAGAAAGAGAGGTAGAGAGTGTGAGAGAGAGGCAGACAGCGAGAGAGAGAGAGAGAGGCAGACAGCGAGTGAGAGAGAAAGAGAGGTAGAGAGTGTGAGAGAGAGGGAGAGAGAGTATGAGGGAGAAAGAAATAGAATAAGAGGGAGAGAAAGAGAGAGGGGGAAGAGAGAGAGAGTAGACAATGAGAGAGCGAGTGAGAGGCAGTGAAGGAGAATGAGATAGAGAGGGAGAGAGAGAAAAGAGAGAAAGAGCGACGGAGAGAGTTTAAAGGAGAATGAGACATAGAGAGGGAGTGAGAGAAAGAGTGAGAGGGAATGAGAGAGAGAGAGATAGAGAGAAGATGAGAGAGATGGAGAGAGAAAGATAGAAAGAGGGAGAGATAGAGAGCGGTAGTGAGAGAAAGTGAGAGAGGAAGGGAGAGATTGAGACAGCAATGGGAGTGAGTGAGAGGGAAAGAGCGAGGTAGACAGGGAGAGGGAAAGATAGATAGAGAGGGAGAAAGAGAGAGTGACAGGGCGAGAAAGAGAGTGAGACAGACAGGGAGAGAGAGAGAGAGAATGAGAGAGAGGCAGAGAAAGAGCTAGAGGAAGAGAGCAAGAGAGAGGGAAGAGAGAGAGGTAGACAGCGGTGAGAGAGAGAGGAAGAGAGAAAGTGAGAGAGGGGGAGAGAGAAAGAGAAGGAGAGAGAGATAGAGAGAGCCATAGAGAGAGAGGAAGAGAGAGTGTGTGTGTGTGTGTGAGATATAGAGAAAGAGAGAGCGGGGAGAGAGATAGAGAAAGGGGGAGAGAGAGACAATGAAAGAGAGTGAAATAGTGTGTGAGAGAGAGAGAGGTGTGAGGGAAGCAGAGAGAGTGTGTGAGAGAGAGGCAGAGAGAGAGGCAGAGAAAGAGAGAGCGGGGGGAGAGAGAGAGAGATTGAGAAATAGTTTGTGTGAAGGGAAAGAGAAAGAGGGAGGGAGAAAGAGAGAGAGAGAGAGAACGAGGGAGAGAGAGAGAATGAGAGAGAAGAGGGGAGTGAGAGCAAGGAAGAGAGAGAGGGAGAGAGAAAGAGAGAGAGAGATAGAGGAAAAGAGAGTGACAGTGAAATAGATAGAGAGAGAAGAGAAAGAGAGGCGAAGAGAGTTTGAAGGAGAATGAGAGAGAGGGTGTGAGAGGGAGTGAAAGAGAGAGATAGATAGAGAGGGAGAAAGATAGAGAGAGAGGCAGAGAAAGAGCAAGAGGGAATGAGAGAGAGAACGAGAGAGATAGAGAGAATAAGAGCGAGTGAGAAAGAGAGGTAGATAGCAAGTGAGAGAGAGAGGAATAGAGTGTGAGAGAAAGGGAAAGAAAGAGACTAAGAAAGAGAGAAATAGAATAAGAGCGAGAGAGATAGGGAAGAGAGAGAGGGTAGACAGTGAGAGAGAATGAGAGAGAGAGATAGAGACGAAGAGAGAAAGTGAGAGAGAGGAAGAGAAGGAGAGAGAGATAGAGAGGGGGAGAGAGACAAAGAGACATAGAGAATGTGTGAGATTAGAGCATGAGAGAGCGGTGAGAGAGATAGAGAGTGAGAAAGGGGGAGAGAGACAAAGAGAGAGAGTGAAATAGTGGTAGAGAGAGAGAAAGGTGTAATAGAGAAGCAGAGAGAGAGTGAGAGAGATAGAGAGGTAGAGAGAGTGTGAGAGGGGGGAGAGAGTGAGCGTGATTGAGAGATAGTGTGTGTGAAAGGAAAGAGAGAGTGAGAGGGAGAGATAGAGTGAAGGGAAAGAGAGTGATGAGAGGGAGAAAGAGAGAGTGAAATTGAAAGAGAGAGAGAAAGAATGCGTGAGAGAGAATGAGTGAGTGAGTGAGAGTGCAAGAGAGTGGGGAAGAGGGAGAGGGAGAGAGCCAGGGAGAGAGAGGCATAAAGGGAGAGTGAGAGAGTGTGAGATACTGAAAGGCTGAATGAGAGAAAGACAAAGAGAATAAGAGAGAGAGGGAAAGAGTGAGAGCGAGTGAGCGAGGGAGAAAGAGAGAGAAAGATGAGAGAGAGAGAAGAGAGAGTGAGAGAGAAACATAATGAGAGAGTTACTGAGTGAGAGAGAGACAATGAGATATAGACAGAGAGAGCGAGAAAGAAAGGTTGATAGAGTGTGAGGGAGAATGAGAGAGACAGATTGTGGGAGTGAGAGGTAGTGAGAGAGAGATAGATAGAGAGGGAGAAAGATAGATTTGGAGGGCAAGAGAGATATTCAGACAAAGAGCGAGAGAGCGAGAGTGAGAGAGAGGGAGAGAGAGTGAAGTGAGAGAGAGAAATAGAGAAAGTGTGAGAGAGAATGAGAGAGAAGTGAGAGAGCGAGAGAGTGAGAGAGATAGAGATTGGAAGAGAGAAAGAAAGAGTGAGGGAGAGAGGGGGAGAAAGAGAGGAGGGGTAGAGAGAGAGTGAGAGTGAGTGAGAGAGAGAGAGAAAATGTGAAAGAGCAAGAGAGAGTGGGAGAGAAAGAGAGATATAGGTAGAAAGTGAGAGAGAGAGAAAGTGAGAGAAAGAGGAAAAGAGTGATAGGGAGAGGGAGAGGGGGGAGAGGGAGGGGGATAGGGAAAGAGAGGAAGATAGAGACATGGAGAGATAGAGATGGGAGAGAAAGTGATAGAGAGAGAGAGAAAGGGGAGAGAGACAGAGAGAGATAGAGAAAGAATGGGGGAGAGAGAAAAAATGAGAGAGAGTGAAATAGTTAGAGAGCGAAAGAGGTTAAAGAGAGAAATAGAGAGAGTGAGAGTGAGAGTGAGAGAGAGTGTGTGAGAGAGGGGGAGAGAGAGAGAGAGAGAGAGAGAGCGAGCGAGATTGAGAGATAGTGTGTGTGAAGGGAAAGAGAGAGATGGAGGGAGATATAGAGTGAAGGGAAAGAGAGTGAGGGAGGGAGAAAGAGAGAGTGGAATGGAGAGAGAGAGAGAGAAATAAAATAAGAGCAAGAGAGAGATAGGGAAGGGAGAGAGGGCTTGATAGTGAGAGAGAATGAGACAGATAGATAGAGACGAAGAGAGAAAGTGAGGGAGAGGGAGAGAGAGGAAGAGAAGGAAAGAGAGAGAGAGACAGAGAACGATAGAGAGAGGGAGAAAGAGAGAAAGAGACATAGAGAATGTGTGAGATATAGAGAATGAGAGTGTGGGGAGAGAGACAAAGAGAGAAAGGGGGTGAGAGAGATAAAGAGAGAGAGTGAAATAGTGGTAGAGAAAGAAAGGTGTGAGAGAGAAGCAGAGAGAGTGAGAGAGATAGAGAGGCAGAGAGAGAGTGGGAGAGGGGGGAGAGAGAGTGTGTGATTGAGAGATAGTGTGTGTGAAAAGAAAGAGAGAGTGGGAGGGAGAGATAAAGTGAAGGGAAAGAGAGTGAGGGATGGAGAAAGAGAGAGTGGAATTGAGAGAGAGAGAATTAGTGAGTGAGTGAGAGTGTAAGAGAGTGAGGAAGAGAGTGAGGGAGAGAGAGTGACATAAAGGGAGAGTGTGAGAGAGTGAGATAGTGAGAGACAAAGAGAGAATAAGAGAGAGAGGGAAAGAGTGAGAGCGAGTGAGCGAGGGAGCAAAAAAGGAGAAAGATGAGAGAGAGAGAAGAGAGAGAGAGCGAGTGAGCGAGGGAGAAAGAAAGAGGAGAAAGATGAGAGAGAGAGAAGAGAGAGTGTGAGAGAGCAACAGAATGAGAGAGTTAGTTAGTGAGTGAGAGACAATGAGATATAGACAGAGAGAGAGAGAGAGAGAAAGGCAGATAGAGTGCTAGGGAGAATGAGATAGACAGATTGTGGGAGTGAGGAGTGAGAGAGAGATAGAGAGGGAGAAAGATAGATTTGGAGGGCAAGAGAGATATTGAGACAAGGAGCGAGAGAGCAAGAGTGTGAGAGAGAAGTGAGAGAGAAATAGATAGAGATAGAGATCGGAAGAGAGAAAGAAAGAGTGAGGGAGAGAGGGGGAGAGGGGGAGAAAGAGAGGAGGGGTAGAGAGAGTGTGAGAGTGAAAGTGAGAGAGAGGGAGAGAAAGAGCAAGAGAGAATGGGAAAGAAAGAGAGAGAGGGTAGAAAGTGAGAGAGAGAGAGAGAAAGTGGAAGAGAGAGATAGGGAGAGGGAGAGAGAGACATAGAGAAAGGATGAGATATATATAGAGAGGGGGAGAGAGGGAGAGATAGAGAGGAAGAGAGAGACATGGAGAGATAGAGATGGGAGAGAGAGCGATAGAGAGAGAAAAAATGAGAGAGAGTGAAATAGTGGGAGAGCGAGAGAAGTTGGAGAGAGAAGCAGAGAGAGTGAGAGAGAGAGGATGAGAGAGATTGTGTGTGAGAGGGGGGAGAGAGTTGAGAGATAGTGTGTGTGAAGGGAAAGAGAGATATGGAGGGAGATATAGAGTGAAGGGAAAGAGAGTGAGAGAGGGAGAAAGAGAGAGTGGAATGGAAAGAGAGAGAGAGAGCGAGAGATTGGGGAAGAGAGAAAGGGAGAGAGTCAGGGAGAGAGAGAGACATAAAGGGAGAGTGTGAGAGAGTGAGAATAAGAGAGAGAGGGAAAAGGTGAGAGCGAATGAGTGTTGGAGAAAGAGAGAGAGAGAGAGAGAGAGAGATGAGAGAGAGAAGAGAGAATGAGAGAATAACAGAATGAGAGAGTTAGTGAGTGAGAGAGAGACAATAAGATATAGATAGAGAGAAAGAGAAAGAAAGGCAGAGAGAGTGCGAGGGGGAATGAGAGAGAAAGATTGTGGGAGTGAGAAGGAGTGAGAGAGTGAGAGAGAGAGACTGATAGAGAGGGAAAAAGATAGGTTTAGAGGGCAAGAGAGAGATTGAGACACAGAGCGAGTGTGTGAGAGAGAGAGGGGGAGGGAGAGAGGGAGTGAAGTGAGAGAGAGAAAGAAAGAGGGAGAGAGAGAAAGAGTGAGAGAGAAAGTGTGTGAGAGAATGAGAGAGGTGTGAGAGAGTGAGAGAGAGATAGATAGAGATAGAGATCGGAAGTGAGAACGAATGAGTGAGGGAGAGAGGGGGTAGAGTGAGAGCGAGAGTGAGAGAGAGAGAGAGAGAGAAAGAAAGAACAAGAGAGAGTGGGAGAGAAAGAGAGAGAAAAGAGAGAGATAGAGAGAGTGAGAGAGAGAGACAGGTAGACAGTGTGAGAGAGAGAGAGTAAGAAAGAGGGAGAGAGAAAGTGAGAGAATGAGGAAGAGAGAGACTAGGAGAGGGAGAGAGGGGAGAGAGAGACATAGAGAAAGGGGTGAGATATATATATAGAGAGAGAGGGAGAAAGGGAGAGAGGGAGAGAGAGCTAGAGAGAGAGGAAGAGAGCTAGAGAGAGAGGAAGAGAGATAGAGAGTGCGAGTGAGAATGAGAGATGAGAGGGAGAAAGGGAGAGAGAGAGAGAGGGTGAGTGAGATAGGGAGGAAGAGAAAGAGATAGAGACATAGTGAGTGAGTGAGTGAGAGTGCGAAAGAGAGGGGAAGAGCGAGGGAGAGAGCGATGGAGAGAGAGATAGAGAGAAAGAGAGAGAGTGAGAGAGTGAGAGAGTGAGAGAGAATGAGAGATAGAGAGAGAATGAAAAAGTGAGAGAGAACGAGAGAGTAAGAGACTGAGAGAGTTAGTGAGTGAGAGAAAGAGACACAATGAGATATGGATAAAGAGAGAGACAGAGAGATAGAGGGGAGAGAGAAAGAAAGGTAGACAGCTAGAGAGGGAGGGAGAGAGACAGAGAGAGAGAGCGATAGAGAGAGACGAAAAGAGAGAGTGGGAGAGAGTGCAAGGGAGAATGAAAGAGAGAGAGATTGTGGGAGTGAGACGGGGTGAGAGGGGGTGAGAAAGAGATAGATAGAGATTGAGAAAGATAGAGTGAGAGGGCAAGAGAGAGATTGAGACAGAGAACGAGAGTGAGGGAGAGATAGAGTGGGAGAGATAGAGTGAGAGAGTGAAAGAGAGGGTGTGTGAGTCAGTGAGATAGAGAGAGACAGTGAAAGAGAGATGGAGAGATAGGGAGAGAGAGAGATAATGAGTGTGTGCCTGTGTAAGAACAATAGAGAGAGATAGTGAGTGAGAGGGAGAGAGATAGGGGAGAAAGAGAGAGAAAGCCTGGGAGAGAGTGAGGGAGAATAAGAGGGGGGAGAGCGAGAGAGTGAGAGAGAAAGAGAGAGAAATATATAGATAGAGATATAGATAGAGAGATAGAGAGAGGAAGAGATAGAGAAAGGGTGAAGGTGAGAGAGAGGGGGAGAGAGTGTGTGTGAGAGCGGTAGTGAGAGAAAGAGAGAGGAAGGGAGAGATTGAGGGAGGGAAGGGAGTGAGTGAGAGAGAGAGAGAGAAAGATATATATAAAGAGAGCACACAAATACACACATGCACATAGAGAGGGACAGTGATAGAGATAGAGAAAGGAAGGGAGAGAAAGAGCGGGGGAGGGGAGAGAGAGAGAGTGAGAGATAGAGAGAGCAAGAGAGTGAGTGAGAGAGAGTGTGTGTGTGCGAGCGAGAGAGAGTGAGGGGGAATATAGAGAGAGACATACACACACATAGGGGTGTTCAACGATCGGTTTGCTCGGACTTTCGGAGGAAAATAAAACCAGACCAAAAATCACGGTCCTCCTATAAGGAGGACCGAACGAACCAAAAATCAGAAAAAAAAAATCCGGACCGACCCGATCGAAATTCAACGGTCGGTTCGGACGGACTTAATGGACTAAATACCTATTTTACAATAAATATATTATTTAACAATAACGACAAATTTTGACTAGGAGTTTACCATATCCAAACTTCAAAGTACTAATATTCAACATTTAAAAATATCCAAAATTCAAAGTACTAATATCTAACATCCAAACATATTCAAACTTCAAGGAGAGGGGCTAGGTCCGGTGCTGGATTGACAAATAACCTAACCCTAAAAAAATTATATATATAGTATCTATACGGTCGGATAGGTCCAGAATTAACAAATATTCTGGACCGGTCCAAATTTTCGATCCTCTTTAAAAGAAGGACCGAACCGACCATTAACAATAAAAAACCGTCCAGACCGATCAATTTCAGATCAGACCGGTTCAGACTAAACGGTCTGGACGGTTTTTGAACACCCCTACACACACAAAAGGGAGAGAAAGAGATAGAGAGAAAAGAGAGAGAGAGAGAGAGAGAGAGAGAGAGAGAGGCAGAGAGAGAACAAGGGAGAATGAAAGAGAAAGAGAACAAAGGAGAAGTGAGAGATGGGGAGGGAGCGAGAGATGGGGAGAGGGTGTGAGAGAGAGAGATCATGAGAATGAGAATGTGAGAGAGGGGGGAAGAGAGTGGGGGAGAGAACGAGGGAGGGAGGGAAAGAGAGAGAGAGGGAGAGAGTGAGATAGTAAGAGAGAGAATGAGAGCCAAATAGAGAATGAGAGAGAGAGAACGAGAGATAGGGGAAAGAGTGAGAGTGAGTGAGCAAGTGTGAGAGAGAAAAGAGAGTGACAAAGTAAGAGAACGAGAGAGGTACTGAGTGAGAAAAAGAGCGCGAGAGAGGGAGAGTAAGAGACAGTGAGATATAGATAAAGAGATATAGGGAGAAGAAAGTGAGAAAGGTAGAGATAGTGCGATGGAGAATGAGAGAGAGAAAGTTAGGGTGTGAGAGGTAGTGAGAGAGAGATAAACAGAGAGGGAGAGAGAGAGAATGAGAAAGAGAGGGTGAGAGAGTGAGAGAGAGAGGGCGAGATGGATAAAGAGAGTGAAGTGAGAGAGAGGCAGAGAAAGAGAGAGAGAGGGCGAGAGGAATAAAGAGAGTGAAGTGAGAGAGAAGCAGAGAAAGAGAGAGAATGAGAACGAGAGAGGGAGAGAGAGAGAGGGAGACAGAGGGGGAGACAGAGGGGGAGAGCGAGAGTGAGATAGAGAAGTGGAGAGAGAGTGTGAGAAAGAGAGGGACATAGTGAGAGTGAGAGAGAGAGGGGGGCGAGAGGGATAAAGAGAGTGAAGTGAGAGAGAGGCAGAGAAAGAGTGAGAGAGAATAAGGGAGAGAGAGAGAGAGAGAGATAGAGAGAGACAGAGAGAGAAATAGTGAGGGGGAGAGAGAGAGAACAAGAGAGAGAGGGAGAGAGGTTGTTAGATAGCGAGAGAGAGTAAGAGAGGAACCGATAAAGTGATAGAAATAAGAAAGAAAGACAGAGAGTTAAAGATAGAGAGAGAGAGGCAAGCGAGAGAGCGCGGGGGAGAGTAAGAGAGAGACGAAGTGAAATTTTGAGATATATATATATGTAGAGAGCGAGACCTAGAGAGAGAGGGAGAGAGACAGGGAGAGAGAGATTGAGAGAGGGGAGAGTGAGAGAGATAGTAAGTGTGAGTGAGAGGGAGAGAGAGAGCGGGGGGAGAGAAAAAGAGAGAGGGTGAGAGAGAGGGAGGGAGAAAAAGATGAAGAGAGAGAGAGAAAAGAGATAAATAGATAGAGAGAGAGAGAGAGAGAGAAGTGAGAGAGAGAGGTAGAGAGAGTGAGAGAGATAGAGATGGAAAGAGAAAGGAAGAGAGAGAGGGCCAGAGACAGGGAGAGAGTGAGTAAGAGAGACAGAGAGGATAGGAGAGACAGAGTGTGGGAGGGGGAGATATATATATATATATAGAAGGAGAGGGGGAGAGAGAGGGGGAGAAGGAGTGTGAGTGGGCAAGATAGCGTGAGAGAGATTGACAACTAGAGAGAGAGACTGAGAGAGAGAATGAGAAAGAGAGAGAGAGAGAGTGTGAGTGTGTGCGTGTAAGAACAATAGAGAGACAGTGAGAGAGAAAAAGAGTGAGAGAGAAAAAGAGTGAGAGAGAAAAAGAGTGAGAGAGAATGAGAAAGAGATAGAGAGATAGTTAGATAGAGAGATAGAGAGAGACAGAGAGGGAAAGAGTGAGGGAGATAGAGAAAGAACAAGGGAGACAGAGAAGTAGCTAGCGAGAGAGAGAGAGGAATAAAGGAAATGAGAGAAATAGGAAAGAGAGACAGGGAGAGAGAGTGTGTGTGCGGGGGGAGAGAAAGAGAGAGAAAAGTGAAATTGTGAGATAGAGATAGGGAAGGGAGAGAGAGGGGGAAGGGGGAGAGAGAGTGAGAGATAGAGAGAGCAAGAGAGTGAGTGAGAGAGAGAGATTGCGAATGGGAGAGAGAGCAGGGGGAAGAGAGAGGAGACACACACACACACACAAAGAGAGAGAGAGATAGAGAGAAGGGAGAGAGGGAGAGAGAATGAGTGTGAATGAGAGAGAGAAAACAAAGGATAAGAGAGAGATGGGGGAGAGAGTGAGAGAATAAGAATATGAGAGAGGGGAAGAGAGAGAGGGAGAGAATTAGGGAGGGAGGGAAAGATAGAGAGAGAGAGAGATAAAAGGAGAGAGTGACATAGTGAGAGAGAGAATGAGAGACAGATAGCGAATAAGAGAGGGAGAGAGAACGAGAGAGAGGGAAAGAGAGCGAGTGAGTGAGTGATGGAGAAAGAGAGAGAGGAGAGATTTAGAGTGTAAAAGAACAAGAGAACGAGAGAGTTAGTGATTGAGAGAGTGCGAGAGAGAGACAATAAGATATAGATAAAGAGAAAGAGTCGGAGAAGATAGAGAAAAAGGAAGAGATAGTGCGATGGAGAATGAGAGAGAGAAGGAGTGAGAGGGAGATGGACAAAGAGGGAGAGAAAGATAGACAGGGAGGGAGGGAGAGAGAACGAGACATAGAGGGAGGGAGGGAGTGAGAGAGAGAGATAGGGTGAGATGGAGAAAGAGAGTGAAGTGAGAGAGAGGCAGAGAAAGAATGAGAGAGAATGAGAGATAGATAGATAGAGAAAGAAAGAGAAAGAGTGAGGGAGAGAGAGAGGTAGACAGCGAGAAAGAGTAAGAGAGAGGAATAGAGAAAGAGAGAGAAATAGGAAAGAGAGACAGGGAGAGGGAGATTGAGTGAGAAAGAGGGATAGTGTGTATGTGTGTGTGTAAGAACAATAGAGAGAGTGTAAGAGAGAGATGGAGAAAGCCCGAGAGAGAGAATGAGGGAGAATAAGAGAGAGAGAGAGTGAGTGATGGAGAGAGAGAAAGATAATGATAAAGACATATATAGAGAGAGAGGGACATATAGAGAGAGAAAGAGAAAAGGCGACAGAGAGGGAGAGAGAAAGATAGAGAGAGGGAGAGATAGAGAGCGGTAATGAGAAAGAGATAGAGGAAGGGAGAGATTGAGAGACTGAGGGGAGTGAGTGAGAGAGATAGAGAGAGTGAGAGAGACAATGATAGAGAAAGAGAGATAAAGAGAGCATGAGAGTGAGAGAGAGAGAGAGCCAGAGAGCCAGAGAGAGTGGAAGAGAGAGACACAAACACACACACACACAGAGAGAGGAAGGGTGAGAGATGGGGAGGGGAGAGAGAGAAACAGAGTGAGAGAGAGAATAAGAGATTGAGTGAGTGAGAGAGAGTGAGAGAAAACAAAGAAGAAGAGAGTGATGGGGAGGGAGAGAGACAGAGGGGGAGAGAGAATGAGAGAGAGAGTGAGAGAATGAGAATGCGAAAGAGAGAGTGAGTGAGGAAGAGAGAGACAGGGTGATGGAGTGAAAGTGGGGAGAGGGAAAGAGAGCGAGAGAGAGATAGAGAGTGTGAGTGAGGGGGAGTGAGAGAGAGAGATGAGAGAGAGGGGCAGAGAGAGAAAGGGAGAAGGTGAGAGAGAGAAAGAAAGAGACAGATAGAGAGAGATAAAGATATAGATAGAGATAAAAGAGAGAGGGAGAGAGAGGTAGAAGGGAGAGAGAGGCAGAGAGAGATAAAGATATAGAGACGGGGAGAGAAAGGGAGAGAGGGGGAGAGTAAGAGAGTGAAAGAGAGGGAGTTTAAGTGATTGATTTAGAGAGAGATAGACCGAGAGAGACTGAGAGAGAGATTAAGAGAGAGAGAATGATAGAGAGTGTGTATGTAAGAATAATAGAGAGAGAGAGAGAGAGAGAGAGAGATAGTGAGAGAGAGTGTATGTGTGAGTGATAGATAGATAGGGAGGGAGAAAGAGATAAAGAAAGCTTGAGAGAGAGTGGGGGAGAGTAAGAGGGAGAGAGAGTGAGAGAGTGGGAGGGAGAGACAAAGAGAGAAATAAAGATAAAGATAGAGATAGAGATAGAGATAGAAAGAGAGATAGAGAGAGGTAGAGAGAGAAAAAGAGAAGGCGAGAAAGAGGGAGAGAGAAAGATAGAGAGTGGGAGAGATACAGAGCGAGCCGTAGTGAGAGAAAGAAAGGAAGGGGAGATTAAAAGGGGGAGTAAGTGAGAGAGAGAGTGATTGTGAGAGAATGAGAGAGAAACAGAAAGAGAGATAGAAAGAGCACGAGAGTGAGTGAGAGAGCGACCGAGGGAGAGGAGATGAGAGAGAGAGAGAGTGAGAGAGAGGTAGAGATAGCGATAGGAAGGGAGAGAGAGAGCGGGGGGAGAGAGTGAGAGAGAGTGTGGGCAAGAGATTGAATGAGAAAGAGTGCGAGCGAGAGACAGAGGGAGGAAGAGAGACATACACACAGAGAGAGAAAGAGAGAGAAGAGAGAAAGAGGGAGGCTGAGAGAGAACAAGGGAGAATGAAAGAGAGAGGCAGAGAGAGTGAGAGAAAGAGAGCAAAAGAGTGAGTGAGTGAGAGACAGAGAGAGGAAAAGACATACACACACAGAGAAGAAAGAGAGGCAGTGAGAGAGCGAGGGAGAAGGAGAGATAGAGACAGAGATCGATAGATAGATAGATAGATAGATAGAGAGTGAGAGAGAGAGAGAGAATGAGAGAGGGAGAGGGAGAGAGATAGCAAGAGAGTGAGTGAGTGAGTAAGAGATAGAGAGACAGAGAGAGATCAAGAGAGTGAGTGAGAGAGAGTGTAAGCGAGAGAGAGAAGGAGAGGAGAAGAGAATGACACACACATACACAGAGAGAGGGGGAGAGATGGGGAGAATGAGAAAGAGAGAGAAAGACATAGAGAGAGAAACCATGAGAGAAGAGAGAGAAAAACCATGAGAGAAGAGAGAGTGGGAGAGAGAGAACAAGAGAGAGAGAACAAGAGAGAGAGGTAGAGAGACAGCGAGAGATTGAGAATGTGAGAGAGAGAGAGGGAAAGGGAGGGTGAGAATAAAAGATAGAGAGAGAGAGTAGGTGGGAGAAAAAAAGAATAAAAGAAAGAGAGGAAAAGATAGTGTGTGAGAGAGGGAGAGAGATAGAGAGAGAGAGACAAAGATTGAGAGAGAGAGAAAGACAATGAGAGAGTGAATGGGAGAGAGATATAGAGTGAGAGAGAAAGTTAGAGATACATAGATAGATGGGAGAGAGAGATATATAAAGAGAGTGAGAGAGAGAAAGAGAGAGGGGGAGAGAGAAAGATAGGGGGAGAGAGGGAGAGGAAGGGAAAGATAGAGAAAGGGATGGGAGAGAATTAGAGAGAGAGGGGGGAGAATACGAGGGAGAGAGAGAAAGATAAAGATAGAGAGGGAGATAGGGACATAGAGAGAGAGAGAAAGAGAAAAGGTGAGAGAGAAGGATAGAGAAAAATAAAGAGAGTGAGAGAGTGAGAGCGGTAATGAGAGAAAGTGGGAGAGATAGAGAGATATAGAAAGACAGAGGGGAGTAAGTCAGAGAGGGAGAGAGAGTGTGTGAGAGAGACAATGAGAGAGAAAGAGAAAGAGAGATAGAGAGAGCGAGAGAGTGAGAGAGAGAGAGACACAAACACACACACATAGAGATAGAGAGGAAGGGAGAGAGAGAAAGAGAGTGTGAGAGAGTGAGAGAGAGAGCAAGAAAGTGAGTGAGAGAGAGAGAAAAACAAAGCAGAAGAGAGTGATGGGGAGGGAGAGAGACAGAGGGGGAGAGAGAGTGAGAATGCGAGAGAGAGAGAGAGAGAGAGAGAGAGAGAGAGAGAGAGAGAGAGTGTGTGTGTGTGTGTGTGTGTGTGTGTGTGTGTGTGTGTGTGTGTGTGTGTGTGTGTGTGTGTGTGTGTGTGTGTGTGAGGAAGAGAGAGACAAGGAGATGGAGTGAGAGTGGGGAGAGGGAAAGAAGGAGCGGGAGAGAGAGAGATAGAGAGTGTGAGTGAGAGGGAGTGAGAGAAAGAGAGAGGGGGGCAGAAAGAGAAAGAGACAGGGTGAGAGACAGGGTGAGAGGGAGAGAGAAAGAGAGAGACAGAGAGAGGGAGAGGAAGAGAGATAAAAGAGAGAGGTAGTAGGGATAGAGAGGCAGAGAGAGCGAGAGAGAGAGAGATAGAGATAGAGAGAGAGAAAGGGTGAGAGAGAGGCCCAGAGAGAGGGAGAGAGAGTGAGAGATAGAGAGAGAGAGGATGGGAGAGATAGAGAGAGGGAGAAGGACATATATATATATATATATAGAGAGAGAGAGAGCGGGGGGGAGATAGCAAGAGAGGGAGGAGAGTGAGAGAGCGAAAGAGAGGGAGTGTAAGTGAGTGATTTTGAGAGAGATAGACAGAGAGAGAGAGATTGAGAGAGAGAGAGAGAATGAGAGAGAGTGTGTGTCATCTTCTAGATCAAGGCTCATCAGATTTTTTAGGGATTTACAAAATAATAAATTAATTATAAATGTGTCATCGCAGTCGACTCACTATAATTGAGCAACATTGTAGCGCAACATGACACTGCAAGGTACCGTGTAGAACCACAGTGCCTCACGACACTGATGACTCATGGCACCATTGTAGTGCTATGAGGCACTACAGTGTGCCACGTGTCCACTGTAGTGCCACGTGGCACTACAAAAGGCCATGCCAATCTCTAATTCAAAATCAGCGATTGACATGTGGCAATCTAATATGCCAACTGGTAATTTTCTAAATTTATTATTTATTTTAATTAGATAAATATCTAGATATCAGTTAATTCAAAATTATCTGATATCCCAATCAATTATCTTATCTGCTAATTGACAAATTAAATAAATCAAATCAAATAATTATTTATAATGATTTAATATTATTTAATTTCATAAATTAAATATTCTGTCTCACTTATAGATCAACACAAAATTAATCGATATAATTATTTAATTATAATTTATAATTATCTCATAACTGTATATTTGTCGCAGAAATTTAATTCCTATCGCAAGTTAATGCTTTCTCATGTTCTGAAATATTCATACCCTAGACTGTTTAGTACAAAGGTGACTTGGGAACCATGGACCCATAATTCTAAGTTTCAATAAACCAGATTATTAATTAAATTTTTTAATTAAATAATCTTATTTATTAATTTCATTATTACTCCACTAAAAATAGGGAATTACACTCTTAGTAATTACATAATATATTTACAAAGTGTTCTCGTGTAGTCCATTGATATAATCACTTCATATAATTTTGTCCTCAAATTATTTGTTCGTAAATTAGAGCTGGTCAAAATTATCATTCTACCCTTCTAATTGCATATTGATCCTTAAGTACCATTAATTTACTAGTGAATAGTCAATTTATAATCGTATTATAAATTTGAGTTTAATAACCATTCAGTTCTAGAGTTAATACTTAAAGGAACCATTACTATCCGTTAGCAAAGCTTGAATTTCAAATCTTGTAAGATCATGTTCCCAGTCATCCATGTTACTGGACCTTCAAAACAAAAGTCACTAGTCTATTTTACAAACAAATCTTAACGAGTGAATCAAAAGACCTAGTAGGCACGCATAGGAGTTCATAACTACTCAAGATTCAGACTGATTTACATTTGATCATCAGTTTTGATGTGTATTAAATTTTTCTGATAAATAGTAAGTTAATAAAGATATTAATGCACATCGGTCCAGTCCTATATAATCTTATTATATAAAGTATCTTCATTAAAATGTTTATCCTCATCAATGATCTGGATCTAGATCACATGCATTCATAATGTTTAGTGAAGCGTACTGTAACTATTCATTACAAATTTCATATTTTAATATGTTGCGGAATATCTGTTCATATCTATGATCTTAATCATCTCGTGCGTATACAAGATCATAGTCTCATTACATGAATTTGAAATTTTTAGATATTTATATCTATAAATTATTCAACAATAACTTAAGAGAACAATTATAAGAAAAATATAATTTCATTAATTTTAAATTAAAAATATGTAAACATATGTTTTGAGAACACTATACCCAACAAAATAGCGAGAAAGAGAGAAAGAGGCAGAGGGAGAAGTAAGCTCACCTATTACTCTACAGGCACAATATTGGCAAATCACTTAGAGATTCACTTGATCACGAGTGACATATTGGAATTATCTAATGCTAATCATGTATCATCTTAGAGATTGTTAGAATCTCTCAAAGCCTTTGTTCATAAGTTATCTTCTATTCATAATCACAGTAGAGTACATGAACCTCTAACAAACTTATAATGGAATTAGACCATAAAAGAAGAAATGAAGGCGCTACAGAAGAGAAACATGGACTCTTATCCCTCTGCAAAAAGGAATCAAAACGGTGAGGTGCAAATGGGTCTTTTCCAATAAACTCAAGGTTGATGGGTCCATTGAAACATAATAGAAAGACTCCTTGCAACAACATATACACAGACGTACGACATTGATTATCATGAGATGTTTTCTCCTATAGCAAAACTGAAATTGTCATAGAACTATTATAGCGTTGATATCTCTAGCACCAAATCTAGACCGGAAACTACATTAGTTTGACATGAAGAACACCTTTCTCCATGGTGATCTCAAGGAGGAAGTTTATATGAACATTCCATGAGAATATGCTGCATCCTCTAACTAGGGTTGTATGTAAGTCACGTACATCTTTATATGGCCTAAAGCAATCACTCCGTGCATGGTTCATAAGATTCAGTTTGGCTATGAAGATTTGTGGTTTCAAGAAGAGCAACGCAAATCATATTATCTTTCTGAAACACCGACAGGAAAAGATAAGGACGTTGATAATTTATGTTGATGATATGTAACCGCATGAAATGATAGAGATTATATTTTTGAACTCTAGCAATATTTGGCAGCCGAGTTTAAAATGAAAAACCTTGGAAGGTTGAAGTATTTTTTAGGCATTGAAATGGCTCGATCAAAGCAAGGGATATTTCTATACCAAATGAAGTATGTGCTAGACTTACTCTCAGAAATACAAATTCTCGACTACAAGGTGACTGACACTAATCTACAATGGTTAAGAATCATGGTCTATGGGGAATATCTTGATCATGTTCTAACTAATAAAGAAGGATATCAAAGGTTAGTTGGGAAGTTGGTTTACTTATCTCATACAAGGCCCGACACTGCCTATGTTGTGAGCTTAGTAGGCCAATTCATGCATTATCCCAACAAAGACCACATGTCGTCATTTAAATTCTTCGTTATTTAAAATTTGCTCCGAGAAGAAGACTATGTTTTGAAGGAGAAATCATGTTGGCATTTATGGCTTGGTTAGAAGAAGACTATGTTTTGAAGGAGAAATCATGTTGGCATTTATGGCTTGGTTATGTAGATGCAGACTGGGCATGAAGTATTACTGACAAGAAATCTACTTTGGGTTATTTCACCTTTGTTGAAGGAAACTTAGTCACACGAATGAGCAAGGAACAAAAGGTAGTAGCTTTGTTGTGTGCAGAAGCCGAGTTTAGAGGAATGACCAAAGAGTTCTATGAACTTCTTTGGTTAACAACGTTTAAGTCCAAAATTGGTTATACGTCTAGCTCTACGATGCACTTCTTTTGTGATAAGAATGCATGACAACACAAACACATTGAGGTAGACTGACATTTCATTAGCATAAACTTGAAGATAGTTCAGTTTTCATTTGTTAAATTTGAGGACTATTTGGCAGATATTCTAACAAAGATAGTTTACAGTAAAGTATTCTACAACTCACTTATCATTATCAAGTTAAAGTATTGAAAATGTCTATGCACTAATTTGAGGGAGTGTTAGTGTAAGTTATCATAACATAAGAGGAAGGAACATAGTATAGGAGATTTTAGTTTTCTTTCTAGAATAATTGGTGTACAGATACGCACATATATCCCCTAATTCTGTATAGAGAAAATATATGAATGAGAACATTTCTTCTAATAGTACAGAGAAATATGAAAATAAACTATGTTTACTTATTTATTAAACTTCTCTTCTTTAAATAAATCAATATCTGTATCATATATAAAACTGTAGAATTTGAAAAAATATTTTTAGGCAATATTACCCCGAAACATAGGTGAAATTCCTTACATTATTACCAAACACAAAAGTAAATAGACAAAGTCATGTGAAATTTTTTTCAACCACTTAGTTTAAATTATCATTTTTAAAGACGTTTTCTCTTCATTTTTTACAACCTAAAATGTTAAATGATAAATTTTAAGCAAATAATAAGTCTCAAACTAACTCGATATTTCTTAAGTCAATTACTCTAGATAACATGAATTACAAAATTATCTTAAGACGGTCATAAAACTTAACAAAATAAAATGTGTTTTAGGCGAATTTATTAGAAAATAGTAAGGATAACGTAGTCATTTATTTTCAATAACATTTTATTATACAGATAGGAAGTGAAAAGTGAAAAGACATGAGTAAAAAGATATATAATGTTCATTAATGAGAAATATATGAAGGAGAATTGGAGTATATTATTTATGAATATAGTTTTAAAATTCACTTTAGAGAACAAATAATCTGCTCTGAACGATGAACTACTTAGCACATTTCTTTTCGTAGTAAAAGTTTACCATTAGTAAAAGTTATTTTCTTATTCTAGGTGTAATTTTAATTTAGGAATATATTATAAAGTAAAATACATCAATTTTGTTACATTTAGTTTATTCATTAATCTTGACGCATTTTTATCTACTTAATATAATAAGTTTATTCATATTGTGGAATATTAATAGAACATTAAGAACATATCTTTTGTTACAATAGTTTGTCAAAACGTATCATGCTAATTAGTTTGAGGCCTTTCTCGATTACTTAAATTAGATGAAAAAATCCAATCAAGTCAATTGAAAAATATAAGTTTGTCACATATATAAACTAATTTTTTATTTTTTATTTTAGTTGTTAATTATTCTCTTATACCAAAGTTGTATAAATATACTTTTATTATTACCTATTAAACAATTTGACCTTAAGTTATTTTGAGACAATCAATAATAATACCTATCATAATATTAATTTCAAAATAGTCTTTAATTTAAAGTATAAGAAGCATTTATTTAATTTTTGTCTTAAATAACTTCATTAGTAATATGGCATTTAATTGTAAGTTAAATGATAAATTAGTGATTTATAGTGAAAACTGAGGATAAATTTGTCCACAAATTTTTTCTAACATCCAAACTCTTAGACATATGATATGTAAAAAACGTTAGTACAAGTAGATTTTGAAACAAAGTGCATTTTTCATTTTAATTAAGACTCTAAATTGTTTACATCACTGAAACTGTTATAATCACAAAAGTGTGAAATTTTAATTAAAAATTAATAAAATACACTCAACATGAAGTTCTTGATATTTCTAAGCCACAGAAGTTGAACTTCTCAGTATTACTTTAGTATTCCTTACTTTACTAAGTTATTACATAAAACCTTTGTATTTCTCTTGAGAAAATGTTGGAGTAAGAATAATTTTTTTCTTTTTTGAATTCCCCACTTATCTCTTTCTTATTCTTTCTGTTTTTTTTGTATGTAACAGTAAAGACATTTCAACAATTTTTATTGCACTTTTAATGTTTTAATGATATGAATAATCCCAAAGTCAAAAATTAAGTAAATGAACCATGTGATCAAACTCCATACCTAAATGAATATTTTTTTATATAAAGAAATCAAGATGAACCATTGACTTTTCTTTTAAGATTAAATGAATAATTTATTCTTCTATTTGAAATATTCCTAGATAGATCAAGATGAACCATTCGTATTAATTTTAAGATTAATTGAGTAATTTATTCATTTATAACTAATTAAAATACTCCTTATATCTTCGGTTTTACTAATTATTTATCTTGACGATAAAACTCCTTTGTTCACATGAAAAATTAATATTTACTATTCAAACATTTTCTTAATTTTGTGATTTATATGTTTTTGAAATAAATTGTCAAAACTAAAATACATAATTTATATTCTCACCATTTACATTTAGTAGATGAATATGTAAGACGATACAATATGGTCATCACACATCCAAACTTTTAAATGTAAAAGAGTATTATAGCCTTCATATTAGATAATTAATTAATAAAGTTATTTGAATTGTATCAACTAAAGCATTCATGAATATATACATGTAATTGAAAGAATTGAATAAAGTGTCTAACATACTGAATATTTTCGGTAAATAAATTTCAATTAATGGACATAAAACTATTTGAGGGCAATTTAGTAGTTATAAAAAAAGTGTAGGATATTAATGTTTAGGAAAAGTTTTTTCAATATCCTCACAGTCCGATATAGTATGATATGATATATATCATTTGATAGTTTAAATATATATGGAAGAGAAGTGTATTTTTATGACTTATTTTTTTGAATTAAATATAATGGGCAATTTGTGAATCAAAATTAATTGTGAAGTAACTAAAGTCAGAAACTTTCTCCAAATTTATCTTAGAAATAGAGGAAGTATTTTAACAAAAAGTGAGAATAAGTATTACTAAATATTTATTAGCAACAACAATAATTAGCCTTATGATATTTAATTTTTAGGTTGAGAGTTAGTAATTCCAAAAATTAGCATTTAACTTAGATACTTAATTTTCATTTTTATGAATGGCCTTATGATATTTAATTGTCTAAAAATGTTCTCTCCACATCCTTATTTTTACATGTAGTATATAGATAGTTAAACGCAATAGAAATGTGTATATGAAGTTTTAATAAAACAAATTGAAGTTCAGGAATGAGTTTAAGAGTTGTGCACTCACATCAACTGGGCAATCGGGCATTGTTAAATGTGTTAGACTATAGCCAATAGGCTTACCATTTCAACTCTTAGGTCCTTTTGGCCTTGACAAAAACAAAAGCAAAAACTGTTCCGTTTGGGAAATGCTCTACTTTTTATTGAATTTCTATCATGTTGTCTTTTAACACGACGTGAAGGGAATTTTTTTTTTTTGCAATTAAAGTTTTTAGTAGAGATTGAACCGTAGAGATCAAACTCACAAAGAAGTGGGTGAAAATTAGGCCAATTTTTTTATTATGCATCTTTATGGCTAATTGACTGATAAAAATGCAAAAAAAAAGTTTTCAGGATGATCATGCTCAAGAACATATTCAGTCATCTCTTTTAAAATAAGGTTTTAACTCTTAAAGCCTTGCTTAATTTATGCTATTTTATTTTGTAATTCTATTATAAACCTTTTATAATTGAATTATTACGTTTGTTTAGAATAATCATTAAATTAGGATGTACATCCTAGTTTGTATGCAATTTTAATTTACAATCTTCTGAGTCAATTGAATTACACCGAAAAAATGAGAACAATCTTAATTTACAATACAACTGTAATTTTAATATCAAATAAAATTACTTTCATAGCATCATCTGAAATTAAACTAATGTCACTTCTTTCTTTTAATGTCTCTCATTTTATTAATTTAATTAAAAATGACGTTATTAAAGTTTAGTCTAGCATTATTAATTTATTTAAATTTTAATCAAGCATAATTAAAATTAATGTTAAAATTACATGTCAAACTATTTTTTTACATAATATAACTGAGATAGTTTTACGTAACTCCTTGTTATTTAGACAAATTTACTATAAAATTTAAGATATACCAAACATAGTAATCATGAACTATCACTCATTATTTCATAGATTATCATACATAATCAAACATGACAATTATATTTTACCAGCAATTGAACTACGATGATTATTCTTGATTAAGCGCGAACCAACGGACCCCTAAGTTTAAATCTATCCATCTCCATTATGCCAAAGAAAACTAAAAAATTGTACATTAGCGTAGCTAGTCTCATTCTAAAATAGTTTTCAACCATTTTTATAACAAGACAATACATAAGCCTATTTCACAATTTTTTTAAATGATTTTACCATTATTGACACTGAAAACAAAACTCTTATACATGAAGTAACTCAAAGTTTAGCATTGCCACGTTAAGTTGTAGTGTAGGAAACTTATTGAAAGACGATAAAATTAATGCTGAATTGAGAAAAAACTTACCAATTAATTGTAAAATTACTTAGTTAATATATGAAAAATCATTTATTATATGTATTTTTTGAAATCATTAACCAATTTTTATCAGCTTCTCTGATTACTAGTTTACAAATTTGTATCATTTCTTCCAATACGAGAGTATCATATTTGTGCAGATTAAACCATTGAATTTATCTTTAATATTGATCCAGACTTAGTCAGCATAAAGTTTTATTTTTTTTAAAAATTAATATATTTTTTTATAAATATGAGAAATGAGAATCTCAATACGAGCTAGCTATAAGGCATCTCACGTTCGTTAATACATATTAAAAACAATTTGATTTCATGGGTTTATAACTCTATATTGAGAACTATAAGTAAAATATTTAATTTCCATCTTTGACAATTACACCACTAACTTTGATGCCAACTTTATTAGTAGTTTAAAAAGGCCAAATAGGCCATGGATCTCCGATCACTGCCAATCTTGGTCTCCCCATTTTCTCTGTCACATGGTACCAACAGGATACTAAAGAATTTTCATAAAAAAAAGCGTAGACTTGAGAGCGTCAACAGAGAGAAGCTGTATTTATTTAATTTGCTTTTAATTTTTTTAGAGAAATTAAGTTAATGTTTTTAAAAGTGGTACTAAAAAATGATTTAAAATAAAATATAAATACGTTGAAGTAATCAAAATGATTAAATTAAGACTTTAAACATCCGATTTTGACTTGATTTTTTAATTCTTTATCATCAATATCGGCTTTTAATCTCTAATTAAATATAGTGTATTATTTGACAACAAATTGTTACAAAAACAGGTAATGAGATAGAGCTGAAAATGATGGCTATTGGATTAGGTTGAGCTAAACCTTAATTAATTATTTTGTCTACCAAAGTCCGTTATTAGGTTATAGAAGTGAAATAAAGTTTGAAAAAAAATCATGCTGTGACTTATTGTTTACTTGCCAATAATACACATTGTTTAGTTGCCAATGATATACTTTGACCTTGTCATGCCTTGTCACGTGACTAGAAATTAGGAAGCGGAGTTTTTCTTAGAAAAAACTCATTTAACCAAAAAAGAGAACGGAAGTTATTTATAAAAAAGAGATTTGTTTAACGTGCTTAATATTAATTTTATTTTGTTAAGTTTTATATTCGTCTTAAGATAGTTTTGTAATCCATGTTATCTAGAGTAATTGACTTAAAAATATAGAGTTAATTTGAGACTTATCATTTACTTATAATTTGTCACTTAAAATTTTACGTAGTAAATAAGTGAGGAGAAAACGTCTTTAAAAATGATAATTTAAACAAAGTGATTGAAAAAAATTTCACACGACTTTGTCTGATTAATTTTGGGTCTAATAATAATGTAAGGAATTTCAAGTATATTTGGGATAATACTGTCCAAAAATGTTTCTCCAAATTTTACACTTTTATATAGTGGCCAGCCTAGATTTGGTGCTAGAGATATCAACACTATGACAGTTTCAGTATTGCTATGGGAGAAAACATCTCATGATCATCAATGTCGTAACTCGTACGTTTGTGTATATCTTGTTGCTAGGAGTCTTTCTTTTATGTTTCAATAGACCCATCAACCTTGAGTTTATTGAAAAAGACTCACCGTTTTGATTCCTTTTTGCATAGGGACAAGAGTCCATGTTTTACTCTTCTGTAGCGCCTTCATTTCTTCTTTTATGGTCTGATTCCATTATAAGTTTGTTAAAGGCTCGTTTATGCTACTGTGATTATGAATAGAAGGCAACTTATGAACAAAGGCTATGAGATATTCTGACAATCTCGGAGACGATGCATGATTAGCAATCAGATACTTCCAATATGTCCCTAATGATCTAGTGAACCTCTAAGTGATTTGCCACGATTGTGCCTATAGAGTAATAGGATAGATTACTTCAGGAATACTCTTAGGAGATTGGTCTTTCATTACTGGAGTGTGAGAGGGAGGAGCTTCAATTTCAATTTCAAATGTTTCAGCAATATCACATACTTATTCTATTACAATACCGACCACAAGATGACCCAACCCAGGTTCAGTTTCTCATTTCAAGTTTTTGGATGAAGTGATAAACCTGTCCAAATTTTCTTTTCGATATGCATCTCCCCCTGAAGAGGAAAATTGGACTCCAGGGTGGTGCAAAAAATTTCATACTTATAAGTGTTTGGGTGGTGGAATGATAAGAATGATATCCTTTTCAATGTGTTGCATATCCAAAAAAAAATTACAACAAACCGCACATGGATCATGCTTAGTTCGTTGATTTTTATAAATATGAATGAAAACCACACAACGAAACACACATGGTGAAAAATGTGGCAAGAACCTAGTGAGAAGTCTGAAAATTTAACACTACTTCAACCTAGAGAGAGTCAGTATAAATAGAGCCAGAACTTGAGCGAGTAATGTTCAAGGGTTGTCCATTTCCAATGATGACAGAGTCTTCTCCATTGTAGACTTGAGAATTGGATAAATTGGACAACTCAGAAGTGAGATGTCTATTACACCCAGTGTCTGATAACCAAGAAGTATTCTTGGATGTTTCAGTAAAAGTTATTGTTAGCAAAATAGGCAGTCATGGCAGTAAGCTTGGTAAGAGGATGCCCGCCTTGATATGAGTAGTTCATGCGATGGAAGCAGTCTATAGCAAGGTGACCAAACTTATTGTAAATTTGACACTGAGGTCGAGTATCAGTGGAAGAAAAATTGGAATTTGAAGAGGAAAAGGGTGTAGGGGTATTATTGGGTAAATGAATCAAACCAGAGTTGGAATTATTCCTTCCTCTATTACCAAAATTCTGTCCTGACCCAAAATTATTCCTTGTTCTGTTGCCTTTATCTCTAGTCTGATTGCTTCGAAAATTAGTGGCCACGAGAGCCATTGCTTGAACTTGAGCCTCATGTTTCTTTGCTTAATCTGCCAGGGATTGGTCTTCAACCTTTAATAGAACATGCAGTTCTTCCAAGTGGATGGGGTCAGATCTTGTACGTATGAATGTTTTGAAGGGTCCATACTTAGATGAAAGCCCACTGAGAGTGTACAATAGGATGTCTTCATCATCGATGAAGACTGAAACAACGACTAATTTGTGTATGGATTCCTTGATTTGATGCACATAATCATCCATAGTCTTGTTTCCTTTCTTTGAGATAGATTGCAACCCAGATTTTAGGTGAAGAATATTTGAACGAGAGAGAGAAGAATACCTCCTCTTGAGTGAGGACCAGGCTTCATGATTGGTCTTGCATCCAATTACACAAGATAGTGCAGACTGAGACAAAGTGGCATTTAGAAGCATCATCAATGCCTAATCTTGGGTAACCCAGATGTTATGCTAGGGATCAATTTTTATTGTGGGAGCCCCTTTGTCTTCTACAAGAAAGTGAGCAGGACATGTGTAGCCATCGACGAACTCAAACAGCGTGTGGGCTTTCAGAATAGTAGCAACTTGGTGTTTCCAAATAATATAGTTAGAAGAATCTAATCTGATAGAAATCAGATTACATATATTTGACAAAAGAAAGATTGGGGAAGGAAGATTAGGCATGAATGCTTGTGCTTAGGGCTCTAATGCCATGAAGGAAAACCACAGAGAGTCCGAGAGTGTTAAGGCAATAACCTAATTAAGGTTGAGCTGCCTAGTCACCATCTGCATCAGCCTCCAACTCCTCTTCTCTGTCAGATTAGCTTAGGTTGTAACTAACTCAGCAAGGAATATTTTAGCTCCTTCTTAGCCAGTGTTTGTGTGACAACACTACAACCTTTTATAGCTAACTAATATCCCTCACTCTCTCTTACCTGTGTACTGCAACCTAAAGATATATACATGAATTGTGATTGCGATCAAACTAATGACAATTGAATAGAATGTTTTCTGTCTCATCTTCTTCAAGTTCATTTCTCTTTTCTGTACAAGTTGAACTTGGTATCAGAGCCTACAATGGCCTCCTTTGTTTCAGTTACTTAAAACAGAAAAAATCCTGAAAACTCAGTCAAGAATGCTGCAAGCCTAAACCCCTTCTCTAATACTCTTTGTTCAACTGTGTCCATCAATCTTGACAGAGATAATCACATCCTATGAAAAGCTCAAGTCGTACCTGTAATAATTGGGCATGCTCTGCGTGAGTTCATACTCAACTCACAGGCAAAACCAGCTGAAAATCTAACTGAAGGATCTCTCAACCCAGAATATGTGTAGTGGATGAGAAATGACCAATTATTACTTAGTTGGCTAAGATCAACAATGAGTGATAGAGTTCTTGGCTCTGTATTGCAGTATGAAACATCAAGAGGACTTTGGCTTGTTTTGGAAAAAACATATGCAAACAGGTCAAAGGCAAAGTTATTGAGCCTAAAAAACTCTCTGTACATCACCAAGAAAGATGACAGAAGTGTTCTAGACTACATTGACATCATAAGGACTATTGGAGATCAACTCCAAGTAGCAGGTGATGCTATAAGTTAAGAAGACCTCATACTGCATATTCATAATGGTTTACCAAAGGAATTTGACCCTATAGTGGTCAACATTACTTCAAGGATTGATAACCTCACCATTGAGGAAGTCCAATCTCTACTCCTCATTCATGAATCAAGAATAAAGAAGTTAAACGCTGAAAGGGAAGCTACATTGAAAGCCTGTGCAAATCTGGTTCAAAACACTCCAAGCTTTAATAAGAAGTTCACCAAAAATCAACAACAACAGTGGGGCTATAATACTTCAAATCAGAACAACAGAAATGGAGGTAGAGGTCAGTCTAGCTTTAGAGGAGGTAGAAAAGGTGGTCGTGGTGGTCGACAAGGAGAAAGAGTGACTTGCCAAGTCTGTAACAAAACTGAACACACTGCAGCCACTTGCTGGTTTAGATTTGATAAAAAATATCAAGTTGTCCCCAGGCTCATCTCACCTTTAGGCAGTTTCAAAACCCTCAAGCCACCCCACCCTTTCACACAAGCTTCAATCCTTCTACTTATGTAGCAAGTTCGGAGTATGGCTCAGAAAATACCCGGTATGTTGACAATGCTGCCACTCACCATGTTACAACAGACTTGTAAAATCTTGGCGTAGCAAATGAATATCAAGGCAGTGACAAGCTAAATGTTAGAAATGGTAAGCAACTACATGTCACTCATGTTGGTAATAGCTCTCTTCCTTCACGCTTGTACTCCCTGAACTTAAATCATATGCTTAGAGTACAAAAAATTATCATAAATTTAATCAGTGTTTCCAAACTCACTTATGATAATCCAGTGTACGTGCAATTTAACTCCAATATTTTCTATGTGAAGGATCTAGCATCAGGGACTACCCTACTTCAAAGGAGACTTAAGGGATGGCTTATATGTGTTGTTTGCACCAGGATTGAAGCAACCTACTGCTATGACTTGCTCTTTTTACTTGTTTAATGATTACATGCATCCAAATATTAATGTTTCTAGTTTTTGTCCTTTAAATTCCAAAAGAAATGTTTTTTGTACATCTTTAAGTTTCTATAAGCCATCCTTGTCACATGAAAATGTATCAAACAAGTTGCATTATGTTCATGAAAGTGTTCTTATTCCTCATACTGCTTCTGCTCTTATTTCTACTATCTCGCCTAATCTCTATAAATTATGGCATCTTAAACTAGGTCACCCTTCCATAAAAATCACAAATTAAGTTATAACTCAACATAACATTCATTTACCCTGTAAACATATGACAGAATCTATCTGTCAAGCTTGCCAACATGGAAAAAGTCACCGATTAACCTACTATCCATCCAAAATTGTTACCACACAGCCCCCAAAACTAATAGTTTCTGATCTCTGGGGTCCTGCTTCAGTAACTACCAATAGCTTTCGGTATTACATTCACTTTATAGATGATTTTTCCAAATACATATGGGTCTTTCCTCTCAAACTCATTAAATCCTTTTAGACTTTTATTCATTTTAAAACTTATGCTAAGAAGCAGTTTGGGGTTCCTATTAAATCTGTAGAAGCAAATTGGGGAGGTGAGTATAGGTCTTTTGCTCAATTTCTTCAAACTCAAGGCATACTCTTTAGGCATCCATGTCCTCACACCCATCACCAACATGGTAAGGCTAAAAGAAAGCATAGACACATTGTCAAATTAGGACTCACACTCCTTGCTCAATCATCTATGCCTCTTAAATATCGGTGGTTTGCTTTTAGTACAACAACATTTCTCATCAACAGGCTGCCCACTGCCACCCTTAAACATTTCTCTCCTTACCAAACCATGTTCCACCTCAAGCCTGACTACTCTTTCCTTCGAGTGTTTGGTTGTGCCTACTATCCCTATTTGCGACCCTACAACAGCCACAAGCTTTACTTTAGGTTCTCCTTATGTGTTTTCCTAGGTTACTCATCAGTTCATAAAGGTTATATTTGTCTCCATTCCTCTGGCAAACCGTTTACTGCCATTAATGTCATATTGATATACAATTATTTCCTTTTCAGCATGATTTTATGCAACACACAACTGCTACTATACATGTAATCTCTAGTTTACCATCTTGGTCTATGGCTTCTCTTCCACTAACTCTTCCCATAGGTACTTCAATCCCTGGTTTAGCTACTCATACAAGGTCTAACTCTTCCTTTTTCCTTCAGGTACATTAGTTCCTACTAGTCCTTTATTACCTATTTTCTCACCTAACCATGCCTCCACCACTACAAATCATCATCATGTAACTGTGCCTCCATCTCATCCCCAACCTATCACTCCTAACCCTACCATAAATACTCACCCCATGATCACAAGAGCCAAGGCAGGGACTAGAAAACCAAAAGTTTATGCTGCTACACTACCACTTTCAGAACACTCAGAACCCAGATCCGTCAAGCAAGCCTTAGCTCTTCCTCACTGAAAAAAGGCTATGCAAGATGAATTCACAGCTCTTAAGCTCAACAATACTTGGACCCTAGTACCACCATAGCCGACCATGAATATTATTGGAAATAAATGGATTTATAGAGTCAAATTCAGTCACAATGGCATTGTTCAAAGGCATAAGGCCAGATTAGTTGCCAAGGGTTTTCATCAAACACTTGGACTGGATTTTTTAGAGACTTTTAGCCCTGTTGTGAAGCCTTTTACCATTAGGCTTATTCGTATCATTGCTCTCATCAACAAATGGAAAATCAGGCAACTTGATGGTAACAATGCATTCTTACATGAACATCTCTTTGAATCTATTTTTATGCAGCAACCTGATGATTTCATTGACTCTTTAAAGCCACATTATGTCTGCAAGCTTCACAAGGCTATTTATGGGCTCAAACATGCCCCTCGAGCTTGGTATGACAAGCCTAAACTCACATTTCTTCATTAGTGTTTCCAAACTCACTTCTGATAAACCAGTGCATGTGCAATTTAACTCCGATTTTTGCTATGTGAAGGATTTAGCATCAGGGACTACCCTACTTCAAGGGAGACATAAAGGATGGTTTGTATGAGTTGTGTGCACCAGGATTGAAGCAATCTACTGCTAATACTTGCTCTCTTTACTTGTTTAATGATTACATGCATCCAAATACTAATGTTTCTAGTTTTTGTCTTTTAAATTCCAAAAGCAATGTTGTTTGTACATCTTTAAGTTTCTATAAGCCATCATTGGCACATGAAAATGTATCAAACAAGTTTCATTCCATTAATGAAAGTGTTCTTATTCCTCATACTGCTTATGCTCTTATTTCTACTGTCTCACCTAATCTTTATAAATTTTGGCATCTCAAACTAGGTCACCATTCCACAAAAATCACAAATCAAGTTCTAACTCATCTTAACATGAATTCACCCTGTAAAAATATGACAGAATATGTCCATCAAGCTTACCAGCTTGGAAAAAGTCACAAATTAACCTACTATCCATCCAAAATTGTTACCACACAGCCCCTAGAATTAATACATTATGATCTCTGGGGTCCAGCTCCAGTAACTTCCAATAGCTTTCGATAATACATTCATTTTATAGATGATTTTTTCAGATACACATGGATCTCTCCTCTCAAACTCAAATTTGAAGGCTTTTAGACCTTTATTCATTTTAACACTTATGCTGAGAAATAGTTTGAGGTTCTTATTAAATCTATACAAATAGATTGGGGAGGTGAGTATATGTCCTTTGCTCAATTTCTTCAAACTCAAGGCATACTCTTTAGGCATTCATGTCCTCACACCCATCACAAACATGGTAAGGCTAAAAGAAAGCATAGATACATTGTCAAATTAAGGCTCACACTCCTTACTCAATCATCTATGCCTTTCTCTCTCTCTCTCTCTCACCCTCCCTCCCTCCCTCCCTCTTGTTCTCTCTCTCTCTCTCTCTCTCTCTCTCTCTCTCTTTCTCTCTCACTCTCCCAATCTCTCATTATTTCACTTTCTCTCTCTCTCATTCTCTCTTACTCTCTCTATCATCCTGTTTGTCTCTCTCAACTCTCTCTCTATTCTCTCTCTCATTCTCTATCTCTGTCTCTCTCTCCCTCTCAATCTCCCTCCCTCATTCTCTCTCTCTCTAGCTCTCGCTCTCTCTCTTCTCTCTCTCCCCTCTCTCTCTCACTCTCTCTCCCTCACCCTCTCTCTCTCTCTCATTCTCTCTATCTTCTCTCTCTCTCGCTCTATGTCCCCCCTCTCTCTATCTCTTTCTCATTTACTCACTCTCTTACTCTATGTCTCTCTCGTTCTCTAGCTTTCTCACTCTCTCTTACTAACTATCTTGCTTTCTCTCTCTTGGTCTCTGACTAAAATGTGTCTATGCTGAAAGAAAGCATAGACACATTTTTCGTGCTTTGAACCTCATAAGTTATATATTTTAAAATAATTAAGATAACAAAATTTAACATATATGAAAATGAGATCAACGAAAAAATGTTAAAACTAAATCAAATGTAATATTATTAGTGAAAACATATTATTAAAAGAATAGAGTTTGAAGCAAGTATATATTGAAATGAAATCTATATATTTTTATGAATTCCACATACATGATGCTCTATATCATTTTTTACATATCTTTCGCTATCGTATGTTTAATTACTTTTCATCTTTATAATATTACATCAATTGAATTTATTATTTAGTTTATCACGTGCAACGCACGTGTATTAGATACTAGTCTTCGAAAAAAAGTTATTAGAAATATAAAAGTCTTTTTCAGACTAACCATGATTTCTTGATCAAAGTCTACCGAATAAGAGGGATTATTATTATTTCAGAATGTTGAATGAGTCAATCTTTTAAAACAATTTCTTGCCATGTTCGGCCGATCGGAGCCATTATATTTTTTATTCAACGTCCTAAATCTATCCAACAGAATTAGTTCTTGTTCTCATCCAATAAATGCCTCTCTCAATTAAATATTTATGACTGAAAATAAATTACGGTATGTGCACCTTAAATTACAGGTTTTTTCAAAATACGACAAGCTAATCAAGGTGAACCAGAAAATAGTATATAGCGTTAAAGCATTGAGATATATACATGAGAGGTTTTGGGGGTAGAGCACGTCTTAGTTTTCATTGGTTAGGAAAAAAAGGTAAAAGAAAACGAGGAATCCTTAGAGCTATAGGCATTATTGAGTACTGTGATAAAAAACAATTATTGACTAAGTAGAAATTAAATAATATATATTAACTCCTAGGAAATTTCTTCAATTGGGTGTTTTCTCCATATTGATGCTAAGCATTTATGGTCCTTGAATTGCTATAGAGCAATCATGGCCATGAATGTTCATTAATGGTAAACAATGAAAACAGATTATAACAAAATGTGTTATAGGTTCAAGATAATGTTAAAAAGTTTTGAAGCACTACTTGGTTTCAATAAATGTGCCATTAATAGCTCAGGAAACTCATCTAAACCTTGAGAAATTTCAACTCTAAGAACCCTCTAAACTCTATCTCCACTACCGCTCTCATCTTCTCCTCATCAAAAAATCAAAATTAGATATTAAAACTTCTTAGGAGTGCAGCAGCGTGTGATCAAGTTCCACTTCATATTTTTCTTTTTAACACCAATAGTACCATTTTGTTAAATCTCGAATTGTTAAACTAAACATACTTACATCAATTGTAACCTTTGCCCCTTGAGCTTTGAGCACAAAAAATTCTTCCTGGCTACTTTAATTAGAAAACATAACTTTAACATTGGACACAATTAGATGCAACCGTGAATTTAAAACTATTGACCATTAAACTAATGTACTCAACTAACTACTTACAAGAAGCCAACGAAATCACTAGATCCCTAAGTCATTTCACTCCCCCTTCTTGCCAATGAACTCTAGTCTTCCATATTACATTCACATTTCTTTTAAACATCTAAAAGTTAAGTTAAATTTGTAAAATGTACAAAGTGTCATTCCATGGGTGGGAGGAGTTTAAGAAATGAAGGATATTGAACCAGGCATGAATCGTCTAGATGATACATGGTGATCGTTGGTCGTTCAGGCGATTCACGCCGAATTTATGGCAATCAACACAAGATCACCTGATGGCATGGCTAACGATAGTCATGAACAACATGGTGATCCCTGGCCATGACAACAAGTGATCCATGGTCATGCCAATGATCACCATGGACCCATGGTGATCCCTGTCCATCCCTGCGACTTGTGCCTTATTGATTAATGGTGATTCTAATTTTTTTAATCAAATCAAAATCACACAAACCAACGTAATCCAAACAATCAACCAAAAATAAAAGTCTCTAAGCATACTTTTTAGCTGTAAAAGCGTGTAAAGCTGTAATCTTTCTTCATTTCAAAGAAAAGATAACCATACATGGCTAGAAACCAATACAACTTTGCATGCAACACATTGCTATCAACCCAAACCAAAGAAAAATCTATAAAAACTCACATTCGACTCTCCTTCACTTTGAACTTCTCAAACCAAAACAGAAAAAAAAATGAATGAACAAATAAATTAGAGAAACAATGGAAACACTCACATTTGATTCAGATGACTAAACTTAAAAACTAGAATTTATCGAATAATTCAAACATGAAAACCAGAAAGCATACATCCACAAAGCATACATTTGATTTGAAGAAATGAGGGAAACAAAGAACTCGATGATTGAAAGACACTAAGAAGAAACAAAATCCACTGGAGTTTAGCTGGAGAGTTTAGAAGTTGACTCTTTTATGAGAAGGTAAGAAAAGAAGTGAGGGTGCAGGGGAGAAGGATTTGAATGAAAACTATGAGTTTTTTGGGTGACTGGTTGAGTTTTTTGCAAAGGAAAATCGCTGAAAAAGGCATCTAATAGTTGAGATTATTCTGGTCAGATTCAACAAGATTAATCTCATCTTCAATGTTTCCTAACATTAAAGAGCAACCCTCACTTCTAAGTGTTTTTGCACACCGAGCTAAAACATGATCCAATACTGCTTTTGCATGTTTATGTTTATCCTCAAATTTTCTCATTGATACATGCCTGACTCGCACGTGAATGTTGGCAATTATAGAGAGTTATTATATTTTATATTTGACAGGTGCTAAACTAAAACAATGGCCAAGTGTATGATAAAAACGACTGAACAAGAAAATATGCTAAAAAAATTAGCACTAATGAATTTGAGGCTAAGCCTATGGAATCTCTAAAACTTGACGATGAACATGTTTTCGAGTTTAAAAGTTCTTTGAGGTTCGTGTTTATCAATGTAGAAGGAAAAACAAAAGTGAATGAAGCTAATAAATAGACTATTTTTCCATAGACTAAAATTATGTAGGAGCTCGAATGTATAGTACTGGTCAAGTAGAAGCAAACAAAAACATTTTATAAGGAAAACGTGAGCATTTTATCATATCATTTAAGGAACCAAACCTTATTGATAGAATGAAACTGCATTTTACTTGCCCTAAGTAAGATTTTAATTAACATGATATATCATTCCTTATTTATTATAGGTTAAAATGCAAAACATACCCTGTAGTTTGTTGAATCCATGAATTATACCCTTATATTTTTTTCATACTTTTATACCCCTATAGTTTAAGAAACTGTTAAATTTACCTTTTTGTTACTTTGAAGGGTTAAAACTAACGGGAAGTTAACATCCATTTAACTCCATCCTCTTGCCCATCCCCCATCGTCTTCTCCGATTATAATTCTAACTAGAAGCAGATATTTAACAATATTAATATGAAAAGTTTATCAAAACCTTGCTGAAATAATCCTTTATCCAAATTGTCCAACATGTAATTATTCTAAAAAAAACCCCAAATCGCAGCTTGAAAAATCCCCAAATCACCTAAGATGTTCATAAATCCTTGAAGATGTTGTCAGGAACACCCTCGAACTGAATTCGTGTTTCTGCTTAGGATTAAAATTTGGCAATCCCCAAGAAGTTCCATCACCAGCTAAATGATTCATTTTAATAAAATTAAAAGAAACAAAGACCGAAGAAGGGGGAGAGAGCTTTATAGCTAGGTAATTTTCGGCTTCTAAATTCTTGAAAGCTTATGTTTCTTTCCTCCTAAGTGTGTTAATAAGCTTCGAGTTTGGGATTAAAAGATAGAGTGATATTAGCTTAGGGCCGTGTGCTGCGATTTTGGGGTAAATGGGAAGCTTTTAATGCTGATTCTTTGTTGAACTTATGTTTTCATTAAGTTAATTCGATTCATGTGAGGATTTGAAGTAGGAAAATCAAGAGGTGATTTTTGATTATAATGTACTAAGTCAAGCTAATTGTCCTAGTGCTTTAGGTCAAGTTTTTTAGTTTATTACAGTTTTACTGTTATTAACTAACTGTCATTTAGTAAGGGTGTTAGTATACGTTTTTATAATATCTCATTTCTCAGTAAGTAATTCAATATAGTGTTTCCTTCTTCTTGATCTTTCTCTTCTTTCTCTTCTTCTATTTATCTTCTTTCTTCTAAATAATTCTTCTTTGGATTATATTGATCCTTCTCATCTCCTTCTTCATGGTATCAGAGCTTGCCAAGACAAACGTCAAGAATGACAGCAGCTACAAATACAACAAATACATTTACAACTGTTGAATCTTCAATAGTTCAGTCTCATTCTCTCATATTTCTTCTATCGAACATCTGCAACTTAATCTCCATTAGACTTGATTCTACAAATTTCATTTTCTAGAAATATCATATTACTTCAATCCTCAAAGCTCATGTAGATTGTGATTTCCTTGATGTATCTTTTCCCTGTCCAAATCGGTTCGTGACAAATGACAAAGGTGAGAAGAACTTGAACTCAAAATTTGAACAATGGGTCACTCAAGATCAGGCCTTGATGACCCTAATCAATGCCACACTCTCTCCAATGGCATTATCTTATGTTGCGGGTTGCAGTCATTCGAAAGAGGTCTGGGCCTCAATAGAGAGAAGGTCATCTTCACTATCAAGATCAAATATCTTGCAACTTAGGTCTGACTTGCAGACTATTACGAAGAAACTAAATGAGTCTATAGACTCTTACATACTGAGGATCAGAGATTAAAGATAAACTTAAAGTTGTTTCTGTCTAGGTGGATGATGAAGACATACTTCTATCTACAATTAGTGGACTGCCAAGTGACTTTAACACTCTTCAAACCTCAATCAGGATAAGGGCAAAAACTATGGGACTCGAAGAGTTACATGTCCTACTCAAATCTGAAGAAAGATTCCTTGAAACACAAAGTAAGCAACAAGATTCTTTAATCCAATCTTCTTCATTTTTTTGCTTCACAAAACACACAATATAGACCAAATCAGTTTGGTAGAGGTAGAGGAATGAATAATTACAAAGGTTGAGGTAGGTTTAACTTTGGGAGAAGTTTTAATCAAAGAGGCAGAGGCGGAGGTCCATATCCATCTTTCAATCATTCTCCTTCAATCCTTAGAAATCCTCCAACTTCAGGAATGCAGAATAATGGCAGAGGCAATTCAAACCAGTTTCAAGGTGATCAAGAAAGAGTTTTCTGTCAAATTTATCAAAAGCCTGGCCATAGTGCCATTAACTGCTACCATATGATTAATTACTTCTATCAAGGTAGAAATCCACCTGCATAACTCGCAGCCATGGCAACAATGAATAATCCTTATTTTGATAGCTCATAGTACTGGCTTATAGACGCTGAATGTAACACCAGATGTCAATAACCTTTTTCTTTTCTACTGAGTATAGTGGTTCAAACACTATCGCTGTTGGTAATGGTCAAAATCTCCCTATTACTCATGCAAGTTCTAACCAACTATCATTTTATGCTCACTCTTTTAACTTGCCTAAAGTTTTAGGTGTTCTTAAGATAGCTAAGAACCTTCTGTATGTGCATCAATTTTGTCTTGATAACAACTACACGTTTACATTTGATGCATTCTTCTTCCTTATCCAAGACAAAGCCACAAGCAAAATCTTTCACAAATGCCTAAGTAGGAATGGCTTGTACCCTATTACTGCTTCCTTTTTAGCACCTAACAACACTCCCTCTTTCCATGCATCAGTAGCATTTTTAGTACCAAGATTTCAGATACAACATGGCATAATAGATTAGGACATGTGTCAAATGATGTAATAAAGAAAATTTTAGATAAAGCTCAAATACCTTGTAAATCTCTAGTAGAATCTTGTATATGTGAAAGCTGTCTTTGTGGCAAAATGACAAAATTACATTTTCAGTTGTCTAATTCTTCTTCCTCATTTCTTTTAGAATTGATTCATAGTGATGTATGTGGTCCTTCTCCCATAACATCTATTTCTGGACATAAGTATTATGTATCATTTGTTAATGATTATACAAAGTTTACATGGATTTTTCCCTTGAAATATAAGTCTGAAGTCTTTCCTATATTCTAGAAATTTAAGTGTCTACTTAAGAGCCAACTTTCTTCCAAAATTAAAATATTTAGGAGCGATGGTGGGGGTGAGTTTATTGATAACCTCTTCAAGAATTTCCTGTAAAATCATGGCATTATAAACCAAAATCATGTCCCTATACTCTAGAATAGAATGGAATAGTAGAAAGGAAACACATGCACATAGTAGAAACTGTTATGACCTTGCTTCATAAAGCTTGTCTACCCTTTAGCTTTTGGCATTGTGCCTTTCTCACTATTGTTATCTTATTAATAGAATGCCTTCTGCTATTCTAAATAACATTTCACATTTTTAAAGGCTTTATAACACTGTTCCTCAATATTTACATCTTAGAATCTTGGTTCACCTTGCTATCCTCTCTTAAAGCCCTACAATTCTCATTACCTACAACCAAAAATCATAAGATGCACATTTCTTGGTTATGCGCCAGATTAAAAATGGTATTTGTTTTTTGAGCCATGTTATAATATATTATATACCTCAAGACATGTTGTATTTGATGAGGATACCTTCCTTTTTTCAGAAATAAAACATAAAACTATTGATGCATCTCAAAACCTCAAATGCTATAATGACTCATAATTCAGATGTTGTTCTTTATTTGTTTCCTTTAAATAGAAATGCTACTCCTATTGTAAGTAACCAAAATTCCCTATCTGATCATTTTGATTCCATATATGTATCTTAGTTTGTGACTGAGTTAGAGAATAATAACCATGCTAGTTCTGTAAGTAATTCATCTGCTAACATAATTGTTTCTTCTAGTGATATATCAGGTTCATCTAGTAGTGCACCTCAATCTCCTCCTGATATATCAGGAGCTTTAGTTGTTGATCTTCTAGTTTCTCAGCCTCGTGTCAATTTTACTTCAAAATAACCAATATTTTCCTAGTTCTCATTCTAGGTAAACTAGGTCTAAGTCTTGCTTTTTTAAAGAAGAACATATCATGTTGCATCACATAATTGTTTAGAACCTGCTACTTTCAATTTGGCCTCAAAAAGTTAGGATTTGGATTAGAGCTATGAATGAAAAGTTTGAAGCTTTACAGAATCAACAGACCTAGACATTAGTTCCTTCGCCTCCAGACATAAATGTTGCAGGTTATAAGTGGGTGTATAAATTGAAATACCCAAATGGATCAGTTGTTAGGCACAAAGTCAAACTTTTGGCTAAGGGATACATCAGCAGCATGGACTTGATTTTGAAGAGACGTTTAGTATTGTAATCAATAAACCAACATTGAGGATCATATTGTCATTGGCTGCTCAGTTTGGTTAGCAACTCAGACAACTTGATGTGAAGAATGCATTTCTTCATGAGAACTTAAAAGAAGAGGTTTATGTGATACAACCTCCAGGTTTTATCAGTAAGATATATCCCAACTATATTTATATGCTTCGTAAGTCATTCTATAGTTTGAAACAAGCCCTACAGGCTTGGTTTGATAGGTTTACCATGCATCTAATCACATTGGGATTTACTGGTTCTTCATCATACAGTTCTTTGTCCATCAGGTCTCAGGGCACATAAACTACTATCTCCTTTTTCATGATGATGATATAGTTCTCACAGGCACAGATCTGTCTTAATTGATCATCTTGTTAGTATTCTTTAGCAAGAATTTGATATGACTGACTTAGGCGTACTCAAGTACTTTCTAGGTCTTGAAATCAACTATTATTCTTCTAGTACTTTCTAGGCGTACTCAATCACCTATGCCTCTTAAATATCGGTGGTTTTCTTTTAGTACAACAATCTCATCAACTGACTGCCCACTGCCACCATCAATCAATTTTCTCCTTACCAAACCATGTTCCACATCAAGCCTGACTACTCTTTCCTTCGAGTGTTTGGTTGTGCCTGCTTTCTCCATTTGCAATCCCACAACAGCCACAAGCTTGACTTCAGGTCCTCCTTATATGTTTTTCTAGGTTACTCAGTAGCTCATAAAGGTTATATTTGTCTCCATTCCTCTAGCAAATTGTTTACTGCTATTAATGTCATATTTTATAAACAATTATTTCCTTTTCAGCATGGTTTTATGCAACACACAACTACTACTATACCTATAATCTTTAGTTTATCATCTTGGTCTGTGCCTTCTCTTCCACTAACTCTTCCTATAGGTACTTCAATCTCTAGTTTAGCTACTCATACAAGGCCTAACTCTTCATTTTCTCCTTTAGGTATATTAGTTCCTACTAGTCTTTTATTACATGGTTTCTCACCTAACCATGCCTCCACCACTACAAATCATCATCATGTAACCGTGCCTCCATCTCATCCCCAATCTATCACTCCTAATCCTACCACAATTACTCACGCCATGATCACAAGAGCCAAGGCATGGATTATAAAACCAAACGTTTATGTTATTACACTACCACTTTGAAAACACTCAGAACCCAGATCTGTCAATCAAGCCTTAACTCTTCCTCACTGGAAAAAGGCTATGCAAGATGAATTCACGGCTCTTAAGCTCAACAATACTTAGACCATAGTACCACCACAGCCGACCATGAACATTATTGAAAATAAATGGGTTTAGATAGTCAAATTCAATCCCAATGGCATTGTTCAAAGGTAGAAGGCCAAACTAGTTGCCAAGGGTTTTCATCAGACACCTGGACTGGATTTTTTAGAGACATTTAGCCCTGTTATGAAGCCTTTGACCATTAGGCTTGTTCTTATCATTTCTCTCACCAACAAATGGAAAATCAGGCAACTTGATGTTAACAATGCATTCTTGCATGAACATCTCTATAAATCTATTTTTATACAGCAATCTGATGGTTTCATTGACTCCTCAAAGCCACATTATGTTTGCAAGCTCCACAAGGCTAATTATGGATCAGTTATTAGGCATAAAGTCAGACTTGTGGCTAAGGGATACATCAGTAGCATGGACTTGATTTTGAAGAGACGTTTAGTCCATTAATCAAGAAACCAACAGTGATGATCATATTGTAATTGGCTACTCAATTTGGTTGGCAACTCAGACAACTTGATGTGAATAATGTATTTCTTCATGAGAACTTAAAGGAAGAGGTTTACATGGTACAACCTCCAGGTTTTATCAGTAAAATATATCTCAACCATGTTTGTAGGCTTCACAAGTCATTATATAGTTTGAAACAATCCCCACATGCTTGGTTTGATAGGTTTACCATACATCTAATCACATTGGGATTTACTGGTTCTTCATCATACAGTTCTTTGTCCATCAGGTCTCAGGGCACATAAATTACTGTCTCCTTTTGTATGATGATGATATAGTTCTCACAGGCACATATTTTTCTTAATTGATCATCTTGTTAGTCTTCTTTAGCAAGGATTTTATATGACTGACTTAGGCGTACTCAAGTACTTTCTAGGTCTTGAAATCAGCTATTCTTCTTCTAGTACTTTTATCAGCCAGCATAATTATGCAAGAGATCTTCCTCTCATGGATGGAATGACAGAAGCAAAGCCTTCTAATACACCATGTTCCACAAAGAATAAGCTATATACTCATAGTTGCTCACCTCTCTCTAATGTAACTAGTTACAGAAGTTTAGTAGGAGCTTTGCAGTACTTGCTTTCACCAGGCCAGATATAGCCTCTATAGTGAATAAAGTTTACTAGTTCATGCATTCACCTACTTCAACTCATTTTGCTGCTGTCAAAGGATCCTGAGGTATATTATTGGTACTCTTTAGCATTGCATCTTGTTTAAGGTAGGACAGCTACAACTAAGTATTTTTATAGACGTTGATTAGGCAGGAGACCCTTCAAATATGAGGTCTACTTCTGGTTTTGTAATTTTTTCAACTAGAAATCCAATTTCATGGAGTGGTAAGAAAAACATCACAGTGGCCAGGTCCTCAACAAAAGCAGAGTATAAGGCTTTAGCTAATACAACCTCTGAACTCACTTGGATAAAGTAGCTCTTATATGATCTCCATGTCTTTCTCAAGCAAACTCCAATTTTATGGTGCAACAATACTTCTGCAATAGATTTAGCTTCCAACCTGTATTCCACGCACGCACAAAGCAGATAGAGTTTGACTTCCACTTTTTTAGAGAGAAAGTGGCAAAGAGAGACTTGATGGGATCATGAGTTTTAGGGGGATGAGAAGTGTATTAAGTCAAGATAACTTTCCTAGCTAACTGTCCTATTGCTTTAAGTCGAGCTTTTAGAGTTTATTACCGTTTCATTGTTATTAACTAACTATCATTTAGTAAGATTGTTAGTATAAGTTTTTGTAATGTCTCATTTCTCAGTAAATGATCAAATATAGTACTTCCTTCTTCTTGATATTTTCTTTATTCTCTCTATCTTCTTTATCTTTTTCTATTTGTCTTTTTTCTTCTGAATGATTCTTTTGAATGATTCTTCTTTGGATTAAATCAATCCCTCCAATCTCCTTCTTCAAATTTTTAGAGCAAAGTTTTGGACTCCATTGTTTAGGAGTTTGATGTTTTCCGATCCAATGTGAGAAACTTCCTCTTATATCATGCGTTTTGGGAAGACTAGATGTTGGACAGCTTAGATAAGGATTTTTCAGCAAGGTTTTTGTAAACATTTAAAAGTACATAATTTTGTTAGCTCCATACTAATGTTTTGTATTTTTGAAGAATAGTAATTGCATGTTTGAATGTAGTATAGGATCACGGTGAAATAGGTTACGAGATGTATATTGGACATCCATTAATAGAAGCTTGGAACTTCTTAGGGAAAAATCAATGTGGGGATAGGCAAGAGGATATAGTTAAATGGATGTTAACTTTCCATTAGTTCTAATGGTTCAAAGTAACATATGAATATATTTTATAATTTCTTAAACTACAGAAGTATAAAAATATGAACTAAAATAGTTCCACCTAAAACAAAACTCATAACAATATCGAAATATATAAAAATCATATAAGAAATAACTAAGTATTTTTACAGAGACCCATAACAGAAACTCGCGCTTTTCATCTTCCATCTTCATTTTTCTCTCATATTTTTTTCAGAAACCATTTTCCTAGAAACCCACAAAGATTTGGGGAGAGCAGTAGTAGAGAAAGAGAAGAGCGAATTGGCTTTTACACAGTGGTGGCGGCGAACAGGACAGAGCTTGCAATCACAGCGCTCGTCGTCTTCTTCGTGTAAAAACCCATGGAGAAGAGGAGAAACCCATGGCAGAGTTGAGTTTTACTGCCAAGAGGAGAGAGAGCGGCTCAGAGAAAGAGAGAGATGACAAACTTGTAACTTCACACCCTCATTTCGAGTGAAGTGTGAGTTATAAATTAGAGTATACATAAGTTAATAATCGTGTATAATCTTGTATAATCAATTTTCTAGGAGTATAGTGTAAAAAATTTAAAATTATAGCATAAACTTTGTACGGTTAAATAGTTAATAGAGAGAGTAAACCTACAAAGATCACATCATCTTTAGCAATGACTATTGACTAACGAGGGAGTCAGGACTAACGCCAATCCCAGTCGTATTAAAAGCGACGAGTCGTCGTACAATCATACTAAAAAACCGAAGGCTCTTTGCAGAACTTGCCGAAAGCGATCGATGACAAAGGACGAAGAAGTACGTTCACTTACCCATGGAGCATTGAGGCTGCGTTGGGACGTGTTCTTGAGCTTCCGTGGTGAAGACACGCGCCACTCCTTTACTAAATACCTCTACCAATCTTTGGAGGATTCCGGCGTCCGAGTGTTCCTCGACGACGTCGGTTTGAGCCGAGGGGACGACATCGCTCACGGTTTGCTCAGTGCCATCGACGATTCAGCGGCTTCGATCGTCGTCGTCTCGCGCAGGTACTCCGATTCCTGGTGGTGCCTGGAGGAGCTTGCTAGAATTTCTGACTTACAGAGGTTGATTCTCCCCGTTTTCTTCGGAGTAAAGCCATCCGATTTTCGGCGTCAAACCGGACCGTTTGAAGAGGATCTGAGGAGACTTGAAAGACGGTTTGAAGCAAAGAAGATTGAAAGGTGGAGGAGAGCCATGAAAAACGTCGGCGCTCTTGATGGTTGGTACCTAGATGGCGAGTGTAGGTAAAAGTCCTTTTGCTCTCTCTTTTTCAATCTCATCGAAGGTTGGAGAGCTATTATTTTACGGTTATTTCACTTCAGATGGTAAAACGGAACCCTAACAACACGAATTCAGTTTTCGTTGCTCTGGAGCTGAAAAAAAAACTGATCTTCTACTCTGTACGCATGGGGTTTTGGATAAATTGAACTGGAAAGTGATTTTGGAAATTTACTTCAATTTTTTAATTCAAAACTTGATTCATTTTTTAATGGAAAAAACGTTATCATTCGCTTGTATTTGAGGGTGTCCCGTTAATTAGAGTTTTCCACTTGTTTATTTATTTGCATACTTTTTTTCAAAGATATGATATAAATTGTAAGAGTAATCGAAGGAATGTAAGAGTCGAACTCATTATTAGAGGAATTAATGTAAGAGTCGAACTCATTATTAGAGGAATTAAGAATATGAGATTCGAATTATGACATCTAGGATATGAGTTTGGGTATAGTTCAGCTAACTAGTTAATTAGGACATTTCGAGCAACTGTTACAACACGTTACAGCAACCGTTTCAATCGTTGTCATAAATGGATTAATTTTTTAATTTCTCAGGAGTTATACCAAATCTATGAAATTCTCCCAATTTATCCAACTTCCCTTTGTGCCTTAATTTTATGTCAAAAAGTTTTCTTAATAAAAACTAATGTTTAAAAGTTTTCAACTCCACTGTTCTCATAAGATAAAGATATGGTTTATCATAAACAATGTGGTAGCAAAACAGTTTCGGGATCTGAATCATATTGATGAGTAGAGCTCGACATTAAAGTATCGGGTAAATTATTTGATAGCATTTGCATGCTTTAGAGTTAATTCAATTTAACTCCATGGTTTACAACAATATTCTAATAGTATCGCATGAGACTTATACTACCCAAAGACAATGTGCATGAACAATACAATCACTAATCAAATCCAAAACGACAATGTATTTTTTTATTCAGATTTAAATAAACTAAATCAATCTAATATTTGTTGGATTTTTAAACTTCAATTAAAGCCATTTAATTTTTTTATCTAGAAAAGATATTAACGCGGAAAAAAATATGTCAACAGCGTCAAATCAGAATGGTCGACCTCGAGTTCCTTTCAAAAACTAGCATTAAAATAACAAAAAAGAAAAATTACATTTTTCCCAACGAAAATTAGTAACCGTCCTTGGGGATGTTATTTTTCCAAAGTCTGCTTGTCTTGCTAAGACATACTTTTAAGGACAATTGAATATTTACATCATAAAAGCTACTAGTTTTGCTTAAATTTTAAATCATTAACCCATCCACAAGGATGTTATTTTTCCAATACCCTTTTGTTGTTTCTTTGATCAGGGACAGTAAGAAATTAGAAGCAATTCGTTCTTTAGTCAAAAGGGTTTTGATTGAAGTTGGCAAGACTCAAGTGGGTTTATCTACATACACAGTTGGACTTGATCGTCATGTTGAAGAACTGATGAGAAAATTAGATCTCACATCAAATTGTGTCAAAGTTCTTGGACTCTATGGTAAGAATGGTGTTGGGAAGACAACTCTTGCTAAGAATCTTTACCATAAACTTGCGGATCACTTTCAATATCACAGTTTCCTTTCAGCAACAAAATATGGTTTGACATCTCTTCAAAAGAAGCTTATTACTGATCTCTCCCCAAATAATGTGCATTATCCAAACGAGTTAACTCCTGTTATAAATACAATCAGATGGGTGGTTCATGAGAAACGAGTTCTCGTTGTCTTGGATGATGTTGATGCTGTAAGACAACTTGATCTGCTAATCGAAAACCGTGAATGGTTCCAGGATGGAAGTCGAATTATCGTTACGATGAGAGATAAGGAAGGTGTTTCATTTAAGAAATATGTGAACGAGTTTTATGAGGTCGAAGAGTTGGAAACTTCAGAAGCAGTTCAACTATTCAGTTTCCATGCATTAAGAAGGGAGAGACCAACAAATAGTTCTTTGAGTAATTCTGAAGAAATTGTAGGTCTTATAGGAAGACTACCTCTGTCACTTGAAGTATTTGGGTCATTTTTGTATGATAAAGTGATGACAAAGGACTGGGAATTTGCTTTGCAGAAGCTAAAGAAATGTCGCTGCCGGGATTTGCAGGATTTAATCAGAATGAGTGTTGATGGGCTGGATGAAGAAGAGAAGTGTATATTCCTTGACATTTCATGTTTGTTTGCTGGAATGGAAATGAAAGTAGAAGATTTAATGGATGTGTTGAGTGGATGTGGGTTCAATAGTGTGATCGCGATCAGAGACCTCATATCAAAAGCTCTCATTAAAATAACTGAGGAGAATACCATATGGATGCATGAGCAAGTTAGAGAAGTGGGAAGGCAAATGGTGCGAGAAGAGAATGACAATCCTGCCATGCGCAGCAGGCTGTGGGAACGAGATGAAATCATGAGTGTCTTCAATAATGAGGTATGGATATAAGAGATGGAGAATTGCTATATTGTTGCATGTTTGGTATTTTGTCAGATAGTCAAGTCGGAACAGTCATTTATGCTCCGAAATATTGGGTTCGAATCATATTAACCCAATTTTTTAGAATTCACAATTTTTGAAATCGTCTCAATAAAAGTACTTATAATTTTTTTAGGTTTTGTTTCGATAAGACAATAACATATAAATTTATCTGAACCAATAAGACGATTTCCTTGATAAGAGATTCGTTAAACAACTACTTTAAGCACTTTTTGGTGGAGTTAATAAAAAAAGAGACATACATTTACGTATAACTAGCAATTTTTTAAAATAAATTATCCAATTATCCTTGAGTGAGTTTTTGAGATGTGGACACTTTCCCTTTGTCTCAAGCCCAGCTAGGTATTGATTAAGAAATAAGTTTGTATGAAAAAAAATGCTTATTAGTGAAGACAGACATTAAGAAAGAATGAAATCTCTCACCCTTTTGTCTTTATATAGTTGTCTCCCTTTAACCTTTTGTTCTCCTTTCTAGGTTTTTTGTTTCGTCGGCCTATTTTAATTTAATAATTTAGAAAGGAGTAAAAAAAAATAGAGTTAACCGCAAAAGAGAATGAGAAGGAAAGCGAAAGGAATTTGATGTAAAAAAATTCAATATACTATCTATAATTTCTAACTAATTAAATATATAAATTAAAATCTATAATATTGACTGTAGGGAACAGAATATGTACAAGGGATTGTCCTAGACTTTGGAAATGAATCAAGTATGGAGCATGCATGTGGTCTCACAAATTCTTGGAAAGACATTTGGAGAGGACTCTGGTTTTTTCCAAATCAAGAAGAGAAAATGAGAGAGTTCATATTACGTTCTTCAGCCTTTGATAGAATGTCCAAACTTAGATTGCTTCAAATAAATCACTTAAAGTTGGAAAGAAATTTCAAATCTTTACCAGCTGAACTAAAGTGGCTACAATGGAGAGGTTGTCCAGTGAAAGCCCTTCCTTCAAGTTGTTGTCCCCAGGAACTAACTGTCCTTGATCTTTCAGAAAGCACAATTCAAAAAGTTTGGAATGGTTTCAATAGCAAGGTATGCTTATTTTACTATCTCTATGATCGTTATTTTACTTCAACCTTATGGTAACATCTCAATCTCTGGTGCATCTCTCTCTCTCTCTCTGGTGCATCTCTCTCTCTCTCTCTCTCTCTCTCTCTCTCTCTCTCTCTCTCTCTCTCTCTCTCTCAATTTTTCCTGCCATCTAAGAGTATTGTTCATGATAAAAACACTACTATAAAATTTGACTGATAATACTTTGAATTTTTTGGTAGTGTCTGACTAAGAAGGTAAAGCGCTTTTAGGAAATGTTTGGGAGTACTTTCCATTAGAAGTACTTTTACGCATATGACACATCATTTTAACTAATAGTTATTGAGCGGTTATTTTAGTTTGAAGCAATTTTATGAGCTTAGTAAAAATTTCTTTAGATTAGAAGCATTCCATTTTGATGAAGTGCTTTCAAGTATGAAAACACGATTAAAAGAAAATCATATATCAAATAAGCGCTAGTTAATATAGTATTTATTTTATGCAATTGGAAGAGAAGCGATTCCAAACTCACTTGTAGAAGCATTTGTTAAAGATAGGCTGTCCTTGTAAAAAAATAGTGGTAAATATAAAGATACTTCAAACAGAAATAGTCTAAAACACATGATGAACACAACCAAATCAGTCTTTTCTTCTTCTTTGTTTTTTTCCATTAACTTGGTTATTGAAAACCTTTTTTTGCTTGTTTTTTCATTTTAAGCTGACTTTTTTGTTATAACATAGTAAAACTTTTCATTTATCAGGTACCAGAAAAGTTGTTGGTCATGAACCTCCGTGGTTGCTGCAAACTGGCTGCTATCCCTGACTTAACTGGGCATAAGAATTTGAAAAAACTTGTTCTGGAGGGTTGCATTGGACTCACCAAGCTCCATGAATCCATTGCAAATCTGAATAGTCTAATTTACTTGAACCTCAGAGGTTGTTCAGACCTTGTTGAACTTCCAAGAGATGTGTCTGGCCTGAAAAATCTAAAGAAAATCGTCCTCTCCGGTTGCTCAAAATTACGCCTTCTTCCAATTAGCATCGGTTCCATGAGATCCTTAACAGAACTTTTTGCTGATGAAACTTCTATATTAAACCTTCCCGAATCAATTTTCCGTCTAACGAAACTCGAAAAGCTTAGCTTAAATAGCTGCAAACTTTTAATAGAATTACCTGAGGTGATAGGAAAGCTCTGTTCTTTAAAGGAACTTTCTCTTAATGGTTCTGCAATAAAGGAGCTTCCTGATTCTGTTGGATCTCTAAGAAACCTTGAGAAACTAAGCCTGATGTGGTGTGAATCGTTGAGTGTGATTCCTGATTCTATAGGCAATTTGAAATCACTGACAGGTTTTTCAACAATTGGTTGTTCGATCAAAGAACTGCCTACACCTATCGGCTCCCTATGGTATCTGAAATACTTATTAGTAGGACAAAGCAACTTCCCTGATTCAATTGGAGGATTAGCTTCTCTAGTTGAGCTTCAATTAGACAAGACAATAACCACGGAGCTTCCGGATCAGATTGGTGACTTGAAATTACTTAGGAAGCTCGAGATGAGGAAGTGTAAATCGCTCATATCTCTTCCCCTATCCATTGGAAGCATATCGGCTCTAACTACGTTGATCATAGATGAAGCTTGCATTATTGAATTGCCTGAATCCATAGGGAATTTAGAACATCTTGTCACACTAGGATTGAATAGATGTAGACAGCTTGATAAACTTCCGATGTCAATAAAGAAATTGAAGTCCTTGCAGCATTTGTTAATGGAGGAAACTGCAGTAACAGAGTTACCAGAACACTTTGGGATGCTTTCAAGCTTGAAGAGATTAAATATGGCAAAGTGGCCTAACACCGACCGGGCCCAACATTTAGGTACAAAAAGGAATTTGAACTTTGTTTTCCCAGCTTCTTTCTCAAGGCTGTTGAGTCTAAACGAACTGAATTTATGCGCGTGTAATTTATCGGGTGAAATTCCCGACAGTTTGGAGAAGTTGATATTATTGAAGGTTTTAGATCTAAGTCACAATACTTTCAAGACCCTTCCTTCCAGTCTTAGGAGCTTGTCAATTCTCAAAAGACTCATGTTGTCCCATTGTAAAGAGCTAAAGTTTCTTCCTCCACTTCCTTCAAGCTTGCTTGAGTTAAACATTGCATACTGTATATCTCTGGAAAGTATTTCTGATCTTTCAGATTTGAGGTTCTTGCAAGAACTTAACCTTAATAGTTGCGAGAAAGTTACTGATATTCCTGGCCTTGAATGCTTGAAGTCCTTGAGAAGGTTGTATATGAGTGGTTGCAATTCAGTCTTAAAGAAAATACTTTCTAAGGTCCTCTCTCTCTCTCTCTCTCTCTCTCTCTCTCTCTCTCTCTCTCCTTATATTAGATGTTACAGAATTGAAAATTGCTCTTGAGAAATATTTTGTTGCAGGTTTATTTGAGGAATCTATACAAATTATGTATGCCGGGAAGACGCATCCCAAGTTGGTTTTCTGAGAAGATGGTGATGTTTTCAGATTCAAAACACCGTGAACTAAAGGGTATAATTTTATGTGTTGTTGTCTCTCTCAGTCTCAACCATCAGATACTTGACAGCTTTAGTGACCACCTCCTTGACAAAGTGGAAATTGAAGTGATGATTCACAGACAGAGTAAGGAAATACACACTGAAACTCTGTCTTCAAGTGGACTTGTTAAAAAAGATGAAGATCAACTTCATATGTACCTGTTTCCATCATGTCATCCTTTAGTTTCTAAGTTGAAAGATGGTTATAGAATACTAGTCAAGATGAAGAAGCCGGCATTGATAGACGGGGTCAAGCTGAAGCAGTGTGGGTTTGATTTGATTTTTGAAAGCGATGATGTTTTTGGAGAAGAAGGGAAACTAGCAAACGTGTTCAAGATGTTTGAGGGGGATGAGTCTAAATAAATCTGGTATTAAGCCGAGAGGAATAAACGAAATTTGCAACAGAATAGAACAAAATGTATTATCATAATCATATGATCGAAGTTACTTTTGATGTCGATCTGTAATGCACATGAGTACTGCTTGTAAACAACTAAACATATAAAACTACATTAATATAGAGGTGAAATTTCTCCCAGGGTCATTTGATATAAGATTTTGAGTAATAAAATTGTTGGAATATGATCGTGAGAATGCATATGTCCGGAAAATTAAGATTACTGTGTTTGATGATAAATGATAGTTGAGAAAGTTATGATATAATTGTGATAATATTATAAATAGATTATTACTTTACAATTTTACCCTTATACTAATGGTATATTTAGGATAATTATATTTGGAGAATAAAAATCATGTCTCATATTTAAGACTAAAATTGTATACACTTGTTGGCAAGTTTTATGGTACAAGTCACTTTACTATACATGCTTTATATTAGTCTTTGGATCATTTTAAGAGAGGATCAATTGGTAGAATACTCTGTGTACAGTACCTGTGTGTACAAGAACACATACTCTTTTTTCAGAATTAAAGAAAAGCTAAAAATATTTTAAATCTTTAAAAATCTGAGATGAGGTCATTTTTCCCGAGTCTTCTTCAAGCTTCCCCCTCTCCGTCTTCATTGTCAATGGCGATTCTAATCTAGATCTGGTGGTCATTGTTAATGGCGTTTTTCTTCATCTTCATTTCCAAAAAAGGTACTTCTCTCTCTATCTTTATCTCTTTGTCTCTGAGTTATCCTCTTCTTCTAAAAATTAGAATATAAAAATATCAATCACTCATCCCAGACCTACATATTCTCCATGTAGTCATTGTTTCTACTTTGCAGGTTTGTGTAATCAGTGGAGAGGGAATCTTCAAGAGGGATTGAAGAAGATAAAGAAGCAAAGAAGATGAAGATATTTTAGGTAACAAAAATCTGAAGATGTTGGGCATTCACATACCCCTCCAATTTGGGGGCTTTTTCACATTCCATGCATCCAATTTTTTTTTGAATTTAGATGCCAAACAAGGGCAAGCAAGGGGTTGATTGAGATTTCAGGTATTTGGTTAAATATTAGCTCATACCAAACACCCCCTTAAAGATGGAAATAGATCACCAAATATTCTGAATGAACATAAGAAGATCCTATTACGACAATCTATGTTATTTAGTTAAAAAAAATCGATTCAGGTCGAGCAAAATAATAAAAAAGAAGTAAAATTTTTTATTTTTTATTGTTTCCTGACAATCTGGACTTTATTTTAGGCCATTCAGCTGGATATTAAAAATGCCTTCTTGAAATGGCAACTTGGAGGAAGAGGTGTATATGCGAATACCCCCAGGTTTTGAAGAAACTTATGGGAAGGGAAATGTGTGTTACTTGAAGATATCTCTCTATGGACTCGAGCAATCTCCACGGACATGGTTTGAGCGATTTAGTCAAGTTATCAAGAAGCATAGCTACATGCAAGGTCTGTCAAATCATATTCTATTCTTTAAACACTCCAACAATAAGATTACAATTCTCATTGTTTATATTAGTGATATGATCTTTATTGGTGATGATATGGAAGAATTAGTAAATCTAAAGAAGATTCTAGCTTAGGAGTTTGAAGTAAAAGATCTTGGTCAATTGAGGTATTTTTTGCGGATGGAAATTACGAGAACAAAGCATGGTATCTCAGTTTCTCAGCGGAAGTATGTCATTGACTTGCTCAAAGAGACAAGGATCCTTGGTTGTAAGCCAGCAGGAACACCTGTGGAACCTAAGGCTAAGTATGAGCAAAAAGGTGAGGGTAAATTAGTAGATAAAAGAAGGTACAAGAGACTGGTTGGGAGGTTAATTTATCTCTCATACACACGACCAGACATCGCATTTTTTGTAAGCTTAGCAAGTCAATATATGAACCAACAATTGGATGAACAATTGGGGAAGAGAATTACACCTGGGAATGGATTATTCTTTAAGAAAAATAGAGATCGAAGTATAGAAGCATTCACTGATGTAGATTGGGCTGGCTCGATTGAAGATATGAGATCAACTATCGGGTATTGTATAAAAGTTTGGGGTAATCTGGTAACTTGGAGAAGTAAGAAGCAGGAGGTGGTAGCTAGAAATAGTGTAGAGGGACAACTTAGAGCCCTTGCTCAAGGGGCATGTGAGCTGATTTGGATCAAGAGATTAGTCAAGGAGCTGCAACTTCAAAGGCTAAATCTAATGAAGTTATAGTGTGATAATAAACCGGCTATCAGCATAGCTCATACTTCAGTTCATCATGATAGAACCAAGCACGTGGAGGTAGATCGTCATTTCATTAAGGAAAGAATTGAATCAGGAGAGTTGTGTGTTAGTCTATGTGCCAAGCGGTCAACAAACAACAGATATACTCACTAAGTGCTTGTCTAAGTATTTTCCTAAGGATCTTTTCACAAGCTGGGCATGTGGAACTTGTGTGCACCAGCTTGAGTGGGGCTGTTGAAATATATGTATTTTCCTAATATGTAAATACTAAAAAATATCCTGTAAAGGATAGAACTGATTAGTTATTATTTAAATCTTGTATTCCCTTATTTTTTAGAGTTGTTAGTTAGGTTCCTTAATTCTATGGTTAATTGCTATTTTCTCTCTACTGATTGAGTTGTAAATATGCCTACAAATAGGCTTGTAATCAGTAAGCAAATATCATTGGAGATTAATTATTCTAATATCATGTTTCATAAAGTTGTAGGTCTCACTCCAAATCAATAAAGTGATTACTGATTTTTCAATTAAACATTACCACTTTTAGGTAGTAATGTTCTTTTAAGTAGAGTCAATTTATCTTTATCACTCCATCACCCTTCTAAGTCTTCCACTCATGCCCTTTTCCCTTTACTACACTAGTAGTGAACCCTTCATATTATCTCTCTTTGTAATCTTTTTTTTCCTCGTTACAGCAGCGAACCATCCCAACTACTTCATCTTTAACGACTCAATGACTACCTTATCATTGTCGACTCCCTCAAACCAAGTATGTCCTGTTCGAAATCATTTTGGTTTATGGGTTTAATCTTTTGATAGATTTTCTGGGTTTAATTTTTTAGCAGATTGTTCGAAATCCCTTAAATCACATATTAGTTTCTGGATTTAATTTTTTCAAGTTACTTTCAATATCCTTTAGTTGATTTGGAATTTTTTTTCTTCCATCCATATTTTTTGTTTGTTGTGTGGTGCTTGTAAGTCTTAGGTTTAATTCATTTATGTATACCATCTCAAATAATGTAGTTTATCTTTTTATGCGAGGACAATTGTTGTGCAAAATCGATACGCAAGTATACGTGTCATCAACAAGTAATATAGTAGTAAGTATGTGTCATCTACTCAAGTACTCATCAAATGAATGATCAATTAGAAAATCAGTTAATGAGCAAACTAAAATGATAGTGACTGAGATTAAGTGATTAGATAAGTAGAATTAAGTGGAATGTGAAGAACAATCAATAAATGCTAATTAACAGCTGAATTCAATAGGTTATATTTAATGGCAAAAACAGGCTAGAGTCAGTAAACCCCTTAGAGTTGCTAACTTACTTATGAGAGCTATTGGAATTGTTATAGCTTCACTGATAGCAGTAACCTCGACTTCTCAACATAAGTGCATTTTCATAACTCATGCCTTAAGTTCTTTAATTCTAACACATTCCTATGCCATATTAATATCAAGAACAATTTATAGCTCAAGTTTTTATAGGTTTGCAAGGTGAACATATGCCTATATGATTCACAAATTGCTTAACTCATTAAGAGATTAAATAAACTTGCATCATTCAAGCTCGATATACTAATCTAAACCTTTCTAGTATTTAAATTAGCATATTATCTTGTAAATTGATGGCCCTCCAATAACAAGAATTAATAATAAAGCACATTTAAACAAAATGCTACTAAATTAGCTTAACATCCCAAGCTCACCAAGTAAGTTAAACAACTTTAAGGTGTTCACTAACAACTCCAACTAAGAAAGTTTAGCTCGTACTTAGTTCAGTGAAAATCTCAAAATGTAATCCAGTCATTAATTACAAAACAAATAAGCTAAAGGAAAGAAATATAAAGAATATTAAGGAGGTAAAGATGGATTTAGAGAAGCTTCTCAGAAGCTTGTCTTCTTCCTCCTTTATCCTATTCTTTCCTTTTTTGTACTCTCCCATTTTCTCTCTAAAATTTGTCTCCTCTATTGAATGCAACTTGTCAGCTTACTCAATGAAAAAGTGTATCTCCTTTTTATATGCTCCAAGCTAGGTTAAAAATGCATAACAAAGTGTGAATGATCATTATGTGGTACTTTGGAATTTGGATGAACTATGCATGAGGAAAGAAAAGAGAGACTGAAGAGGAGAAATAATTTACTTTAGTTTTTCTCTCCTCTTCTCTCTCAATCATCTCTTAGTATGTTACTATAACTAACACCGAATTCTTCAAGTTTAGGGTATGTTTACTAAATGATAAAAGTAATGAAAAATATGAAAATGGTAAAGAGTAGGGTAAAAGAAGGAAATGATAAAGGAAGCAAATGAAAACAGTCTTTCTCTTAGACGTGCTTAATAACTGTTTGTAATTAGAATGAAAAATGAGTCATAATTCTCTTTAATCTATTTACATTTCTAGCTTTTGCATGTTTCTCAAGCCAAAATACATTTATATTATATTTCTAGATCTTACATGTTTCCAATTGAATACTTCTTCAGGGGTAGTAGGTCGATGTCCCCCTCACCAACCGTTGAGATGATATTGTCACCCTCTAAAAGGTGCTAGAAATTCCTTAGAGTTGGTATATCTGACATCAAGTAAGTAATAATAACCTAAGGTGTTGAAAAAATTAATATATCATATTTCTAGTTGAACAAAACATAAACTATATGTTATAAGAATGAAACTCATTAATGATTATATTATTACCATTCGGTATTTTTAATCCATTTCTTCTCCTTGAGGCATCTTTATGCACTTGAACATCATATGCTGAGCCTTCCCATCCAGAAAATACATAAAAGAATTGCATGTCTTGGGCGACATTAGTTGCAATTTCATCTTTGTATCTTGATTTGTCCGCTTTAGGCACACGTACGCGAATATGTATTCCATCTAACGCACTTAAGAAATTCTAGGTAGTTTACAATAGATAATAAGTAAAATATTAGTCATGTTTAAATCCTTAATTAACTTACATAGTTATACATACCTTAAATTACTTCTACCTCATGTCCATTGAGTCTTCCTGAACTAGCTCAGGTGCTTTTCAAAATTCTTTTTCGCATAGAATCATTCTCTCAAACATGCATGAAAGTATTTACTAATAGTTCATCCCGATCTTTTAAAGTTGAAACCTACTACCCGATTCTTGACATGGTGAGCTAGATTGTGTAAAACATGGCTACCATTTCCTCAACCAAACGTTTCGTATACTTCTTAGCTTTCTTTTGGTCAACAATACGGTACACAACTTTTTGAATGCTTGTCTATCAATTCTAAGTTGTGTCACACAAGTTATATCACTTGTGTATACTAAGCCATATAAATGTTCCATTTGACCAATGCACTCATAACTTTAATTCTTGGCTTTCTTAATTGACTTTGATAACGCTTGTATGCATAAGCATAACTATCACCATATATAACGAGATATGTACGAAGAACCATTATCAAAGTGTTGATTGTAACAAGTGTTTTCTTCCTTTTCGAGAGACCTAATCATGTCATATCTCAATATGTATACAAATGACCAAAATCAACAACACACTAATCACCAAAACATAACAATATAAAAAATATCTAAACTTGACCTAGAATAAGATTGAATGAGAGAATCTCAATTTCAGCTTCTCAAAACATTGGAAAGAATCAAATTTGATAACTGACTTCCAATGTACAACACACAACATAAAGGTTCAGTATTATTTATAAGTTAAGAAAAGAATCTACAAACCAACCGTTATTTGCGATGATATACATAAATGAAGCAAAAGAAACCCAAAAGAACACGAAAATATGGAAAGGCCATAGGAATCTACATCTAGGAAATTTAATACTATACTTTAGAGGAATCAGGGAGGAATAATAATACAAAATTTTGTTAAGACTCCCAATGATAGTGTTATCTTCAATTTTTCAAGCTTACTTTAATATTAACTAGAAAGTGATTTATCTAGTTAAATGTCATATTTGATCATGTGTTGCATGTTGCCTATCTTGAATGAGATTTTAGTTCATTTTGCTACAGTGTCATGAAAGGATCAGAAAATGCATTCATTGTTAGCTTTCATTGTAGGATTTCAAGTTGGGGTTGAGAGACAAAGTGCTACAGGTTATGTTATAGTAGTGCTACAACATTAACTGAGCATGCATGAAAAAGATTTATCACATTTTAATCTAATTGGCATTTGAATTCACTCGCGAAAATCTAAACGAGCTAAAAGGTATCTGGACAGCTGGAAGACGTTGATTTTGATGTGATCCTCACCATTTATTGGGATAACAAGTGTCACAATTAGTTGTCACCATTTAATTTACTTTTCAATATTTGAGCGACTATAGATTTTCTTTAATGTATGTGATTTCTTAGAATAAAAACCTCAAAGTTCTAAACTATTTAACCACAAAACAAATAGAAAAATCACAATCATTGAAACACATAGAAACTGACATTTTTTACAAGAATGGGTAAGGGGGTTGACTCCACTGTTGAGGAAGGAACTTTGTGGCCATCCGCCACTGCACAAAAGTACGCCCTTCCAACCACACATATATGTCGGGTCCAAACTCATTAGTAATTGAATTGAGGACGAGGTGGCATAAATTCTCTGAAAGCTAGTGGTAGAATTTGAACAAGCCAGTTGGAAGAATTTTCATTAAAATTTTTTTTACTGCAAATCTATCCCACCTATCATATATTAAGAAAAATATAGCCTTTATAATAAAAAAATACCATTTAAAACAACTAGTACCAAAAAACTCCAATATGCATCATCTTCATCCTCTCATTCTCCTCTCCTTCTAAGACTCTCTCAGGTCTCACCGAATCAAATATTGTCATGCCCCCGACTAAGATGAAACTGCCTATTGGCCCATCGTCGTCATCGCGCAACCTTCTTCCTCACGAGTTGTTTTGCAATTTCTCCAACCGCTTTGAATCAGAGTTCGAGATCAGAGTTTTCTCACGGCTCTACTATGTTGATTTCTCAACTCACTCTTGGATTTTTTTTTTTGAGTTTTCATCTCGGTGTGATTTTTCTTGTTGGCGTCTTTGTCGCCGTTTCGGGAGGTGGTTTCCAGAAAACTCTCCTTGAATGTAAATAGTTTCTTTTCCGAGTGTACAGTTAGTTGTTTACAATGTCAAAACACATTGTTTAATGAGTAAACGACTTTTTTCACTGTGTAAACAATATGCTTACTTAGTGAACAAATTGTTTACTGAGTAAACACATTGTGGTTCAATATGTAGACAATATGTAACCGATTGTTTACTCTACGAAGAAAGCCTATTTACCATTCAGGAAAAAGAGGAACCAGTTAATTTTCTTAAAGGGCTATTTTTTGCGGTTGAAAACTTGATCATTTTTAACATTTAAAACTTAAAGTGGGGACATTTACTATGATTTCCCTTCGGTAAAAGGAGTTGATGGGGGTTTTAGATGGCTTGTTAAAATCGGTGTTTCTTCACGTATTCTCTAGTTTTCAGTTGGGAATTAACGTCAAGGATGAAAATTCATTCAGATCTGAAGCCTTTTCTAAATGAAGAGGAAAATCAATAACTAACATTCAAGCCATGGTTAGATTATCACACAAGTGAGATTGAAAACAGGAGAAAATGCTCCAAAATCAAAGACTTAGAATGGAGAAGAATCGCTCAGCTAAGGGGAGAGGGCAATTTATTCATGCTAGCTTCTTTTACAACAGTATCGATCAAGATCATTATATTTAGGTATAACCACGAAGAAAAGTACGGAGCATTCTACGATATCACTGAAGCAAAACAATTAAATTCTGAAACCTTAATAGCTGAAGATTCCGAGAACTAACTATACAAGTCTTCTAGACAATAAAAGCAGCTCCAAGCATCACTAGGAAATCTGATTCAAGTGTAATAGATTTGTCTTACTAGACCCAAGGAGGAAGCATTTCCTCCAAATCTAATGTAGTAGCAGTTTATGAGATTTTCTAGACTAACTTATTCTGTCGATCGAGGCCACCACCAACCTGCATATGCAACCATTCCGGTGATGAGCCACGGCTGCAATCTCGTTTAGCTTGTGAACCAAACGCCGTGCCAGCAGAATCATATGTTTGTTGATCAAACTGACATACCAAATGCATTTGGTATAAGAAAGATTATACTAATTAGAGGAGAAAATATCCAAATTTAAGCTCTATGTATGACTGTATCCACAAAATAACTCCTATCTTCTATTTACCATAATTTTTAAGCTGACATTGTAACATTTTATACAAACAAATGCACTAATCTAATCGTAAATATATTCACAACTCCTTAATCCATGCAAGGACAGCATCTAATTATAGCCCAAGAATTTTCAGACACTGAAACAGTATCATGGACATTTATAGACAGGTTTGTCTAATGTTGACTCTTATCCATGAGCCTTCTTAGTACTTAGGCTATGCTTGGACATTCAGATAGGGACAAATGATAAAAAGGAAGAAAAGTAAAAGGAACGAAAAGAACAGTAAAAATTTCATTAAAAGGAATGAAAAGAACAGTAAAAATTTCATTCTTAGGTTTATTTTCTTCTATTGAGGGAAAAAAATGTAACATTTCAATGCCCGCTCAGATTTTTATGGCATTTGAAGGAAAAGAAAACATTCAACCAAGGTATATATTTATGAAGTATGAACATTCAGAATTGATCACACTTCTAAAACTTACATCTTTAGAAGGAAATAGTTCAATGCCATTGCCAGGGCTCATTCTTGCATTAACTGCTTCAAGTTTCATTGACAAAAACTGCACAGTAAAAGTAAATTACCAATCTCAAATTTCACTATCAAATTAAGAGAGTTTAATCAACTACGACGATAACCCAAAAACAGAATAGAAAAAGTTAATACCTCAACCTGACGCTGTAGTGATTGAACGTAATTAATAATCTCATCAAGGACCATCGCTTTCCCTACTACCTGAATCCAAAAGCAAAACTTGCTTTAGAGTCTTCTTAAAGATTAGTATCTTTAGCGACAGGCCCTTGTTTAAATGTAATACAACTACCATACCTTATTACAACCTGGAACCAGTTCTTGTAGAATTTTCATTCTCTCACTAATCTTTTCTCTTCTAGCCTGATCGCCATATCAACAAAACTCAATCAACGGCGATAAAAGCAACCTAATAGTACCCCAAGTAATCTACTCCATTATAATACAATTTGGCCAGATTCCAGAACATGTAAATTTTAGAAACATAATTCACAATGGGAAAATATTTAAAAGGATCAATTACTTACTCGTTCTGCTAAACTGTGACTGTCAGTAGCTTGACCCCTTCTTGCTCGTACATGTATATAATCCTGCTTAGGTGGCTGTAATGGTGGGTTGGTATTTTGTTCCACAGGCTTGACTATGCTGGGTTCTGCTTCAGTTTTGGATTCTTCATTCTCGCTTGCTGATGCTTTAGGCCTTTTACCATCACTATCATTCTGTCCAAAGTGGTAACAAAAATGTCAAAAGAAAAAACAAATCATAATATCCTAATTTGTTTTCTCATTGCTTCAATCAAAAGAAGGAATTCACAAACTATGAATTGCACAGATTATACTTTGTTTCAACTGCTCATTTCTATTCTCTCCATTGAAAAAAAAACGAGGAATTTCTTATAAATATGCAATTTTGTATTTAGTTACTAATATGTGTTACTTGAAAATAACTGCGTTGGTAGATGAATCGTCGTTCTTCTATTTCATTCATGTAATCATCGTTCCATTATGAAATTCACATTTCTCGGTCATTCTTTCTATAGCTTTTACTTCATTTTCATGCATTTCCATTCCATTGGCTAAATTATTTTCATAAATTGGCAAGAGAAAATGACAAAAATAGGTGAGCAATTTTAGCACATGAAACAAAAGATTTGACCATTTGAATGAAAGAATGAATACCAAGCCGCTGCCACTACTAGTAGTGGATACGCCTTTTGAAGACTCATTGTCGGCATCCCGCCGCTTCCTGCTACCACCACCACCCGCTCTCTGCTCTAACCTAATCTGATCATTGGCCGAAAAGTCTCTATTGACCGCGGAAACATCCCCCAGCTGCCCCAAATGGGCTATTCTCAGGCCCAATCCACCTCCAGATTCCCCAGCACTCACACCGCCACTTATCGGCAACTGCCAGATCTCCGCAAGATTGTACGACGTCGCAGTAGCACTTGCTTTCTGAAAGGAGCCCTCGTTCATAAAATGCGGTTCCATTTCATCACTACGCCGAATGTGGACTAGTATTCAAACCGAATATGGATTCAACTGTAGGTTTAATATGGGCATAGAGAACTCAACGAGCTCAAGCTTGGTTCGAATCACATGCCGAGTTGTAGTTTCATAAAGCATACTCAGAGAGAGAGAGAGATTCTTCTTTCTGTAACACTTCACAGCTTCAATAACTCATTCAGTTGCATTGATCAGGAGACAGAGACCTCGGGACTTGTAAAAAAATGTCACTTCCCAGTGAGGTTTTCTCGGAGGGTCCATGGATTCAATGTCTCTCCTCATTCCCATGCTCTAACTCTCTCATATCACTCCCCACGATAATTCTCCACCGTAAGATTTTCCAATCCCCGATTCCCTCCATTCCGTTTTTGTGATCAACGGTGATGAAGGTTCAGCTGGAACCCTCGGTGGGACAGCACTGTACGTTAACCGTAGCCAGTACACAGTACAAGATATGATACAAAGCTTCATTGACTAATTACATTGTCTTAACGACTAATGATTGTCATTACATTGTCTTCAATGAATAAAATTCAGCAGAGTAATTTTACAAAGTAATTAATCAAAATTTTAATAATAAAAAATTAGCAATTATTTAAAAATTAATATTTTATTAATCGTTAAAATAATATAAAAATTAATTTATATATAATTTACACATCACTTATACATTAAAATTATTTAAATTTTGAGAAAAGATAATAATCAACTCTTCAAATAACTCAAAACCGAAAAATGGAAGCACACAATGTCTTTAAAAGTTTCCTTTATTTTATAGTCTCTATTTTCTATGATCCACACTACCTTCATTGACTAATTATGTTGTCTTAACCAATGATGATTGCAACATTTAAATGTAGTTTCCAATAAGCATGGCATTTTTTTCGCTAGCCAAATGCACGTGACTTCCTCATCCCGTTAATTTTTTTTTGAACGGTCTATCATCTTATTTAGAATAATTGTACGTCGATTAAATAATTGATCAAGTTTTAAGTGATGTAACAATTATTTATATATTACTTTGTCAAACCATTTTAATGAGTTATCAAACACCAACCTTATAAATTTTTATCACATCACTTGATCAGTTATAATTATTCTAAAATTGTTCTCTTATTTATTTATAAAAATAGAAAAAGGAGTATTTGTCATATTTAGTTTGTGTAGTTTATAGTACATAAATTAATGCAAAATTCATAAATAAAATTTTATATAGGTTCATTTGGTATGTAAATCAATTTCAAAGTGATGAAGTGGTGAATATTTTCAATTTATGATTTTTTTACAGCATTAGAATTCGAATGCAATTTTTGGAATTTAGTTGGATTATTCGACAACTGCATAGAGAGAAGAACGTCATTTCAAAAAGAAAATAACGTCATTAAATTAATTTTAATGTTGCATTCAAAACGATTTTAAATATAACAGTATTGTGTGTTTCTTTTAAAAGAAAATTGATATATTGCGATATTAATTTGAATAAATAATAAAATATTTAGGATATCATGAACTTTTTCGAACATTTATTATTGATTAAGCATTTTGAATGTATGATGTCATTTAATACTAAGTTTAGTGATAATTTAGAGAGCTATTTTTTCCTCTCTCATAGAGACCTTTTTCTCTCTAGAGTGTTCTAACTCTTTGAGAGTCGTTTTGTTCTTTTTTGGTTTTATTTTTGAGATTGTTAGTAGTTATTTCCCAATTATTGTTGAGGCTTCTTATCGTTGTACTAGCAGTATGAGTTCGGGAAAGGCTGATGATGTCTCTGAGGCAATTGAAGAGATGGCTAGGAGATTAGCCCTCACTTTTGTTGAAGAAGAGGAGATCGAGATTTCTGATGGTGCCAATTTTAAAGAAATTGAGGTTTGCCGTCTGAGTTTATTGGCCAAAGTTCTTACGTCCAAAAAGATTAATAAGAAGGTTTTTCGTGATGCTTTATTAAAAGCATGGCACTTGGAGGATGGAGTGAAGTTTCTTAAAATTGAGAACATCTTCCAGATTATGTTTCAAGAGGAGTCCACATGAATTTCGTTATGGAGAATGGTCTCTGGCTTTTTGACGATCAACTAGTCCTGTTTTTGCCATGGAGGATGGGTTTAAACCTGACTAATACTGATTTTTATCTGAGTCCTTTTATAATTCAACTTCATGGTCTGCCAAATGAGTGTAGGGGAAAAACGTTGGTAAAATTATTGGTCAACATTTTGGTAAGGTGATAGATGTCGAAGAAGGAGTTGTTCGGGACGGTTTTGAACAGAGGAAATTCATTAGAGTTAAAGTGGAGTTTAAAGTTATACAACCATTGGTCAGAAGGGTGTTTATTTGGAAAAACAGAGCAAAAAGTTGGATTTAGTGCAAATATGAGAGGCAACCAAAGTTTTTCTTTCACTGTGGTCTTATTGGTCATGAGGAATTACACTGCTCAATTAGAAGAGATGGTATTAAAACATGTGTGGAGATGGAAAGTATGGGGATTGGTTGAAAGCTTCAATTCCTAATCATAGAGGATTTTGGGGTAGTAAACGTAGTCAGAAGGAATGGTTCCGACATGGTTCACCATCATGCACTCTGTCAAGTTCTTCCAATCGGAGCTTCTCGACTAGGCAAGATACAGTGGTGCAGTCGGCGGTGGAAAATGGAATTGATGGAAATTCGGGTGTCCACTCTCGGAATCTCGTGATTCATGGGTAGTTCAAAAGTTAGTTCTTTTGATAAAAATAAAGATAAAGGTAGAGAGATGGAGGGCGTGATTGCTAGGACATAAATTGATTGTGGTAGTGTATATATATTTACTTTGTTTCTAAAGATAGTCAAGAAATCAAAAAGATGGAGGGCGTGATTCCAGAAGGAATGATCAACTGTGATTATTCTAGAAATTTAATAGGGAGAAATTCCGGAGATAGTGGTGTTATTATCTCAGACTTGAATTTGGCCAATCTTATCAATGTTAAGGTGGCAGGTAAGGGCAAAGGCACTGGCTTTTACGAGTGGGGAAGAAAACACTATGTTGCTGGTTGGGTTTCCATCCGACCCATTTAACTTGGGTCATTCTCTTGCTCGGGCCCAAAAAATGTGGTCCAGGAAAATGAAAGAGCTCCAACAGCCCAGCTCGTCTGCGTCTGTATCAGTGGGCTCGGTGAAGGGCTCTAGAGTTAGCCCAAGGAGAATTAATGGCAAGCCTATGTCTATGTCCCTCATGAACAACAACCCGATAGTTGTTATGAATGGTAATTCTAATTTTTTACAAGGTGGAAAACGTAAAGGAGTGGGTGATTCCAGGAAACCTTTTTTTGGGGATCCTTTTCTCAGTGCTCTAGATCAGGGTCAAGCAAATAAAATTAAAGAGGATATTCAGATTCAGCATGACGTTACCGACAAGGTGGAGGTAGCCAACTCGAATTGGCCCCAAAATTATCAATAAAGGTCCTGAGATGGAATTGTCAGGGTATGGGGAATCTCCTGAAAGTTTTCACATTGCGAGGATTAGCTAGAACCCATTCCCCTGACTTTTTTTTTGCTTGAAACTAAGAATAAGAGTAAAATAGTGGAGAAACTTAAAGCGATTGCCAATGCTTCGGGTTCATTAGTCGTGAATCCGAACGATACTAAAGGTGGTCTCGTGCTATTCTCGAAGAATGATAATTCGGTCCAACTGATTAAGTACGGAAGCTTTTTTATTGAAGTTCGGGTTGTGGATGTGGTTAATTCTAAAGTTTGGAAGTTATTTGTAGTCTATATTAGCCATGAGCTTGAGGTTCGAGTACAACAATTAATCTCTCTTGGCAATCGTTTTAAAGCTTGTTCTGAGGCTTGCATTGTTATTGGAGATTTTAATTAGCTGACGCGTTCTGATGAGAAATTTGGAGGTAATGCCTGAGATCCCAGCAGTTTTAGCTTACTATTAGAGTTTGCGAACAACTGTAATCTGGTGGGTATTGGCTTTGTGGTCCGCCCTTTACCTGGATTTACAAGCGTGATTATCTGAATCTGATTAAGGACTTCCAAAAACCATTGGCTTTTGTGCCAGAATGCATTAGCATAAAATTCATGAACCAAGGGAACTATACCAGCCTCAGGTGCACAATAAAAATTTAGCCAACCCCGCCTTATTATGTCGTTAATCATGAGAAAGTGTGTAGATTACACATTAAAACCCCTCTCTAGAATAATGTGCTTATTAAGAGTAATTGTCATCAACCGCTCACAAACCGACGGGCACTCAAAGAAATTTGGATTATATGCAAGTACGGATGGTTCTGCTCTTTTTTTGCTTCATTGAGGTACCCGGTTGAGAACTTTTAGGTGTCATGGGGATAATGAAATACCCTAAAATTGAAGACAAGCAACAAAATCCAACTCTATACTTATGCTCTAACCCACTTAGAGGCACAATCACCACTCAAATCAACAACAAATTTAATAACACTTCATTGAGGAATATTATCAAACACTTAATGAGCACTCCAAAAGCTTGTGAGGAAAGTGTCTAGATTTGTCCTCAATATAAAACCCAAATAACTAGCCCAACCACTAAAAATCTCCAAATACTCAACCCAAATATCAAATCTCAAGAGTTAGAGACTTACTTTTTAAGAAGAGAATATAAACCCTTGGTGGAGAAGAAAACTTCTTTGTTGATGCTCCAATGCTTCTTCAAAAAGCTCCAACCTCCGTAACCGATGTATTTCCAGCGAAAAAATCTGGCCAAAAGATCGAGGGTTCAATAATGGAGAGATTTGGGGAGAATAGATGTGAGGAGATAAAAAGGATGAGATCTAAAGAAAGAGATAAAGTGTAGGATTTTGAATTTTGAAATGGAGAATTTGAAGTTTAGATTTGGGTGATAGTTTAAGAGTTGTAGAGATGATGTAGGAAAAGTGAAAGATTTTAGGAGATAAGATAGAGGTAGGGGGAGTGGGGTGTTTTAAAAGGAAAGGGGTGGGGAAAATATGCGACAGCATCACGGCACCAAGCATACTGTCCAGCTCTCAATTTTGAATAAAAGTGAAGAGACACCTAAATAAAAAAAATCGGATTGCCTCCCGGTAGCACTTGCTTTATTGTCGTCGACTGGACGAAATGTCGATGATCAAGGCGAGTCTAACATGACTGTGATCTTTTCTTGATCAATATGATTATCAAAATATGGCTTCACTCACTGTTCATTGACCTTAAAATTCCCTTTTTCTGGATGGTGTAGCTCTACTGCGCCATGAGAGAATACTTTTGCTATAATGAATGGACCTTACAATCAGAACTTAAACTTTCTTGGAAACGACCAAAGTCAGGAGTTATATACTAACACTTTTTGATCAGCAGAAAGTTCCTTTCAAATGAGGCGCTTGTCATGCCACTGTTTGGTGCGTTCCTTATACATTCGAGCATTTTCATAATCACCTTGACGTAACTCATCTAATTCATTAAGCTGAAGTCATCGTTTGTCACCGACAACTTGAAGGTCGAAATTCAGCTTCTTAATTACCCAGAATGCTCTATGCTCTAATTCAACTAGTAAATGACTTGCTTTTCCAAAAACTAATCGGTAAGGAGACATTCTGATCGGTGTTTTAAAAGCAGTCTGATATGCCCAAACAGCGTTCTCACATTTCTTCGACCAATATTTTCTTGAAACACTCACCGTCTTTTCGAGAATCCACTTTAATTCCCTATAAATCTCTACTGGACCACTCATTTGAGGATGATAAGCTACGGAAATCTTATTTGTGATCCCATATTTCGCTAAAAGAGTTTCAAATTTCTTGTTGTAAAAATGTGTACCTTCATCACCTACTTGGAGTTCCAAAATGGGTGAAGATATTTTTCTGTAAGAAATTCACAACTACCCTCAAATCAATTTTTGGTAGAACCACTGCTTGCACCTACTTGGAGACGTAGTCTACGACCACTAGGATGTAGAGGTTGCTGAAAGACGGTGAAAAAGATCCCATGAAGTCGATGCCCCATACATAAAAAATTTCTACCTCCAAGATGCTATTTAGAGGCATTTCATTTCGACGTGAAATATTCCCAGTTCATTGGCGTCGATCGCAAGTAGCAACATAAGCATGAACATCCTTGAAAAGAGTAGGCCAATAAAAACCTGATTGAAGAATTTTAGTGATCGTTCAATTGGTACCAAAATGACCACCATATTCTGAGGAATGACAATGGTGAAGGATACTTATTTTCTCTTCCTCTGGAATACACCTCCTAATGATTTGTAAAGAAAAGGGTCTTCCCAATAGTAATGCTTCACATATGACATAAATCTCTCCCTTTGTTGGCTAGATTGATCCGCAGAGAGTACATTACTAGCCAAGTAATTAACGAAATGAGCAAGCTAAGGAATATTACCAGTGCTTAGAGTGAAGAGATCTTCATCCGGGAAAGTTTCTTTGATCGGTGGTACATTCTCAACAATAATCTCAGCTTGTTCCAATCTAGATAAATGATCAGCTGCAAGATTTTCCATGCCTTTCTTATCTCGAATCTCCAAGTCAAATTCTTACAACAACAAAACCCATCATATCAAGCGAGGCTTAGCATCTCAATCATGTACTTAATGGCGTAGTGGTCGGTGAACACAATAACTTTAGTTCCAATCAAATATGACTTGAATTTATCAAAAGTAAAATGACGACCAGTAATTCTTTCTCAGTGGTGGCATAATTGAGTTGAGCATCATTGAGTGTTCGCTTTGCATAATAAATAGCATGAAAAATTTTCCCCTTTCATTGCCCCAAGACAGCCCCAATAGCATATCGTTAACATCACACATCAACTCAAACGGTGAATCTCAATCCAGTGTTATAACTTGTCGCAACGTGCGCGCGACGCAGAGCGGTGATTAAAAAATTATTTTTTGAAAGAAAAAAGAAATTTGGAGTCTCCACCAATCATTTTAGGGTGTATTGGTCACCCAATTTTAATATGAAAATTTTGGTCTATGAAAACTCAAAGTTGGTTCGGGAGTCGTTTGTGTGTGGGGAAAGTATTAGCACCTCACAACACCCATTATAAAATGGTTATCAAATTTAATCAAATGTTATCCAAGTTTTTATTTTAAAGTAAAGGTTAAAGAGATTCATTTTTGAATGTCCCATTTGATGCATTTTGTATCATAAAAATGAACCAAATAAATTACTTTTAATGGGCGGTTCAAAGACCATTGAAAAATTATTTTTTTATATTCTTATATCTTTTTAAATCAAAGCATTATTAGAGTTATTCTCGGTATCCCAAGAATAACTCCTCACCTCAGTAGTTCGAGAAGTTTGGTATCTCGAAAATCTCAAAGTCCATCATCGGCTTTGTTTAGTGAAAATTAAATAATGGAAGTAAACAAATCTAAATCTAATTGTTAAAATTATAATCCACATATACATGAACATTAATTATAATAATAAGAGAATAATGCAAGAATCGCATTATAAGTATGACGATATAAGAATGCTAAATAAATAAACATGTAAAGGAAATAAATGTTAATAATTACAACAAAAGGGAAGTAAAAAAATAGAGCTAAAGTTATAGGATGTCAAATTATATAAAGCATAAAATGTTGAAATTATATAAAACATGCATAAAAAACAATAATGCAAGCATAAAGTAAAAACAATACTATGTAATAAATGAAAGAAAAAAATTAATATATATTATTAAATAAATAACAACATTTTATGTTGTACCAACAGAGGACATGCAACAGAGGGAAGTTTCCTCTTGCATGCAACAGAGGAAGCTTTCCTCTGTTACTTTTTTTATAATATAATATAATAGTAATAATAATAATATTATTATTATAAAATAAAAAAAAGAAATTGAAAGAAAAATGATGAAAACAAACAATAGATTTTTTAACATAAATATGTTTATTTTTTTTGACTACTTAGTCTACTAATTACTATTTTTCTTTCCTTTTCTATTTAGTCATTGCTAATCAAATAGCAAATGGGATGATCATGGATGATAATTAGCTCAAAGAAATGTCACAAAATGATGAACATAATATTTTAAAAATAAAATACTTGTAGGAAAATTGAAAATTTCAAAACTTAGATATTTGCATAATCTTGTATAGAGGTTTTACTCTCTATTTTATGCATTGTTATGTATGAGAAATTATCCTAGGGAATCTTTGCATCAAATGTAAACTTTCAACCCATTAAAGATTGATTCACATTGGGTTAATTATTCACCCCTCAAAAGCTTTATCATCATCCTCATTATCCAACTTGTAAAGAAATCATCAATGCATGAAATTAAAAGGTTAAGATTTAAAGGAGGAGAAATGATTAAGAATGAACAATCCACTTATGTATGAAAAAAATATAAAAGATATCAACTACATGAATATGAAGAAGAGAGATGAAAAAAATATATTATGAGCAAATGTACAAAACATTTAAGCTACCTTGAGGAAAGGAATGGAAGAAGATGAAAATAATAGAATTGTAGAACCTCTTCCTCTCTCTAAAATCACCTCTCTTTCTCACTCTAAACAATGGATTCTTTTTTTCCACTCCAAAGAGACCCCCCCCTCTTAAGTGAATACCTCATCCCTATTTATAGGCAAAATTAGGGTTTGCCTTTTTTACTTTTAATCTTTTTTTCAATTTTTACTTTTTAGTCCTTGGACCACTTTTCTTATTTTAGTATTGGATTAGTTTTCAAATTATACATATAGTCTTGGATTATTATATGAGCCAAAATACAAAGTATGTATATTTCATGTATTAGACCGGATAAAATATAGTATCTACAGCTGCCCCCTTTAAGCAAGCTTCTGATCTCAGAAGGTGTACAAAGGTGTAGATAAGTATTTTGATCGGTACAAGAAAATAATATATGAAATAGAGAATAGAAACCTCGACTAAATAAGGCTCTATGAGATGGAATTGGAGCGAAACGGACATGGATAGACACAGGCTTCGACCTCGTTCAATGTGAGTTCGATTTAACTGAGATATTTGAAAGGAAATGGACCTGGATGATGCAGGCTTCAACCTTGACTCAGTGCGGGTTCGATTTAACCGTAGATAGTGAAATGGACCAGGCGCTGACACCGGGTTTCGACCGTGACCAAGTCGGGTTTGATTTAACCGAAGATATTTGAAAGGAAAACGAAGCTGGATGGATGCAGGCTTTAACCTCGACTTAGTGCGGATTCGATTTAACCGTAGATATTTGAAACAGAAATAGACTAGGTGCTGACACCGGGCTTTGACCGTGACCAAGTCGGGTTTGATTTAACTGAAGATATTTGAAAGGAAAAACGGACCTGGATGGATACAGGCTTCGACCTCGACTCAATTCGGGTTTGATTTAACCATATTAATTGAAATGGATCAGGCGCTGAAACCGGGCTTCGACCTCAACTCAATGTGGGTTCGATTTAACCATATTAATTAAAATGGACCAGGCGCTGACACCGGGCTTCGACCGCGACCAAGTCAGGTTCGATTTAACCGAAGATATTCAAAACAGAAATGGACCTAGATGGATGCAGGCTTCGACCTCGACTCAATTCGGGTTTGATTTAACCATATTAATTGAAATGTACCAGGCACTGACACCGGGCTTCGACCTCAACTCAATGCGGGTTCGATTTGACCATATTAATTGAAATGGACCAGGCGCTGACATCGGGCTTCAACCGCGACCAAGTCGGGTTCGATTTAACTAAAGATATTTAAAACAGAAATGGACCAGGTGCTGACACCGGGCTTCGACCTCGACTCAATCCGAGTTCGATTTAACCCTATTAACTGATGTTGAAGTTGACTTATGCAAGTCTCATGACAATAAAAACTAGACTAACGTATGCTTTAAATGTTGAAAAGTCATGTGTGAATTTCGAAAGAATATCATTAAGTGATTCATGTACCTAAATTTATCAGAACAACTAATGTAGTGCATTTCTATGCATTGTAATTCTTGAACATAAATGTAAAGTAGTGATTTTGAATGCATGCATGCTATGCATGCTTGTGAACCTTTATAAGAAAATTATATGATGATTTTTAGCCATATCCAACACCCTTTAGAACAATCACTTGGTCTAGGATCATGGACTCACAATGAAGTATCGAGCATACTTTTAGGAAAATTATACATCCTTATTTATTAGTTTATGCCCCAGTATTTGGCTCCATGTCAGTGGTGAATAATTTCTCTGCTTCTCTTCTGTACTTCTAATTGGGTAATCCTCCAATTGCGCTTTTTCTTTTGTCATGCGCATATTGACCTTTCTCGTGATGACTTTTTAGATTTTACTTTGCAATCAAATCACCTTTCTTAGTTCCAATTTTATTTAAATTAGCTTTCACCTAACCAAGTTTATGCTTCTGAGTTATTTCAAGAGTAATTAATGATATCTTAGAACTGAGAGGAATAAGAAATAATGGAAATAAAGAGAAGATGAAGTATATGTATTTGTCAACTGGGAAAGAAAGAAGAAAAAAAGGCTCTTCATTGATGATGAACAATGTTTACAAACGATGGTTTGGAAAAAGAAAAAAAATGTAAGAAGAATTTTTCCAGTATTCGAGACAACTTTATTTTTTTAACATTTTTTTAACTTCATTTTTCCCATACTTAGAGCGGTCAAACGAAGTACTTCTTGACTACATCAGAATTAACCGTGTGCGGTAAATCATCTTCATCCATGTTTGTTAGCATGAGAGCTCCTCCCGAGAAAGCCTTCTTGATAATGAAAAGTCCTTCATAATTTGGGGTCCACTTCTCCCGGTGATCCTTTTGATATGAGAGTATCTTTTTTAACACCAAGTCTCCTTCTTGGAAATATCGGGGACGCAATTTTTTGTCATAAGAGCACCATATCATGGTTTCTTTTGTAGAGTATTTCACCATTCAAGAAGAAACACATGGACAATCTTCTAATAGTGCGTTTATCATTCTCAGAAGCTTTGGATGGATATTCTCCATTCTTTATATACTGATTGATGTCGTAATACTAAGGTCTTGTGTCTGGCTCTTCTTCAATACTCATACAGTGAGCAGGAAAATCTCGCTTCTCAATTTTTCTGGGTTGAACTTCTTCCTTAAAGTTTACAGCAAACATGGACGCTAGAGTTGCCAGCGCATCTGCGATTTGATTATTCTCTCTGGGTATATGGTCAAATGAGATCACTTCAAAAGTTCGGCTTAACTAAGTGAGATGTTTTTTATAAGGTATTAGCTTAGAGTCTCTAGCTTCCCATTCTCCGTTTAGTTGTCGTATCACCAATAGCGAATCTCCGTACACTCGAAGCTTCTTCATCTTCATATCACAAGCTGCTTGAATTCCCATGGAACATGTCTCATATTCTGCCACATTATTTATACAGTCAAAGCATAGTTTTGCCGTGAATGGAAAATTTTTTTCCTTAGGTGATATGAGGAGTGCCCCAATACCATGTCCTACATCATTAGATGCATCATCAAATAACATTGTCCACAATTCTGGGTCTGCAGATTCTTTTTCATTTTTGAATATGACTGAAACACTCTCATCAGGGAAATCAAACTTCATAGGCTCATGATCTGCCAAATAATCAGTAAGTACGCTTCCTTTTATTGACTTCCTCGTGACATAGACAATATCATATTCTGTGAGTAACATTTGCCATATAGCAATCCGTCCAGAAAGTGACAGCTTTTCAAAGATATATTTGATAGGGTCCATCTTTGAAATTAACCAAGTGGTGTGGTATAACATGTATTGTCTAAGTCGATGAGCAACCCAGGCCAATGCACAACACGTTTTCTCTAACATCGAATAATTAGCCTCATAATTTGTGAAATTTTTGCTTAAATAGTATATTGCTTGTTCTTTCCTTCCAGAAGCGTCATGCTGACCAAGTACGTAACCCATGGATTTTTCTGTTACTGTAAGATACAAAATGAGTGGACGCCCTGGAGTTGGAGGAACAAATATAGACGGATTTTGCAAGTATTGCTTGATCTTCTCAAAAGCAATTTGACAATCATCATTTCATCCTTCTGTATCACTTTTGCAGAGAAGTTTAAAGATAGGTTCACAAGTTACAGTTAGCTGTGAGATAAAACAGGCTATGTAATTTAATCTCCCCAAGAAACCTCTAACTTCCTTTTGAGTTTGAGGTGGCGGTATATCAATGATGGCTTGAACCTTATCACGTCAACTTTTATTCCTTCCTTGCTCACGACAAAATCAAGTAGTTTCCCTAAAGACGTTGCGAATGTAAATTTTTTCGGGTTAAGCTTTAACTGGAACTTTCTCAACCGTCCAAATAGTTTTTGTAGAGTGACCGTATGATCTTCCCCTTGACGTGATTTGGAAATCATATCATCAACGTACACTTCGATTTCTTTATGCATCATATCATGAAACAATGTTACCATTGCCCACTTGTCAGTCGCCCCTGCATTCTTCAGACCAAATGGCATAACCTTATAACAAAATGTACCCCACAAAGTTATAAAAGTCATCTTTTCACGGTCTTCAAGAGTCATTTTGATTCAGTTATACCCCGAAAAACCATCCATGGAAGAGAAGGTTGAATGTCCTGCAGTGTTATCTACTAAGACATCGATATGAGGTAATGGAAAATTATCCTTGGGGCTTGCCCAATTTAAGTCTCTATAATCGACGCACACCCTTACTTTCCCATTTTTCTTCAGCAGTGGGACTATGTTAGCAACCCATTCAGGGTATTTTGCTACTTGCAGAAAACTCGCATCTACTTGTTTTTTAACTTCTTCTTTGATCTGTACCAGCATGTCTGGTTTCATTTTCCTTAACTTTTATCGCACTAGTTTACTTTCAGGGATAAATGGAAAATGATGAACTGCGATATCAGTGTCTAGACCTGGCATATCTTGGTAAGACCATGCAAAGACGTCAATATACTCTTTGAGTCAGTCAATTAATTCTCGGCAGCCTTGGCTTGTCATAGAAGTGCCGATTTGGACCTCTTTCGTCTCTCCCTCTAATCCCAAATTTATCACCTTCGTTAACTCCTGATATGGTTGAGTTATTTTTTCATCTGACTCTACCATTTTTAACAATTCCAGAGATGGTTCGAAATTATCCTCGTCACTTTCATCTGACTCTACGCTAAGAATGAGATTGTCAAAGTTGTTGCTTATGCTCTTGTTTTCAAAATCACCATTCTCGAACCTGAATCGAATTATTAGATGAAAAGAAGGTGAAAGAAAAAAAAACAATGCATGAGTATGAACAACATTTCAGAATTGGAAAAAGTAGACATAAAAGGAAGAACAAAAAGAACTGGAATCATATTTATCATCAGTAAAAGGAGACGCAACAAGTTTTTAGATTTTCATTCAAATAGATGACATGAAATAGACGAGAACATAGACCCATAACAATGAAATTCCTAAGGCATTGGTATAATCATTAGAATTTTGGCATGAACACATTACTCTTGAAAATTCTCGAGAAGCATTGGTAGTTCGGTGACGTCCCAATTATTAAGTTCATGATCTGAATCGTATCGAGAAACCAAGTCCTCTGTACTTGAACTTGATGATTTTTTCAGGATTGCGGATATTGAAAGCTCGGCGATATCATCTTCAAGATTGTACTGCTCTACTATAACAGGTTCTTTGAATGAAATTCCCCCACTTCTAAAGGATTTAGAAATATGGGGTATGATTGCCATTTCCACATTGAATTCCTATTTTCAAGCCTAGCAATCCTCTTTTCTTTCTTTTGAGCTTCCACTCTCCCTCTATCAGCCTTGGTCGGTCTATATCCAAGTCCAAACCTTTACTCATTCTTGTCCCAGTCGATTACCTTATTTATGCCTCGATGCTCACTCCCGAGTCCCTTACCTGGCTGGTATCCCCCTTTTATCATCAACTTTGCAACCATCTGAGATGCTTTTGATAGGTTTGGTGTTGGAAAGGGTTTCCCACTAGCAACAAACGTGGTGTTCGCAATCTCAAATGATCAAAATGAGCACTTCAATGCTTCCTTTACCGCCTCGACATATGGTATGGTGGCTAGCTTGGATACCAATAAATCTTATCCCCCATATATACAAATGAGTTTATGATCCATTATAAATTTCAGCTTCTGATGTAAGGAAGACGGTACCGCCCCAGCAGAGTGAATCCATGGTCGACCCAAAAAGAAACTGTACGCTGGATTTATGTCCATCACTTGGAAAATAATATTGAATATGCATGGTCCGATTCGAATAGGTATCTCTATGTCTCCAATTACTTCTCTTCGGGTACCGTCGAATGCTCTTACTATCATTATGCTCGACCGCATAAATGTCACGTCCACTGGGAGCTTTGCTAGTGTGGATCTTGGCATTGCATTTAGAGATGAGCCGTTATCAATCAATACTTTTGCAACAACATAATCCCTACATTTTACAGATATATGTAAAGCTCTGGTGTGCCCAGTACCATTTGCCGGGATTTCATCATCTGTGAAAGTGATAAAATTCGTTGCGGTAATATTTCCTAAAATTCCACTCAACTTCTCCACTGTAATGTCATGACAGACATATGCTTGATTCAAAACCTTCAATAATGCTTGGCGATGTGGTTCAGAATTCAGAAAGAGTGACAGTAAAGATATGCGAACATGTAAGTGATTAAGTTATTCTATCATCTTATACTCGCTTTGCTTGATGAGCTTCAAAAATTCACATACTTCTTCTTCAAACACTGCTCTTTCTTTCTCCATACCTCATATTATATTTGGGCCTATCACTTGGCCGCCATGCATTTCTCCTTAGAATTCCTGACCATTGTCGCCTTCTTTGGCCTTCCCTTTCCTTTGCCTATCAAACTTCTGGGGTGTAGCATCTACCACTCCTCGTCATCCCACCTACTCCCAAAATATTAGTTATGGGGAGATCGAGGTCAGACGGATTTAGCTCTTGAGTTTTGTCATTACCGCTTGTAATAACCTCATATCCGTACATCCATGGTATTGCTCTTGAATCTTTGTAAGTGAACGCACCCGGTATTTGAATGGTGATAGGCATCGGAGCATAAGACGTAGTGGTGTGAGTTGAATTTTCCTCGTAATGTATTGTGAGAAGTTTTGGGATATATGACGATATTTCAACATTAATTTCAGATGATTCTTTAGTTATCATGAGGACTAAAGATCATCTTCTTGGTATTCCCTTTCTCTTTTATGACTTATTGTAAGTATTTTTGCATCCAACAACTTTTGCACTTTCTTTTTAAAATCAACACATTCCTCAATTGTATGCCCCGTCACTTTCTTATGAAACAAACAATTGAAGTCATGCATAGACTTCCTAGAAACGCCCTCATCCTCTGAGCGTGTTGGGTAGGTGTACCCTGCTCTAGAAAGAAGATGGAAAAGTGTTTCCATTGACGTGCTCACATCTTCCACGTCCCTCTTTCCATATAAAAAATATTCCTCAATTGCATTTACGGCAGGATTCCCATGATTTGGTAGAGGTTTGGAATTGATATCTGAATTCCCATTAGCCTTTTTGAAATTCAATCATCCAGCCTTGATCAGTGCCTATACTCTACCTTTTAATGCCGTGCAATTCTCAGTCGAATATCCCACTGCCCCAGCATGATACTCACAGTGAGCAGTCGGATCATACCACCTTGGGTATGGTGGTTGTAGATGTTCATAAGGAATTGGTACCAATTGATTATTCCGTATCAATTGAAGTAAAAGTTTTGTATATGACATGGGGATTGGATCATATTGGATAAAACATTGATTATTTCTATTTCCCCTCAGAGGGTGATCAGCCTGACCAACATTTTGTTGGTGAGCCGGTGGTCTGAAACCGGGTCTTCGGTTGTTTTAAAATGTTGATTGTTGAGAGTGATAATTTTACAGAATTTGTGAGGTATTAGCCACATATGATGTCATAGACTTAGGTCCTTCCCCATACTTTGAAAATCCTGATCCTGGGTTCACAGCTTGTGATGGGTACCCGGAATTGGTCATCTGCACATCCCATTCTTTTCGCTTCAATGGAGGCCCCTTTTTTATTGACGATGTATCTGATATGATTTCCAAAATTCTTCCATTCTTTATCCCATACTTAATCCTTTCACCGATCACTATGATGTCAGAGAAGTTGTTTGAAGCGTTTCCAATCATTCTGTCATAGAATGGTTGTAGCAACTGATAATCATATCTCAGTATATCGACATTAGCATCATTGTTTCTTGCCAACTTCTCTGCCACGTTCTGATAAGCTCTAACTTGGTGCTCAAGGCTTGCGATGACTTTCAATAATTCTTCAGAATCATTTGTTGACTTAGTCTTTTTAACTTTCTGATTCTCTAAATCAACTTGCAAATTATCAACGATTCGTCGTAATGCGTCATATTGCTCTTCTAACTCGACGATGTACGCATGTTTCTTATCAACAGTTCCCTTCGCCTCTTCTAGAATTTCTCGTACCAGTTTATTTTTCCTCTCTAACTTCACGATTTGATCCTCTTGTTCGTAGATTACCCCTCGTAAGTTCTCATTGTCTTCCGCTATCTTTCTAATTTTGTTGCTCAATTGGCGAGTGCCACTTCCCAACTCTGAGTTTTTTCGCTTTAGATACGCCTGATCCTCAACCTTATTTCTTAACTCTGTGATTCGTTCTTCAACTTCAATTCTGTGTTTCTCAGACAAATTTGCCTCAACTGCTAGTCATCTATTTTCTTCCAATAGGGCTAGAACTTTTTTACGCTCCTCATATAACTCATCTAGCTCCTCCTTTTTAGCAATATTTTGATGAACTTCCAGTGATTTGGCTGATGATACATCCCCAATTGGTAAGGCAATAATTATTTTGTTTCTACTCTCAAGCCATGCTTCATACTCCTTTGTGCAGTTCATGCGATTCTTCTCATTTCGCATCCTTCTTGTTATTTTCCAAACTCCAATCAACTAATGTAGTTTTTGTTCAATTTCTTGAGAATCGTAACTAACTTCAATATCCTTCAATGCATGCGTGGTGGGTACAAACTGTCTCATGTATAATTGATGGAGTGCCATTAACGGAGCATAACTAGTACAACCCCATGGTCCCGGGAGCGGAACCCATTGAAAATCACCACATCTATAGATCACTGGTGTTAACGGCATCCAATGGGCTTTCCAAATAACATTCTCATCTTTCAACTTGGATAGGTATGAGAGCCAAGCCCCTTTTGTGAGAAACTGCGGATTCCATTTGGCCATTCCAAATTCTGTAATAGGGATCCTCGTCTTCATCTATGAACTTGAGAACTTAACTTGAGGACATTTAAAATCTAGCGGACATCTTAAATGGCTGAGAATCCAAATACACAAGATTTGAAGAGCCGATGAACTTTCCTTTTCCAGACACTCGGATGAGATTCAAAGAACGGATAGTCTCAGTGAGAATTGAGATAACAGGGTTAACACCATGTTCGACTTGAAGGAACATTTTTATCACTTTATCATCCATATAACCTTGGAACTTTGGAAATAACACGGTGCCATAAATACACAGAGCATAAAGAGTCTTGCCCTTATCCTCCTTCAAAAAATTTTGGGTGAGATCTAGGAGGTAATCCAACGGCACACACTCATTTCCCCCTTTAATTTTCAACATTTTCTCAATCTCAGACGCATGGATAGTACCCAAGAGCGTAGACAAAGCTCTCTTCAACGTGAGCTTTTTGTCATAGTTATAAACTTTGTCGAAATTTTGCAACGGGACATTCAGTAGTACTTGATATTCTTGAATTGTGGGAGTAAGATCGATTATTCTGAAGGTGAAACATCCATAATGAGGGTCCCAAAAATGCATTAAAGCTTCAAGGACGGGAACGTTGACTACAATATACAACAGATAAGCTATGTGACCATATTTTCTGATAAACAAACTTTTCTGCTCTGGTGAAAAATCCTCCCATATCTTCTTCAACCTCTCCAAGTCAATGCGTGAGAACTCCATCTTAATGATTGATGATAGAAGAATAATGTCTTCCTTTTTCAGACAATCTCCTTTATGTTTTTGCGACTCCTCTAACCATTGGGTTACCGTAACTTGATCTTCTATCACACTCGAAGAGAGAGTCATGGTCTCTAAAATATGAATGAATTGAATACTTCTTTACAATCCCATTATGCAGCATGATGTATGTATGCAAAACAGAAAGATGAAGTTAGAAGCAAAACAATGAAGAAAAGACAAGTTTAAGTGACACAAGACATATATACATGCATAAAATTAATCATGATTTCAGCAGAAATCTAATGTTGGTCATGATGTGGGCTCTAAAAACATAATACATGTGTGGTTGGGCTCTAAAAATCTCTTAATAGGCTCTCAGGTAGTCAACACTGTTATCTGAATAGAGTAACAGGGGCCCCCAAACGGTATCCCGAAAGGGTCGACCTGAGTGAGAACTTTCATGAGCCTACACGGAAACCTCAATTCCACGAAGGGAAAGCCCAGGTATGGGGCTAGTATATGTGTGTGAATATTAGGAATTATGCAAACAAACATACATCTAAAAACAAACTTTGTACAACTATAAGCATGAAAAAGAAAAATAATGAATCAAATAAACAAACAAAGAGCCATACAAGAAGGACAACATGTGATAAATTTTTAGCTTGACTCTCTATCGATCTAAAAATGGTTAGACCGATTGCCTCCCTAATGGAGTCGCCAAGCTGTCACAACGTGCGCGCGACGCGGAGCGGCGATTAAAAAAAATCATTTTTTGAAAGAAAAAAGATATTTGGAGTCGCCACCAATCATTTTAGGATGTGATTGGTCATTCAATTTTAATATGAAAATTTTGGTCTACGAAAACTCAAAGTTGGTTCGGGAGTCGTTTGTGTGTGTGGAAGGTATTAGCACCCTACAACACCCATTATAAAATTGTTATCACATTTAATCAAATGCTATCCAATTTTTTATTTTAAGGCAAAGGTTAAAGAGATTCATTTTTGAATGTCCCATTTGATGCATTTTGTATCATAAAATGAACAAAATAAATGACTTTTAATGGATGATTCAAAGACCATTGAAAAATTATTTTTTTGTATTCTTATATCTTTTTAAATCAAAGCATTATTAAAGTTATTCTCAGTATCCTAAGAATAACTCATCACCTAAGTAGTTTGAGAAGTTTGCTATCTCAAAAATCTCAAAGTCCATCGTCGGTTTTGTTTAGTGAAAATTAAATAATGGAAGTAACAAAATCGAAATCTAATTGTTAAAATTATAATCCACACATACATGAACATTAATTATAATAGTAAGGGAATAATGTAAGAATCGCATTATAAGCATGACGATGTAAGAATGCTAATAAACATGTAAAGGAAATAAAAGTTAATAATTACAACAAAATGGAAGTAAAAGAATAGAGCTAAAGTCATATGATGTCAAATTATAGAAAACATAAAATGTTAAGATTATATAAAACATGCATAAAAAGCAATAATGCAAGCATAAAGTAAAAACAATACTATGTAATAAATGAAAGAAAAAAATTAAAATATATATATATATATAAAGAGCAAGAGCTGCAATAGAGGAAGACTTTCCTCTGTTGCACCAACAGAGGACATGCAACAGAGGAAGCTTTCCTCTGTTGCTTTTTTTAACAATATAATATATTATAATATAATATAATAGTAATAATATTATTATTAAATAAATTAATAAAGAAATTGAAAGAAAAATGATGAAAACAAACAATAAATTTTTTTAACATAAATATGTCCATTTTTTTTATTTTTGACTACTTAGTCTACTAATTACCATTTTTCTTTCCTTCCCTCATTAGTCATTGCTAATCAAATAACAAAGTGGATGATCGTGGATGATAATTAGTTCAAACAAATGTCACAAAATGATGAACGTAATATTTTAAAAAGAAAAGACTTGTAGGAAAATTGAAAATTTCAAAACTTAGATATTTGCATAATCTTGTATAGAGGCTTTACTCTCTATTTTATGCATTGTTATGTGTGAGAAATTATCTTAGGAGATCTTTGCATCAAATGTACACTTTCAATCCATTAAAGGGTTGATTCACATTGGTTTAATTTTTTCACCCCTCAAAAACTTTATCATCATCATCATTAATTGAGTTGATGATAAAAAAATCTCATTATCCAACTTGTAAAGAAATCATCAATGCATGAAATTAAAAGGTTAAGATTTAAAAGAGGAGAAATGATAAAGAATGAACAATCCACTTATGTATGAAAAAATACAAAAGATATCAACTACATGAATATGAAGAAGAGAGATGAACAAAATATATTATGAGCAAATGTACAAAACATTTAATCTACCTTGAGAAAAAGAATGGAAGAAGATGAAAATAATAGAAGTGTAGAATCTTTTCCTCTCTAAAATCACCTCTCTTTCGCACTCCAACCCCTATCTTTCTCACTCTAAAAAAATGGCTTCCTTTTTTCCACTTCAAAGAGACCCCCCCCCCCTCTTAAGTGAAGACCTCATCCCTATTTATAGGCAAAATTAGGGTTTGCCTTTTTTACTTTTAATCTTCTTTTTTTAATTTTTACTTTTTAGTCCTTGGACCACTTTTCTTATTTTAGTATTGGATTAGTTTTCAAATTATACATATAGTCTTGGATTATTATATGAGCCAAAATACAAAGTATGTATATTTTATGTATTAGACCGGATAAAATACGGTATCTACATAACTATAGGAGCATATACCAAGGCTATCTTCAAGAGTATAAGTTCTTTATGAAACTCCTCATTAAAATGAAATGGAACATCCTTCTCATGAAGATTACATAGAGGCTCCGTGATCTTGGAAAAATCCTTAATGAAACGGTAGTAAATTCTAGGATGGCCAAGAAACTCCGTTACTGATGTCGGTGGTGGAAGCTTCTCAACGGTCTCAATTTTTGCATGATCTACTTCAATCCCTTTAGCTTATACTCGATGACCAAGAACAATGCCATCTTTATACCATAAAATGACATTTTTTCCAATTCGAGATCAAGTTTGTTTCTTTACATCATTCAAACACAAAAGATAAATTTGCCAAACAAGATTTAAATGAAGAACTAAAGACGTAGAAATCATCCATAAATACCTCAATGAAATGCTCCACCATGCTAGTAAAGATTGCCATCATGCACCTTTGAAACGTCACTGGTGCATTACATCAACCAAACGGCATCCGTCTAAACACAAATGTTTCATATGGGCACGTGAATGTCATCTTCTCTTGATCCTCCGGAGCTATGGAAATTTGATTATAACCAAAATAACCATCTAAGAAGCAGTAGTATGCATGGCCAACCAGTCTATCAAGCATTTGATTAATAAATGGCAATGGGAAGTGATCTTTGCGTGTAGCTTTGTGGAGCTTCCCGTAATCAATACGTACTCTCCAACCAGTCACCGTTTTCATCAGAATTAATTCATTCTTTCCATTGGCGACTACTGTCATTCCAAGCTTTTTGACACAACTTGCATAGGATTGACCCAAGTGCTGTCAGAAATAGGGTAGATAATACCTGCATCAAGAAGCTTCAGCACTTCAGCTCTTACCACCTCCTTCATATTGGGATTTAACAAGCGTTGGTGTTCCACAGATGGTCTAAAAATATCCTCCATCAAGATTTTATGCATGCAAAGCGATGGGCTAATTCCCATTATGTTAGAGATTGACTACCCTAGGGACGTTTTGTGCTCTCTCAATACCCTCAAAAGTTTATCTTTTTGTTCACCATTTAATGAAGCAGAGATAATGACAAGAAGAGTAGAGGCTTCTCCCAGATAAGCATATCGAAGGTCGGTTGAAAATTGCCTGAGTTCTTACTCCGGTGGTTTTTCAATGGATGGCAATTTTCTAGGTTTACATTTTCCTAATTCTTCAAAAGTCCTCTTGATGAATATCGGTAGAGTTGCTTCCAACCGATTCACACACTCCAAAATCTTCAGATCTTCCTTGTCAATATCGCCAACTAAACATGCCTCCAAAGGCTCAATTGGATAGCTTTTCTTAATTGCTACCTTGATATATCTCTATGCACTATCCACCTAAAAACAACTATCCACATCATTAGGATGTTTCATTGCTTTGACATTGAAAATTACTTACTCTTCTTATACTCTCAGAATAAGTTGCCATTTCTGCACATCAATAAGAGTTCTCCCTGTAGCCAAGACTGGTCTACCAAGAATAATTAGAATTTCTCGATCTTCATTCATGTCAGGAAAAATAAAATCCGCTGGGAGGATAAACTTATCCACCTTTAACAAGACATCCTCAATAATTCCCTGTGGATATTTGATTGAACGATCAACTAACTATAAAGAGATCGTTGTGGGCTTAATTTCTCCAAGGCCTAGTTTCTTGTTGGATTAATTTCTCTAAACCTAGTTTCAAATTAATAGTAGCTCTAAGATCACATAGAGCATTTTCAAAATATGAATTACCAATGGTGCATGGAATAGTAAAACTCCTAGGGCCCTTTAGTTTCAAGGGAAATTTATTCTGCAGGATTGCACTGCACTCCTCAGTAAGCGCAACTATCTCATACTCCTCTATCTTTGTATTATTGGAGAGAATTTGCTTCAAGAATTTTACATAGCTTGGCATTTGTTCCAAAGCATCGGGAAAAGGAATGTTGATATGCAGTTTCTTAAGCACATCAAGAAACTTAGAAAATTGCTTGTTCAATTTCTGCTTTTGGAACCGATGAGGGTATATAATAGGTGGAACATACGGTGGAGGATTATCAGGAAAGATATTTAACTTAGGCTTGTCTTCCTTCTTTTCTGAGCTTTTGGCTAGAACATCACCCATTGTCTCAATTTCTACTTCAATTGGCTGAGAACTTTCAACAGCCGCTTTCTGAGGTTCTGCTAACTCCTTGCCACTACAAAGAGTAATGGCCTTTACTTGTTCTTTTAGATTCTTGTCAATGTTGCTCGACAGAGAACCTTGTGGTCTTTGAGTGAGTATTTCAGAAAGTTGACCCATTTGAAGCACCAAATTCTGAATAGACGCAGCTTGACTCCGAATACTTATTTTTTGCCTCTGAATACTTGTTCCTTGCCTCTAAAGTGTAGCATCTGTTCTTTTCATAAATTGAGTAGTATTGATTGTGAGTTGGGCAAGAGCATCGTCTAAAGAAGTTTTAGGTTGATGAGGCTGGAAATGGGGCTGAGTAGTAACTATAATCACATTCTGACTATTCTTCCAAGAAAAATTGGGGTGATTTCGCCATCCTTGGTTGTAGGTGTTGGAGAATGGATTATTCTATTGCCTATTGTAGTTCCCAACAACGTTAGCTTGTTCAGACTAAGAAGGAGTAAAAGGATTACCAGCTTGGCATTCAATGCTAGAATCAGGTCCATTACATAAGTCATAAACTTCATATGTAACATGAATTGCACTAGCTTTGGCAGTGAAATAGCTAAATTGCTTTGAAAGAGTAGCTACTTGAGTTGTGAGAGTAGTAAGTGCATCTACTCATGAACTCCATGAGTCTTTCTTAGTACATTGCACTTAGTTGGCTATTGATAAGCATTAGCAGTCATTTCTTCTAGCAAGGCATAAGCATTCTCATGTTTTTCCCATCAAAGAACCTCATACTGCTGCATCCACTAGTGTCCTTGTTGAATTTCCCAAACCATTGTAGAAAGTTTAGACTTGTAGCTATCTAGGGAGTCCATGATGTGGGCATCCTCTAAACATCTCTCTAAACCTCTCTCAAGCTTCATAAAGAGACCCTATGTCATGTTTGGCAAAGGTGGTGATCTCATTTCTCATTTTGGCTATTTTAGCTGGTGGAAAGAATTTGGCTAAAAGTTTCTCAGAGAGTCCATTCTAAGTAGTGATCGATCCAGTTGGCAAAGAGTTCAACGAACTCTTAGCCGCATCCTATAGTGAGAATGGGAATAATCTCAATCAAATTGCATCAGTTGAGATATGGTTGTGCTTGAATGTTTCACAAATTTTGAGAAAAGTGGTTGTGTGAACATTTGGGTCATCGTTAGGTAGAACATTGAACTGATTTGCTTGCACCATTTGAATGATAGCCAGCTTAATCTCAAAATTTTTGGCATTAATAACAGGGTGTTGAATGGCAGATGTAACCTCATTAACCACTGACATAGAACAGTCTCGAATCACCTGATTATTTTGGTTGCACAATTTCAGGATTTTCTCTAACATTTTCCATGGTTCCTTGAGGTTTTTTAGAAGCTTCTCTCCTCATTTTTCTATTACAACGACAAGTTCGCTCAATTTTCAAATTTAGGGGAGTCAAATTTTCGCTTCCAAATTTTCTCATATGACTTAAAAAAAGCTTGAAAATTTAAAATAGTAAACAACCGTAAATAAAAAATATTACGACTCGAAGAAAAAGTAAGGGTATGTAACTCCAATATTAATAAACAAAATCAATCTCCAGCAACAGTGGAAAAAATTTGTTATGATTTTTCTAGAGTGCAAGTGTACACTATCATCGTCCAATAATAATTTTTTTTTATGAAAATAGAGTATTGTCCACAAGATTGGTTGATATTAAAATATTGAAATTAACTATACCTTAATTCTAATTGAGAATGACGAAAAGTTAAGATTTTTGGATGAAAATTTAAACTAAAAAATATTAAAACTTGATAAGGAGAAATAATTCAAATTTGACTAGTTAAAAGCTATAGGGTTTTCGATTTCATCAAATTAAACATGCTCTAAATTTCAAATCTCATTCAATCCATGTTTATTAAATTATTTATAGGAATTTTACTAATGTAATTATCAGTCTTTCTCAAACATCGATAACAAAGAATCAAAAATACTAATCCCACATCTCTCTCAAGATTAAATAAATTAAAATTCATTAAGCACAAAAAATTATGATCGCTACACTAGATCCATAATTATCTCTAACTTATGAAATTCTAATGGTGTTATAAACAAAGAAAAAATTTAATCACAATTTCTCAATCTCAGAATTAAATCCAAAATCATGCAATAGTTGACCAGGCGATCACAAGCATCAAGAACGGATTATAACAATCAATAATACTAAATAAACATTGATTGAATTAAAAATCAAAATATATGAACAATCATGGTTTGGCTAGAATAAGAAAATATCTTACTAATATTCAAGAACATAGAGGAAAGAAAGAACTATATTTGAGGATGAATTGAGGTTGAGATCCGTCTCCCAATTGAATCCGTCTTTGTTTCCTCTACAAAAATCTCTCTCATTTGCCTCCCACGTCCAAAGAGTCCTCTAAATACTCTCAAATATTCTATTTATGCACTAGGTTTTAATAAGGATAAAATTAGCGTAAAAATCATAAATAACAAAATTATTATCGTGTCAGCGTCGTGGGGCTGTCGTTCTGTACAATTTTTGTAGCGTCCAGGCGCTAGCCTACTGTCTGCCAGTGATGCTGGCCCTTTTATCCAAGTCAGCTCTTTTTTTATTTATCCACATTTTTGCCTTCCAAATCTTTCAAATTTACTACCATATCTTACTTAAAAAATAAAAGTAAAATAAACATAAATCAAATAATAAAACTCTAAGAACCAACAAAATTAAAGTTAAATTATCTAAAATAAAATTTAGAGAAATTCTCTCTAGTTCTTTTTTAAATATTTGAACTTATCATATTTTTAATAGTGGCGTTCACCGACTTATCAATCCCTTCATCTATCCCGAATTGTGGCATTTTCGAACATACCTCGACTTATCAATCCGTTCTTCCATCTCAGATTGTGACGTCTTCGAATAGCTTTGGTTCTCTTCAACAAATTTGAATTGGGAAAAGCTTTTATCCTTCTTAGTTTGTAATTGATCTTAAGGTTCATTGTTATCAGGTCCCTAGGGCAGGTCGCCTAGTAGGTTCGTATCATTTGGTATTAGAGCTTTGGCTAGTCAAATCAGGTTTTCCTTTCCATCATTCGGTTCGTGATTCTTTTTAATACTTGGGTCAGAATCTTTCTCTTAAGAATCAGATTTTTAGTTTCTCGAGCAAGTTGTCCAATATATTGTTGTTGGTTTCAAGGCAGGTCAGTTGAGATTCGCATTATTTGGTATCGGGCCGCTCTTTAATTTTTAGAAATTGTGTTTCTTGAAACCATCGTAACTTTTGAGCCAGGAATCAAAACAACTGTTATTACATATAAAAAGAATGGATTTTTGAGTCCTACAATCTGTATTTGAATTTCAAAGCCCAATTCCATTGTTTTATCCAGTTTTGAGGCCATTACTTTTTTCTGCCTCATTTTACCTAAAAATACGAATTCCCATTGTTTAGCTATTATCTTATTAATATCACATCTTTATCTTTTCAATTATGAAATTCATGCTTCAAAGATGAATTTCCATTGTTTTAGCTATCTTATTATCATTATCTTCTTAAATCTTCCCAATATCTTATCTCTATTTTTTGAATTATGTTTATCTTATCAGTATTTTCTCGATATTTTATTTGTATCTTTTGAATTTAAATTTCCATCATTATCCTTATCTTAAATTTGAATTTGAAATTTCTTCGTTTATCCTAATCCTATTATGTTATCCTTATCTTTCTGTTACTCTTATCTACAATTTGAACTTGAATTTGAATTTAAATTTGAATTTCCATCGTTTTAGCACCTGAATATCTTAAAAAATAAAAAAAGAGAAAAAAAATTCTGGAGTTGCAACAAGCTCTTATGAGTGTAAAGACGTGATGAAGAATTTTTTTACAGCTGAGCTACATCCTAAAAGAGACAGTCCACTTCAAATGAAGATTCAAGGACGAATTCTTTTGAGGAGTGGGGGAATGATGAAAACCATGAAGCAACCCAGTGGAGCCAATTACTATGTGTAAATGTAGTAAATAAAGTGTTTACCATGGTCATATTTCAACCATTTTTGCAAATAACAAATTTTTGGCCATTTTTACAACTCCACTGCAGAATCTGTCTTTTCCGCTATTTTCCCTATTCAAAGCAATTGTAAGGGTTAATTAACAATTAGATTAAAATTAGGTATCTTTAATATTTCAAATGTAATTTCAATTTTATTTTTAGAGTTTTTATAGGATTTATTTTAATTAGCAAATAGACTAAAATTATGTGTCTTTTAATATTATGTGTTGGAACAAATCTCTAGAGATTATTGATAATAAAATTAGAGAAATTGTTTCTAGTTCTTTTTGAACTATTTGAACTTATCAGATTTTTATCTGTGACGTTCACACCGACTTATTAATCCGTTCATCCATCCCGGATTGTGGCGTCTTCGACATACCGCACGTATTTCATGTGGTTCGACATCACCTTACCTACGTCCCTTAAGAAATTTTAATCTCACAATCTTATTACATGTGAAGAGCAAACCTTAGTATCTCAATTGACTACGAGTTCTAATATAAACCTTACAATGCTTAGCTTATCAAGATATACTTATCTCATACAATAACTCTTACAGTAGTAGAATCTCAAATTTAAGTACTTGCGCACTCAAGAAATTAGAAAGTATAAAGCTCAAAATATTTCTAACGATTTTTAGAGAGCAACAATGTATAAAGAATTTAAGCTCTTAGTGTATGTTCAAATGAAGAGGACGTCTTGGTATTTATAGGCTTTAAAAGACACAAGTGAACAACATGATATGTAACACGTGAAATATGTGCTAGGCAACATGAGAAAGATGTGCTAGAGAACAATGTAAAAAGTGTGATAGGCATCAATATAAAAATATACGATAGCCAACATGTAAAATATGTGATAGCCAATATGTGCAAATGTGATAGGTAATTTATTGATGGGGACATAATTTAATAATAGTTAGTCCTAAATAAAGCGAGCTTATTAAGAGTAAATAAATGTGTGAGCTGCTAATGACAATTACATGAAAATAAATGAACGATCTTTAATTTTTACGTTTTACGGTATCTTGCAATAGTCTATATGCATTTGATTAAATTCATCAGTATAGTCAATAATTGTTATCCTAAAAAACTATCTCATATATGATTAGGGATAAATATATCCTTTTTATGATGACAAACAATTGACACAAAATTAATTTACTATATGCATAAATTTCATACTACCAAGACATACCCGAAGAATGGGTTATTGTTTTAAAAAAATAGTCACATAGTGTAAATTAAGTGAGCACAATTATGTAATGGAATAAAACTAGTACTTAACATAATCAATTTTGTTATGTCAATCAAGTGGGTCTTCTTACATGGCGTAATTAAATTACCTACGTAGTGTTAATAAGTTATTCACTTCATTGTATAACATTTCTTTCTTAAATAAAAAAGTACATTTTTTAATTAAAAAAATAGGAGCATTGTGCATAGTGCACTGTGAAGTGTAACATGCATAGTACTGCGCCTCTTGCAGTGTTCGCGTTTCTTAAAAAATATTAAAAAGAAAATTAAGGGCACCCGCATGGCTACCTTTTCTTAAAGCACGGGACAAAATGGTAAATGCATGTTACTGTTTATGCAGGGACCACAATCATGTTTGTTAAAAAAAGTTTTAGCCCGCCATTTATTTACAATGGTGCTCTAAACCGGTTATTTGTATTGTTCTTTCCTAAAGAAATGAGGCCTAAGAGAACCCTTATACTATAAAATATTTGTTGTAGTGCGAGATCTTTTACCTTCCATGGGAGAACTGAAAAACAAAAGATATCAAACCAACATTATGCAAACATAAAGGGAAGCATTCAAAAGCCAAAAAGACAAAGTTTCGAATGTGATGCATAAATGGAGGGAGAAACAGTTCTCGGTAGGAGGGAAGGATATCCTCATTAAGGCAGTTGTCCAAGCTTTGCTCATTTACACCATGCAGTGCTTTAGGCTCTCATCACTCTCTGTCGGGACCTTGAGCAACTGACAGCCTTGTTTTTGTGGTGATTCTCGGATAAAGGCAATAAATTACATTGGTCTTCAAAGAAATCTCTCTGTGTCCCTAAACCCAGAGGTGGTTTAGGGTTCAGACAACTCCATTCTTTCAACAAAACTCATCTAGCGAAGCAAGCTTGGCGCATCCTCTCCTTTTCTAACTCTTTGGTTAGCAGATTCTTAAAAGCTCTCTATTTTCGCAGCTCGAGTTTTCTTGATGTAGTTGAATCCCTATCAACTTCTCTCACTTGGAAGTCCATTCTTTGGGGCGGGGTCGCTCCCTCCTGTCAAAATGTCTCCGTTGGAGAATCGTTAACAGGCGATTGATGAAGGCTTTTGTCGTTCCATGGATCCCAAGACCAATTAGATTCAGAGCCTCTTGTCCTCAAAATGTTGATCCCGCTGCTACTATGTATGTCTCTGATTTAATTTCTCACAATCAGTAGAACTTGGAGAAGCTCTCCTCCCATTTCTTCGAGATAGATACTCAAGCTATTTTGTCTATCCCTCTTCCTCCCCCTTTCGGCTCTGATTTTTTGATCTGACACTACTCTAAAGATGGGTTGTATTTGGTTAAGAGCGGTTATTCCCTTGATTAATTTTTAAACTTTGAAGTTGACCCCTCTGATTTCGTGGCTTCTAGCGGTTGTTAGTAAAAAGTATGGTCTCTCAAGGTCCCAAATAAAATTAAAATCTTCCTTTGGAGAGCCTCTAAAAATTTTCTGCCCACCCACCTCTTTGTGACATTTGTAAGGTTCCCGAATCTACTTCCCATGCATTATTTTCCTGTTCATGTGCTAAAGGATTCTGGTCTCACTCAAATTGGTTGTTTCTTGCTGACTCTTTAAGCTCTATAAATTATTCTTGGTTTTTTCCTGATATAGTGGAGGGATGATTTTCTTTATGTCCAAAATAGCTTTGGCCTTCTTTTGCTACAATCTTTTAGTATATTTGGCTTAACAGGAACTCCTCTATGCATTAGCAGCCTCTGATTGTCGGTTCTAATATAATTTCTAGTGCCTCTGATTTTCTTGTCGCATGGTCCTCTCATTGCTGCGGACACGCTCCTTCCAACCCTCCAGGTTCTCGCACGCAAGTCTCCTGGCAGCCCCCTCCCAACAACAAACTCAAGCTTAATATAGATGCTTCAGTGTGTAGCTACTCCACAAGGTATGGTGGTGTAGTTAGAAACAATGATGGTGAAGTTATTGTTGCTTTCTTTGAGTTTTATCAAGGTGTCTTAAGCCCTCTTCCTACTGAATGCGTAGCCCTCTCAAAGGTTCTTAAGCTCTCCTTGAATTTTCGTCTCAACCTTTGTGCTATTGAGAGCGATTGTTCTAATCTTGTTAAGCTTGTAAACTCTAAGTCTACTTTCTCTGCTAAGCTTGATCCTCTATTACCCAGGAGATAAGAACTTATCTGTTGTACTTTCCTGAATGCACTTTAATTTTATGTCCTAGATCTTGTAATGTGGCTGTCGATGGGTTAGCCAAATTCTCCTCTGTTCTTCGCTCCTCTAAGGTCTGAGTCGCGGTCCCCCCCCCCTCCCCCTAATTATTACAGATCTTATTGGTTGTTTCTCTTAATGATCTTTCCAGTTAAAAAATGTAAGAACAATGTTGTAAGCAAGAATGAAACGTTAACTAACAATTTTGTAGAGAAGTTTTAGGAAGCACAAAAACAAGCGAGCAAAAAACTAAGTAAAACAACAACGTTACGTTTAAAGTTACTTCACCAAGAAAGAGTGTACAATATGAACATCTAGGTTTAGCTCGAATGTCTACCAATATCATATAGCACATCAATGTTAAAAAGATGAATCTCTCTGAAAACCTCTAACAAAGTCATGGAAAAGAGGTAAGAAATCATGCTCAATATGCTCCATGAAACATCAGTCTTGTAAATTTCAGATAATAGTAGGAAATGATTAAAAACTGTTAAATCACTAGAATAAATGAAAAGTAGAAAGCTAGTTTTATTTTCTAGTCTAATACTTCAGACATATTCCACAACTTAAGATTCAATACCTATCATTAACCAAAATTATCATTTTAATAAAAGAGACATAAATCTAGGATGTCCCTCCATGAGGTATGAACACCTCAAAAATATGTTTATCCCCAATAAATAGATATGAAAAATCAAACCCAGACATTGAATAAGGAACGAACGAGTCTGGATCGCTGAACCAATCATTTGTTGGTTTGCCTTCTGTTCAATATATCATCAATGAGCACTGTAAATTTTTGCAGGGGATAAAACTTGAGATTATCTTTAACCATTATTTTCTATAAAAAAATGGGATTATCATCTAGCTTTTAGGCATTTCGTCTATGTTATCACAACTACTTTCATGTGTACTTCCTAATTCCTTTTGCTTAAAAATTAAGAGATTTATGATATGAAAATATCTCACTCAAGAAGATTTGTAGGACTACTAGTAGCTATTATCAAGTCAAGTTTTGAAGATTATTTTACTCAATTTATTTATGTAAGCAAGTAGGACCACTTGGGGTGATTCAAAGATCAAATGAACCCATGCTAGTACCCACAAGTACCATGAAGTGCTCTAAAAAAATAACTCTAACGTGAGTTTGGGACTGTTTTTCCTTAAAACACTTTAATGCACTTAAAAATATAAATTGAGATTACATTTATTTATATTTTAGTATTTAGAAGCAGTTCTATAAGAAATATCAATCCATGTGTTTCCTAAACTGTTCCAAGTACAAACAAATATGTTTCACAATGCATTCAAAATGCTTCTTACAAAAATGAATATGAGATATTTTTTAACTAACATTTTATCATTTTAACTTATAAAAAAGTTGTTTGAAAAACATATAAAAAAGTGTTTCTTAGTCGGGAGCACTTCCAAACACATTATTAAGCTAATTATTATTTGTAAGTTTCCAAGCAAATTAGATGCTAGACACGAAGGGTTTAAGCTACTTCGTCTCTTTTTCTAAGAATGAATTAATTCTAACATGAAAAATGTGCCTTGCCCATTATCTGTAGTGACAAATAAGAAATATAAGAAACTAATTTTAGCTATTTTATATATTAGGAGTGTTAATTAATGCTTGAATATAATGCATAAAAAGTAAGCTATGCTAAATGATAAATTTGATAATTGAAATTGTGCTATATATAGATTGCTCTTTGAATCAATATAGAAAATGATATCAGTTCAGCAATTTATCACATTCTTAAAAAATGATGATATTATTAAGAGACGATTTATTTATTAAAAAATATATTAGTGTCTTTCTCTGAATCATATAATTTACCGTGTTACTAATAACATAAGTAATACAATATCAATTTCTCAAATTGCTAATGAACAAATTATTAGTGACTGAAAGATAGATATTCACGGTATAAAAAGGGTCTTGAAATTAATTTTTACAGACATCACGTTCTTATTTACATTATTTAGACAACTTAAGAACAAAGTGATGATAAAATCTAAAATATATTTTTCTAACGTCCCATTTTTATATATAGTAAGATATGATATGATAATATATATATATTTAAATATGGAAGTGGACCAGATCTGGATCTGAACGGATCAGATCTGACACTACTACTTTTATATTAAATATTAATTTTTTATTTAATTTTTTCTTTTTACTTTTTCAATAACGGGTCCGGTTCGTTTAGATATGACTGAACGAACTAGATTTAACTGCCCCTATACCGTTGAGCTTTCCACGACAGGGAATCCAGATCCATGAAAGATACATAAAAACAAAAGGGAAAATTACCAATTTGATCATCGTAGTTTAAAAAATCTCAATTTAGTCATCCTAGTTTACTTAACGTTTTAATATGGTCCTTCTGACACTCTCCATTAATTAAGTTTAATGGACACGCTGACATGGCGGTTAAGTGATGATATGGTACAAAAATGATGGCATGTCATGAACAGGACCTATAAGTGTATAATATCCACTAAAATATTATTTTCTCTCCAACTCATATATTATGCATTTTATTTATTTTTTTTACTTTTACTTTTAATACATTTTTTTTAACTTTTTACCCTCCCTCCTCAGTAAAAAAATAATTCTCTCTCTCCCCTCTCCCTCATCTCTCTCAAAGCTTTCATTTCTAGTGTTCATGTTCAACGAAGCTTTGATTCTTTGGTTTTCTTAGCTTCGATTGCGTCTTCTTGTAGGTAAGCTTCGATTCTTCGTTTATCCTTCTTCTCCTTGTATTTTTTCATAAATTTCGTTCATTTTTTAAGTAAGGTATTCTCGGGCTTTTTGGGTTTTACTCTTCGAAGTTCTTCTCCTCAAGTAGTTCTCCTCGACAAAATCGAAGAGTGTAAAAGGTGTCGCAACGTGCATGCGACGCGGAGTGACAATTGAAAAATCATTTAAGAAAAAAGTTTGGAATAAGCACTAATCATTATAAGACGTGATTGGTCACCCAATTCTAAAACAAAAATTTTGGTCTACGAAAACTCAAAATTGGTTCGGGAGTCGTTTGTGTGTGGGGAAGGTGTTAACACACCACAACACCCATTATTAAAATGATCACCAAATTGAATAAGATACTCTCCAAATTATATTTAAAATAAATGAATAAATAAAAGTGAAAAAAAATATTTTTGAATGTCCCATTAGATATATTTTTGTATCATAAAATGAAATAAAATAAATGACTTTTAGTGGGTGGTACAAAGACCATTGAATTTTTTTTTATTGAAAATCAAACCATTATTGGAGTTATTCTCGGTATCTCGAAAATAAGTCCTTCCGTCAGTAATTCGAGAAATTTGGTATCTCAAAAAAATCTCAAAGTCTATCCTCGGATTGTTTCTAGTGAAAAACTAAATAATGATATTAACAAGATTTAAAATCTAATTGTAATGATCATAACTATTACNGTAAAAAAACAAGCATAAAAATGTGAATTAAACAAATACCAACATGTATAAAGAAAATGAAAAGAAAAATAAAACTAAAACTAAAAAAAGAAAAGAAAAGAAACAAAAAAAATAAAGAAAATAGGGGGAGGGGGGACAAGCTACGGCCGTATAGCCGCAACTTTATCACAAAGAGGGGCAACCAAAAATAAAGTTGCCGCAACACTCTACAAAGAGCGTTGTTCAACCCTTTTTTTAATTCTAGTTTCTTATATTTTTTCTTATAATATAATATACTTATAATATTATAAATTTATACTTATAATATTATAAATAATATATTATATAAATTGATCTATGTAGATGTTTAATTTTATAAAATTATATATATATAATTGGCATAAGTATATCACTTATTACTACATATTTTACTGGTTACCATTATTTTCTTTTCTTCGATCACTGATATTTAAATAGCAAAGAAATATTATAGACGATAACTAGTTAAACCGAGCGTCACAAAAAATGATAAGAAGATTTAAAAAATCAACTTTTGAGAATATTAAAAAGATTTAAAGTTTAATATTAACATAATATTTATCTATATAGATGTTTAACTCTCTACATGATATTTTATGCATTTTTTATGTATGAGAAATTATCATAGAGGTTTTTTTTCATATAATGTACACTTTCAACCTATTAAAGGTTCATTCACATTGAGTTGATTTGCACACTCTCAAATAGTTTTATCGTCATCATCACTAATTGATTTGATGGCAAGGTATATCTCATTATAATTTTTTAATGAAAAAGTTCATCAATGCATTGAAATAAAACTCAAGATTAAGAATAAAAAAATAGACAAATACTTCTACCTTTACTTACGGAAAAAAATATACACTACATGGATATAAATGAGAAAGGATGAAGAGCGACGAACAATATATTTAGTTAGCTAAAATGCAAGAAATTTAAACTACCTTAAGAAAAAGAATGAGAGAATATGAATATAAATATAATCTCCCCCCCTCTCTCTCTCTTAGAAAATCTCTTCTATTTCACACACTCTCTCTAAAAAAGATATTTTCTCCTTATCCAAAAAGACCACATCTCTTCTATCTCACTCCAAAACATCACATTCAAGTGAAGACCCCCTCCTTATTTATAGACAAAGTTAGAGCTTCCATTTTTACTTTTAGTCATTGTGCTCCCTTTTTTTTTATTTTTAGTCCTGGACTCTTTTTCTATTTTATATATTGGACTTTATATAGTCTTATACTAGTATATGGGCCAATAGATAAAGTGTGTTCATTCAAAGTTTTGGACCAGATAAAATATGGTATCTACAACCGCCCCCCTTTGTTCACGCTTCTAGACTTAGTAAAAATGTGTAGATTAAGTATATTGATCAGTATGAGACAAGACTATATGGATAAGAGGAATAAAAATCTCGACTCACTCGGGTTATATGAAATGACATAAATGTGAAATGGATATGGATAAACACAGGTTTCGACCTTGAATTAATTCAACTTCGATTTAACTGAAGATAAATAAATAGACCTCGATAGACACAAACTTTGACCTTGACTCAATTCGAGTTCAACTTAACTAAAGGTAAAGAAACATGCCTGGATAGACACAAGCTTTGACCTCGATCAGTTTGGGTAAGATTTAACTGAAGATAAAGAAACGGACCTGGATAGACATATGCTTCGACCTCGACTCAATTCAAGTTCGATTTAACCAAGATATTTGAAAGGAAAACGGACGTGGATAGACACAGACTTCGACATCGACTCAATTTAGGTTCGATTTAACTTCATATACTTGAAAAAATGGATGTGGATAGACGTACGCTTCGACCTTGGCTCAATTTGGGTTTGATTTAAATAGAGATTTTTGAAAAAAAAAATGGACCTGGATAGACGCAGGCTTCAAATTCGACTCAGTTCAGATTCAATTTAACTAGAGATATTTGAAAAGAAACAGACTTGGATATACATATATTTCGACCTCAAATCCATTCATGTTTGATTTAATCAAGATATTTGAAAAGAAAACGGACCTGGACAAACACAAGCTTTGATCTCGCCTCAATTCGGGTTCAATTTAATCGAGATATTTGAAAGGAAAATGGACTTGGATAGATACAGGTTTCGACCTTGACTCAATTTGGGTTCGATTTAACCAAGATATTTGAAAGGAAAATGGACCTGGATAGACACAGACTTCGACCTCGACGCAATTTGAGTTTGATTTAACCGAGATAATTGAAAGGAAAACAGACCAGGCGTTGATACCGGGGTTCGACCATGATTGATTCATGTTTGGTTTAACCTAAAATAAAAATAAACGGACCTGACTCTGACACCTGGCTTCAACCACGACTAAATGGGTTTGATTTAACCATGTTGATTGAAATGGACCAGGTGCTGACACCGGGCTTCGACCGTGACTAATTCGGGTTTGATTTAACTAGAAATGAAAATAAATAGACCTGGCGCCAACACTAGGCTTCGAATCGACCATATCGAGTTCAATTTAACCATTTTGATTGACATGGACCAGGCCCTGACACTCGACTTCGATCGCGATTATGTCAGGTTTGATTAGACCATATTGAAAATGAACGGACCTGGCGCTGACACCTGGTTTCGATCGCGACCAAGTCGGGTTCAATTTAATCATGTTGATTGAAATGGACCAGGTGCTGACATCAGGTTTTGAGGTGACTAAGTCGGGTTTGATTTAATAAAAAAATGAAAATAAATAGACTTGACGCTAACACCAGGCTTCGACCGAGACCAAGTCGGGTTTATTTTAATAACATTGATTGAAAAGAACCAGGTGCTGACACCAGGCTATGACTGTGACTAAGTGATCTAGCGGAAACCTTGACAAAACCATAACAATATCAAAAGTTGTTGAATTGCGCACGTACCATCAATTAATCTTCCAAAGCCTGTTGAATCCTAAGATTACTAGGATCAAAGAATACCGAAAATTGAAAATAAAGGAGAATGATTTTCTCATAAAATATCAAAACTTTCTAAACAAACGTATTAGATAAATTTATACTATTCTAGAAACCCTAAAAATTAAAAGAGATTGAAAATTATGAAAAAACCTAAAATTATGACCAAAACAGCTTTCAGGCCTCTGATTTTTCTTAAAACAGTTTTTTGTCCCAAAACTTCCTATTGCACAAGTAGATCTCTTAATAAGCTTCGATCTGATATCTTATAGGCCACGTGGTTCAACTTGAGTCAAAAGTTACACCTTCAGGAAGTTGACCTGTGCGTGCCACGATCCATTAGTTCCAGAAATTTCAAAACTGCACTATCTCCATCATTCTCCCCAGGGTAGAGAAAATTTGACTTCGAATTTGCAGTAGCATCATCATCAGAAGAGTCACCGTGGAAAGGAATCAAATATTTAACATTGAACACATCAACAACACGAATGTGGCAAGGCACCTTCAACCTGTAGGCATTTGGATTAATCTTCTCAACAACCTCGACAAGTCCAATCTTCTTGGCAGACAACTTGTTGTAATCACCAACTGAAAAATGATCCTTAGTCAGGATTGCCCACACAAAATCCCCAACCTCAAATTCCACATGTTTGCATTTTGATCGGCATCCTATTTATATCGTGCGTTTGTTGAACGCAAATTGCCATGAACTGCCCTGTGAACATCATTCAATCTAGTTACAAAATCTGTTGCTTTGTTTTTTACCTTCAACTTACTTGGTAAAGCCATCAAATCGAGTGGTCCCCTTGACTGGAACGAATAAACCACCTGAAAAGGACTGAACCATGTACTGTGACTGGCTGCATGGTTATGAGCAAAATTTTCCTGACACGGTTTCTGATCCCAACTCTTGACATATTCACCAACCAAATAACGTAAAAGATTGCCTAGAGACTTATTGACAACCTCAGTCAGTCCATCCATTCTAGGATGATATGCACTAATAAAATTGAGTTGTGTATTAACCATCTTCCATAAGTTGTGCCAGAAATGGATAAGAAACCTGGTATCTCTATCAGAAACAATAGAAGTAGGTAGCCCATGTAGATGATTGATCTCACGAAAAAATAATTGTGCCACATTAGCAGCATCAGTAGTTTTCTTGCAAGGAATAAAATGAACCATCTTAGATAAATGATCTACATAGCATAGATGGAATCATTATCAATTTACGTATGAGGCAGCTCCAATAAAAAAATCCATACTAATATCCACGCAAGGCTGAGAAGGAACTCGCAAAGGCATGTATAACCCCGCCTTAGTGGCAGAACCCTTAGACACTTTGCAAATCCTGCAGTATCTCCTTGCGTATGCCGGGCTAAAAATACGATGACTGCACCAATTGCAATGTTCTATTCCTGCCAACATGACCCTCATCATGAAGTTCTCAAATAATCTGTAATCGCAAGCTTCAATTTAGGATACAAAGTTGATTCCCCTTAAACAGAATTTCATCGCGTAATAAGAAGTCTGTTTTCTTTCTAGTCTGCACATCTTGGAGAACCACATAGAAATAAGGATCACTTGCAAGCAAATCACAAAAAGAGTCAAAACCAGGTATCTCAACCCTCATAGTAACTAGCAAGCTATTCTTGCGACTCAAAGCATTTACGACTCAGTTGTTTATCCCGACCTTGTGTTTGACCACAAAAGTGAATTTCTTTAAATAAGTAACTCATCTCATATGTCTAGGGGACACCTTATCCTGTTTATGCAAATGCCTCAAAGATTCCTGATCTCTATACATCTCAAGAAACTACATACCCCAAAAACAGCACCCATGGGGTCAGAAACACACACTTCTTCTTTGCTGCATAAAACTGATCCCTACGGAGCACAACTAAAACCTCTCTAAAATGTTGTAGATGTTCTTTAGTTAATTCTATAAACTAGAATATCATCTAAATATACTACCATGAATCTGCCAATAAAAGGCCTTGACAACAGATTCATCATGCGTATAAGTGTGCTATGCGCAATGGACAACCCAAAGGGCATCACGAACCGATCATACAACCCATCCCGAGTTTTAAACGCTATTTTCCACTCATCCCCAAGCCTAACCCAAATTTGGTAGTAACCACTCTTTAAATCAAGTTTGGTGAACACAGTAGATCCACTAATCTGATCTAATAAATCATCCAAGCGGGGAATAAGAAGCCAATACCTGACAGTAATTTTGTTGATGGACCTACTATCCAAGAACCATCTTTCTTGGGCGTCAACAAGGTTGGTACAACACATGTGCTCATACTCTCTCTAATATGCCCCTTGGCCAACAACTCACAACCTGTCTACGCAACTCCTCATATCACTAAGGCTCATCTTCTAGTGCGGCCTGTTAGGCAAAGCTGCACCGGGAACCAAATCTATGTGGTGCTGTATATCACGTGGTGGTGCAATCCATCTGGTAATTCATCTGGAAACACACTGGAAAATTCCACCAACAAAGGAGTCACCGCATCCAGAACTGTTACAGGCTCTGCAGCCTCCTTTCGAAACAACATAAATACTATTTCTAAATCCTGTAACTCATCATCAAATTGAGCCAAAGATAATAAATTTGTACTAGTTCCTACAGTTAGGGATTTATCTCTTGGTTTATTGGGCACCAACACAATTTTAACCCCTTCAAACATAAAGTTGTAAGTATTAGCTCACCCGTCATGGGCCACATTTCGATCATACTCCCAAGGTCCACCCAGTAACAAATGACAAGCATCCATGGTCACCACACCACACCAAACATCATCTCTATATTTTAGTCCAATAGAAAATGTAACAAGAGTATGTTTAGAAACGGTTACCTCACCACCTTTCTTAAGTCAGGCTAGTTTGTAAGACTTGGGATGTTTATCAGTCTTAATATTCAGCTTTTGTACAGCCTTTTCTGAAATTATATTTTTACAATTGCCAGGGTCAATCACGAAACTACACACCTTGCCCATGATGGTACAAGTAGACTGAAAAATATTACTCTTCAACCAGTCATCCTCAGATACTATTTTAGGCATCAAGTACGACCTCATGACAACTAGTGAAATCCCCATGTCAACTATAGAAACCTCCTCATAAAATGGATGTTCCTTATCAAAACTTGGATGTTCAACAATTTTTGCATCCTCATCCGTTTCAACAAACAGTGCCTTATTGCCATCCCTTTTACAATCAGACTACCTATGCCCAAGTTCACCATAAGAGAAACACTCCATGGTACTAATGCCTTTACCTTTGCTAAACTGGCTTCCAACAGCCTTACTACCCGTTCCACCCGTATTAGCGTGACTGGTGCCACTAAATCCATTACCACCAACTGCCCAACGTATGATGGAACATGTTAAAGGTATCCTGAATCTAAACCCTCAACTCCCCAACGTATCGCACCACCAACTGCCCTTTTATTTCCTGGATTTTATTTTTGGCCATCAATTGATAAAACTCAGTAGTATAATCATCCACTGATTTCAAACCCTGCTTCAAATTCTACAACCTTTTATAAGGCAAAAACTCAGCTCGTAGATGTTTCTTCATCTTTTCCTAGGAAAAATTTTTTTACAGAAGAAATTTTTTACTTACCCAACCTACTATGAGTAGCTTCAATTGCTGCCACCATGTCGTAGCCCTCCCACGCAATCTAGTCGCCACTAAAGGTACTCCTTTGTTCTTTGGCACCCCTTTAAACTCTAAAATCTCCTCAAGAGTCGCCAACCAATGAAGGAACTTTTCAGCCTGAAGACTGCCATGAAATTCTGGTATTTCAGTCCTCATACTAGCATCCCACATCCTGTTGTCCTCTTCTGGTGGGATCCTCTGTGCCTACGACGAATCTATAGAATGTCCTTGTAGTATTCTTCTCCTTCTTCCCTATCTTTAAAGTCTACCCAATCTCCCTTCCTGTTCAATTTTCATGGTTCGGGTGTATTCCTCCTATTATGATTCCCCATCTTATTAACCATCCGCTTAGTTAACTGTTCCAACATCCATTCCATTGGTTGGTCCACAATCTACCTGATTCGATGTTCTAACTGAACACCATCATCACCCTCATAAACCTCCTCGACTCACTGTTGTCGCTGTTGATTTTGACACGGTGCCATGAATAATATGGATCAGTTTTAGCTTTGATACCAATTGAAGTAGCGAAAATCTTGACAAAACCCTAACAATACCAAAATTTATTTAATTGCGCATGATTTGATATCTTATGGGCCACGTGTAGATCTTTGAATAAGCTTCAATTTGATATCTTATGGGACACGTGGTTCAACCCGAGTCAAAAGTTACACCCTCCAGAAGTTGACATGCACGTGCCACGATCCATTAGTTCCAGAAAGTCTAAAGTTGTATTGTCTACATCACTAAGTTGAATTCGATTTAACCATATTGAAAATGAATGGACCTGACGCCGACACTAGACTTCAACCACGACCAAGTCGGGTTCGATTTAATAGAAGATATTTGAAAAGAAAATGGACCTTCTTTATGTAAGCTAAAGCTAGATTGATGCAAACCCTAAATGTTGATGTGAATATCGTGGACTTCAAAAGGATATTCCTAATGATTTATGTAGTTGAACTTTTTCAAAGGAAGCAACGCAATGCAATTCATGAAAAAAATGAAAAGTAATGAGTTTACTATGTCCATGATTCTTCAAAATGGTCGTTTGGGCTAGGATCACAGACAATGAGATATTGAGCATGTAACAGAGAAAATGGTGTGTTTCTTGGTATTCGATCATGCCTCAGTATTCAGCTTTTGTCAATGGTGCAGGAAAACAAATGATTTTCCTTATTTTCCTTATTTCCTTCATTTTCAAATGTGTAAAGTACACAATAGAGTTCTTTTGAGCTATCACTATGAGCATAATGCCTTATAGCATAGTCTCACCCACTTGTTTATGGTGCGTTTTTCAGATTTTCACTATAACTGCAACTCTTCTTCTTTTCGTTGGATCATGCTCTAAGATTTGAACTTTATTTTTGTGGCAAAGGCAAATGAGAAAAGTGGAATTTTATCTCGATCCATCTTGTAAAATATCACAATCACTTTTTGTGTTTTCATTGTGCATATGTTACATAGTAGCCATAGTCCTGCTTTTTTCCTCATGGTACCCTTTCAGGTTTTCGTCATACCTTCAGACTACATTTTTCATTTTTCTCATCTTTTTTTCCTATTTTTTTCCAAAAGTCATGCTTCTAAGTAATTTCAAGAGTAATTCATAATGTCATTTACATGCTCTGAATGTTGATGGAATGAAATGAAAAAAGTAAGAATGATAGAAAATATATTATGACTGAAAAGTTTTTTATTGACCAAAAAATGGTGAATAAAGATTTGTGGAATAAGATCTATCCCAGTTTTTAGAACAATTCTTTACAGAAGTAAAAGCATTTTACATAATTTCATTTTCCACACTCGTATGGATCATTCTTTTTCTTTTTCCTTTTTTTTCTTTTTTCTTTTTTTCTTTTTTTCTTTTCTTTTTCTTTTTTCTCCTTTTTTTCTTTTTTCTTGCTTTTGAAAGAAGACATTTTGCTCATACATTGAGGTATTAACTTACTTAAAGTCACGCTCTTATTGTAGATAGATCTTCTTAGTTCGGAGAGGACTTTCATTTAGACTGTAAGGAGGCTAGGATTTATAGGCTGCCAAAAGAAAATATATTAAAGGTGTTGGATTGGGTTTTAAAAAATTGAGGAAAAATAATGAACCACGAATGGTTCGTTGGCGGTAAAAAAACCTTCATGTAAACCATTTTATCATATTAAACATAAAACATTTTATGATCATGCATATTTAGATTGACGTATTTAGAAGAAGTAGAAATAATAATATACATTTATTGTATCAGGGAAGTTTTGACTTGGTGGAATCCTATTGATTGTCTTGCGTTATTCGTTCTTCATAAAACTTGAATCAATCTTCGCACCAGCAACCACTCATAGAATTCAGAAGTATATCTCAATAGGATGTTGTCGGGAATTAAGTGTGGGCTCTCAAAATAATAGAGGAAGAAAAAAAGACTTTTTCTCTTATTCCTCTAGATTTTGGTGGCAACAGGGAGGGGAGAGAGAGACTGCTTTCTTTACTTTGTGTAATCACACATTGTGATCAGGGTTAGGGATGCAACTCTATTTCCATCCTTTATATAATAATTATGAAACTTACACATATACCTCTGTATTGTAAATTGCCATAATGCTCCTCCATTTACTATCCCTCTATGATTTTTTACATCTTCCTAGAGCCAATACTGTGTCTAAATTCATCAATCTAAATTGATAAACTAAATTGATCTTCATCAATTAATTAATTAATTTCTTTATTTATTAATTAGAAAATAACAATAAATTAATTTGAACTCTAATTTTTTCTCTTCACTGCTTTAGTGACGGTACCCATCACATATGGGTTCAGGAAGTATACCTCGGTCCAAAATATGTTTTTGGTCCAACTGGTGTTGCTTCTCATTCATGTTCTTATGAGTTATTCCTGAGACCAAATGAACTCACATGAATAAAGATATAGGATTAAAATACTCGGAAAATTTATCTCCATAAATCTATGACCAATTTAATCATGACATCGTACGGTCCACAAATATGTCTCCATGTCTCCATGCACGCTATAGAATTAAAATACTCGGCAAATTTATTTCCATGCGCGTTACATTTTCTGTTGATGTAAATAAACACTTTTTATTTCACGGTCCATAAAATATTTTACTACGTTACCCTTTGTGAATATCAGTAACAAAAGTGAGATGTAAAATTACCATTTTACCTCTCTAGTTATTATTTCCTTAACTCATTTATTCCCTATGAATAAGAAAGACATAATAGTTAATTGTCTCGCACAGTTCACCATGTCTTATTCAATGATTATTTTCATCGAGTACCTGGCCAAGTTTATTTATTCACATCTATCAATAAAGCATAAGGTGATACTATTGCATTTTACAATCTAGCCACGAATTCTATATCTGTGAATCATATAATTTTAACACAGTTGAATCACGATCCCAACAGTCAAGGTATTGTCCGGCAATTCGAACTCACTCTTTTGACATATCAAAGACAGAAAGTTACTAAGTTAAGTTTTATATTCACCTTAGGATTAAGGTAATCACAAAAATATCATTAAAGTATAACAATTAGATTTAGAGCTAGAAAAAAGGCTTTTCTCCAAACTAATTTGTTATTGGTCTATTCAACATGTTCCACAACATATCTAGGTTAACCGTTAGAGTATCCACTCCCATGCTCCAAGACTGACATCCTTTGGTTTAACCTAAAAGCCGTAATCAGACTCGATTACCCAGTCGATCCTTAGACTACGAATAATATTCTGAACTATTTCATAAGATTTTTTCTAGAAGACCCCTCTATCTTGACTTTTCTTATGTTGGCAATAGTTTCAGGACTTAAGTAAATTATAAACACACTTCAATTAAAGGAAAACTTTCATTGATTCATAAAATTCAGTAATACATAATGTCAAATAAATAAATCATAAATAGTTATTACACCCTACTTTATGGACGTAATTCCACCAATTTCTCACTTGGACTAAAGTATGCGTGTACAATCTCGTATATCCACGCCCTACGGATGACCATCAAAGACTTTACTGCTTAAAGTCTTCATGAATGGATCTGTCAGGTTGTTGACTGTCAATATGTGTGTAACTACAACATTTCCACGTTAAACAATCTCTGTAATAAAGTGATACTACGTTCTATGTGTTTGGATCTTTTATGGCTCCTCGGTTACTTCAAGTTTGCCACAACCCCACTGTTATCGTAATGAAGTGTCATGGGCTTGTCACCTTCTAGAACAACTTCCAGAGTCTTTAAGAACATACTCAGTTTTCATGGTAGAATTAGCAATGCAAGATTGCTTGCGCTTCCCTTCCCTTTTTAAATGAAGTGGAAAGTCTTCCAGCCTCTTTGATTGGTAGGCGGGCGGGCTAAGCCCCCTATTTCATTAAGATTCCATTCTATTTATAAGGGTCATTTTCTTTTGTCGTGACGCTTTGATTAGGCCTACTACTATAGGCTACTATTGACAACATTCTAATGATCGAGTCTAGGATTAGATTGGAAACGACTCACGATGCCCACGACGTAACAAATATATGGCCTAGTGCAAAGCATCGCATACATGAGACTTCCTACGGTTGAGGCATAGGAAATCTTTCTCATGTCTTCCTCTTCTTGAGGAATCTTAGGAGACTGCTCCTTAGAGAGGCTGACTCCATGCCTAAAGGGAAGATATCTCTTCTTAGAGTCTTGCATACTAAAGTGATCAATCACCTTATCAATATAAGATGCTTGAGATAGTACTAAATGTCCATTCTTCTAGTCTCAAAAGATCTGAATAGGTAAGATGAAGGCAGTTTCCCCAAGATTCTTCATATCAAATTGATTTGCAAGCCAAATCTTCACATCAGACATTTTTCTACATCATTCCAAATGAGTAGAATATTGTCCACGTACAATACTAGAAAAACCACCTTCCATTCATGTATCAGTTTATACACACAGGATTCATCCACTAACTGTTCAAACCAAAGTTCTTGACAGTTTCATCGAATCTGATATTCCGCAATCAGATGCTTGCTTAAGTCCATAAATGGACTTTAGCAGTTCGCAAACCTTGCCCTCGTAGTCTTTCTCCATGAACTTGTCTAGTTGAGTCATATAAATGCGATGTTCAAGATTTCCATTCAGAAATGTAGTCTTGACATCAATCTGTCAGATTTCATAATCGAGGGTAGTAGTAATGGACATGAGGATTCAGATGGAATTAAGCAAGCTTTCAGACTCCATTTGAGTACATCGATTATATCTCAATGTTCATGGCGTCTTGCCATAGGTTTGTTTCAGGAACAGCCATAGCCTGTGAGTAGGAAAAAGGTTCATCATGATCCTTATCTGAGACTCCCGTCAAGGCATCTCCATAAGACATGTACCTGTCAGGTTGTCTCACAACCCTCCCACTATGTCAAGGCTCTGTAGGCTCTAGCCTCTGATGTGGTTCTTCCATTATTGAATCGCGTACATGTCCTGATTGGGGAGTTAGTGTCCTCCCACTCATTAATTTTTCTAACATAAGTGTGTTTCTCGGCTTCACACTTCTTATATAGTCTTCATCAAGAAAATGTGCATTCATGCTAAAGAATGTTTTCTTTTTTATCAGACTATAAAAGACGTATCCCTTTTTTCCCTTGGGATATCCTATAAACATGTATAATTATGATCGACTAGAAAACTTTCCTATCTTCGTTCTCAGTACATGTGTCGGTCATCCCTATATCATAAGGTGACTTACAAATGACTTTCGTCCACTCTATCTTTCATATGGCGTGCTAGGCACCATCTTTGACGGAACTTGGTTCAGAATGTATGCACTTGTTCCCAAGGCATATCCGCATAACGAATTTGAGAGGGATGATTAACTCATCATGGATCTAATCATATCCATCAGAATACGATTCATTCTCTCTGACACACCATTCTATTCTGCGGTGTCATGTGCTGTAAGTTGAGAAAGAATACATTCTTCCTTAATAAAGTATTAGATCTATCCAAGCAAGTACTCTCCACCACGTTCGGATCATAGTGTTTTGATTTATTTCTCTAATTTCTTCTCAACCATAGCCTTGTACTATCTGAACTTTTCAAAGGTTTCATACTTTTGGCGCATTAGATAAACATGTTTAAAACGCGAGTAGTCATCAGTGAAGGTTACAAAATATTCGAAACCTCATCTTGCATGGATATTCAATGGCCCACATACATCACCTTGACAAGTTCAAGGCATTGAGTGGCTCTTTTACCATTCAATAAAATGGTCTCTTAGTCATTTTGCCTTGTATATAATATTCCCACGTGGGTAGTGATCCCATACCTAAAGTTTGTAATGGACCATCATTTTCAAGTCTATTAATCATGTCTAGGTTAATATGGCCAAGACGTAAGTGCGACAAGTAGGTTAGATTGATTGAGTCAGACTTCAACCTTTTACTATCCATTTATAAATCAGAATTTATTTTAGTGTTACATATCATTAAACCTACTGGTTTTACATAGAATAGATAATTTATCAAGTGTGTAGTAGTGATCAAGTAATCATTTCTAAAAATATCAATATCATTATCAATGAAATTTAAAGAAAATCCTTGCTCAATCAAACTAGCTACTGAAATAAGGTTCTTCCCAAAACCCGGGATATAATAAACATCTCGTAAAATCATAAAATTGTTATCAAATGAAAATTTAATAATTCCAACTGATACTAGTGCTCCATTTTCTCAACGGAATCTGAACTCACTCTCGTCAAGCCATCTGGTTTCGAGTTTTGCTTCTTATCTTTCTTCAAACCTCTCTTGTGTTTTCTTTTGATACCAGAGTGGAAGGCTTACTTTCAGTAAAGTTTGCCTCTCCATTCTTCCTTTTGCCCTTCAGAATTAGGGTCTTAGCAGCTTACAACTCCTTCATAAGCTCTGGAAAAGAGTATCTCAACTTATTCCTCAAATACTTAAGTTTGAAGTTCTCAAAAGTGTCTGGCAAGGTCTTAATGATCATATCCCATATGATATTCATCTCATTCAGATAACTTATGATCAACATCATGTGTTCCCTGACAGGAGTTTCAAGTTTCATCAGGTAGTTCATGAAGTTTTGCACAGCATCCTGTTTGGCTTGATGACCCTGATCCCCGAACATATCGGTGATGTTCAACATCATATCAACGGTGGTTTCCATGTTCTGATGCTATTGTTACAACACATTACTAACAGAAGCTAAGATGTAACACCTAGCGATCTCATCAGAACGCAGTCAAGAAGCATAAGCATCATTTTTCACTTGACCCGATTCAGTAATAGGCACAAGGGGACAAGGGGTAGTGAGCACGAACTTGTACTTTTCTACCATCAATACGATATCAAGATTACGTTTCCAATCCATGTAATTTTCACCAGTAGGTTTATTCACATTCAAGATTGGTTAGAGTGGGGATAATGATATGATGACTGAATAGAATAAATAGAATGACTTAAATAACTACTTAATCATTTAGGAAAGCATGATGTATGATGTAAATAGTTAAATATTGAATTTTGATAAAAATATTTCTTCCATGATGTTACGATCAACAATGATAACTTGTCACGTGTAAGGACAACGCCCAAGCTATCTCTTATCACACTGAGACTCCTCTCGTTTGGTTAACGCTTCTCAAGATGTCACTATATTTAGCTCAACCAATCACCAATGGTTTTAGTCACTTTAACCCCATTGACTAGCTCCTATAAAAGATTCCAATGTGCTTTGATCTATGTGTTCAACCAACGCATCAACTTTAAAGGTCGTTATGAGCTAACAGTCAGTCCTGCCTCACCACTTAATTTATAGGTTTTAGCTTCTCAAGCAACTCGATGACTCAAACGATTCTCAAGTTTCTCCCACTCAAGAGAAGACCACTAGGTCGGCTCTAAACCATTCATTGTGTCACTGTCAAGTTTGCGTTGAGTACCTTGAGAACGTTTCAACATAAACGACCATCCCACTTAGTTTTCGGAAAAATGGTTTTTTCTTTGCTTTTTCAAAAAAAAACTATTTTTTATAAATTTGAAAAAATAAGTTTTGAAAATTATAAAAGTTTATAAAATTTAAATCACAATTTAAAATTTATAACTTTTATAAAATTAGCATTGTATTAGTATTATCACACATTATAAATTTAAAATACAACGATGCATGTACAAGCTATATGACATTTTGATATTGGCATATGCCTATTTATATATAGCATATTATATGATGATATGAGATTAATAATAAATCATTCATTCAAAATTAACTTTTATATGCCTCATTTCTAATAACAACCGATAAAAGAATAATAAATAAATTATAATAATTTAAATACTAATGTTCATGGCGTCTGTAATTTTCTCATTCTCCTTCAAAAAGTTTCACTAATTTGCAACTCTTTACAAAAGTTCAAATTTCAAATTTCAACTTAAAATTTAATTTTTAACAATTTTTACTTTGATAAATAAATTACCAAGTCAATTAATCAAATGATTTATTTTTATAAACAATTTATAAAATAAATTTCAATTAATTAGTGTTGAAAATTACCGAATTAAATAAAAAAAATTATTGGATTAGATTGGGAAAAACCCTAAGGTTTCCTAAACCCAAAAGTTTTCAAAAACTTAAGGTTTCCTAAACCCCAAAATTTCCAAAACATCAAATTTTCTTAAACCCTAAAGTTTCCAAAAACTTAAGGTTTCCTAAACCTTAAAGTTTCCAAAATCTCAAGGTTTTCTAATCCTATGGTTTCATAAACCATAATTAGGAAACCTACAGCGACGAGCGGCAATGGAAAGCAGCGGTGTGAGGCAGCAGGCAAAGGCACGACGCGGCGCTGTGGCAAGTGGCGGTAGTTGCCAATGGCAGCAACGGCGGTGACGAACGATAACTTTTATCTCAACAACGGATTTACATGAAATTTAAAGATACAACTTTTGTAAAAATTAAATTACATCAAAGCCTATGCCTCAATTTCAGTGTACATCCATTCTAAAAATAAAAATAAACACCTATAGCCGATCGATTGAGATTTATTCATAAAACACATTTAAACATATTTTGGATCTACCATACAAAAATATAAGCTAATATCACAACATATATTGATACATACGTTAAATTACTAAATATGCACAATTGAGAATCCAAGGCTCTAAAACCAATTGTTGGATCGGGTTTTAAAAATTTATGAAAACAATGATGAACCACGAACAGTTCGTGAGTGAAAAATTAAAAAAAATCACATACCATATAATCATATTTAATATAAAAAATTTTATGATCATGCATATTTAGATTGACATATTTAAGGTAGAAATAATATTATATCATTCTTGTATCGGAGAATTCCTAACTTGATGAAATCCTATTAATTGTCTTGCATTCTTCTTAGAACTTGAATCAATCTTGACACCAACAACCACTCGTAGGAGTCATAAGTATATCTCAATAGCATGTCATCACGGATTGAGTGTAGGCACTCAAAATAATAGAGGAAGAAAAAAACAAATTTTTCTCTTCTTCCTCTAGATTTCGACGGCAACAGGGAGGGGAGAGAGAAACAGCTTTCATTGCTTAGTGTAATCACACATTGTGATCAGGGTTAATGATGCAATCCTATTTTCATCCCTTATATAATAATTATGTAATTTGCACATATACCCATATATTATAAATTGCCAAAATTCTCCTCCTTTTATTGTCCCTTTGTGATTTTTTACATCTCCCTAGAACCAATACTGTGTCCAAATTTATCAATAAAAATTGATAAATTAAATTGATTTTCATCAATTAATTAATTACTTTTTTATTTATTAATTATCTAATAATTAGAAAATAACAATTAATTAATTTGAACATTAATTTTTGCTCTTCACTACTTTAATGACAATAGCCATCCATATGGGTTCGAGAAGTATACCTTGGTCCAAAACACGTTTTCGGTCCAACTGATGTTGTTTCTCATTCTTGTCCCTATGAGCTACTACTGAGATCGAATTGACCCACATGAATAGAGCTATATGATTCAAATACTTAGTGAATTTATCTCCATAAATTTCTTACCTATTTAATCCTGACATCGAACGACTCCACTATAGATCCGTTGCCGAATCAACTCTCGATTCATGCGCGCTACATTTTCTATTAGTGTAAATAAATACTTTTTATTTCATGGTCAATAGAATATTTTGCTATGTTACCCTTCATGAATATCAGTAACAAGAATGGAATGTAAAACTATCATCTTACTCCTCTAATTATTATTTCCTTAACTCATATATTTATTGTGAATAAGAAAAACATTACAGTGAATTGTCTCGCACAATTCACCATGTCTTATTCAATTATTTATTTCATCGAGTAGCTGGCAAGGTTTATTTATTTACACACTTATCAATAAAGCATAAGGTGATATTATTACATTTTGCAATCTCACCACGAATTCCATATATGTGAATCACGTAAATTCAACATAGTTAAATCAAGATCCCAACAGTTGAGCTATTGTCCGACAATTCAAACTCACACCTTTGACGTATCAAAGTCTGCAAGTAACTAAGTCAAGTTTCTTATTCACCTTAGGATTAAAGTAATCACAAAAATACCTTTAAGGTGTAATGATTAAATTTAGAGCTAGAGAAACGGCTTTTCTTCTAACTAATTTGTTACTGGTCTATTCAACATGTCTCATAACATGTCTAGGTCAACTGTTAGAGTCTCAACTCCCATGCACCAAGACCAGCATCATTTGGTTCAACCTAACAGTCGTAATCAGACTTGATTGCCAATCAATCCTTAGAATGTGAATAACATTCTGAACTATTACATAAGAGTTTATCTGGAGACCCCTCTGTCTTTACTCTTCTTACGTTGACAATAGTTCCAGGACTTAAGTAAATTATAAACACACTTTAATTAAAGAAAAACGTTCATTGATTCATAAAATTCAGTAATGCATAATGTTAGAGAAATAACTAAGTGATCATAAATAGCTATTACACCTACTTTATGGACATAATTGCAACAAAAAGCTCAAAACTCATCGGAAAAGGGTATGTCTAAACCAATGATCATCACTGGGGATTTTGCCAAACAAAGACTCCACACTTTGACATTTTATCTTGAGAAACCAAAATATAAGAGTTTTATGAGAACTTTTTTTTGTAACAACTACCCCCAATTTGAGAAAATGCATTTAGGATTTTTGTTGAACAAATTTTTCCCTAATCTAAAAGAACGCTCTTAAAAATTTCACAAGCCTCACTTGGCTTTTACCCCTATTTTTTGCATTTGCAATATTTTTTATTATTTTTTACCTTCGTCTTTTATTTTGCCCCTGTTTGAGAAAATTTTCAACTTTTGAGACATGTACTTTGATAAAAAAAAAAATTTCCCCAGTGTCAGGAGTGATCATTGGTTGGGTGTCAGGAAATGAAATTGCTCAATTGGACTTGCAATGGATAAAATTGTCTAGGATAGCAAAAAAAATGCATCTCCATCATTTCTAATTAGAAGAAAATTCAATAAGAACATGACCTCAATTATCAATATATCTTGTTGTAATGTCTTCATTCACCAGACAAAATATTCTCTTCACTTTCATTTGTCTCTTCACTAAAAGTTAGATTGTTGAAGATATATTTGATATTGTTTATGCTTTTACTTTCAAAGTCATCATTCCTAATCTGGGTTGGTTTGTTGGAAAAAAATGAGAGAGATGCAAGAGTATGACATCAACGGATGAAGAGGACTAAAAATAGACCAAACACAATAAAAAAATGCATGGCAATTTTTTTTCAAATGTTGAGTTGAGCTTTTAGCAATTCGACATTAGCTCGTCACTCTTGAAAATTCTTAAGAAGCATTGATAACTCAGTGATATCCCAATTATTGAAGTTGTAGTCAGGGTGGTATATGGAAACACGGATACATTCCAACCATCAAAATATTCACCACATCAAGTTGTTCCATTATCACATGAAGAGATATGCTCCACAGAATTTGCCATGGTATTCTCATGTTCTGGTTGAGAGTAAGAACTAATTATGGGTTTTTATCAGCTTTCTTGAAGTTTAGTCAACCAGCTTTGATTAACATCTAAACTCTAGCTTTGAACGATGTGCAATTTTCAAACGAATGTCCTATCGCCCTAGCATGATAATCACATCGAGCAACTAGATCGTACCACCTAGGATATGGTGGCTGGAGAGGCCCATAAGGGACCGACACCAACTGATTATTATGTATTAATTATGGTAATAATTCTATATAAGACATCAGAATTTGATTATATTGGATGAACCGTTAGTTATTCTTATTTCCTCTTTGAGACTGATTGACATGACCAACATTTTGTTGACGAGTTGGTGGTCTCAAACCAAATCTTGAGTTATTTTGAAATATTGATTGTTGGGAGTGATAATTATATGGTACTTGCGAGGAATTTACGACACATGATATCATAGATTTGGGTCCTTCACTGTACTTCGAAAAGCACAGCCTGGAGCTTACTGCTTGTGATGGATACACAAAATTGATTTTCTGTACATCTCCCTCTTTTTTCTTCGATGGCGGCCAAATTTCTATGGAGGACGCTTCTGACACATATTTTGAAATTCTACCATTTTTATCTCATATTATATTCTTTCACCAATCACTATAACATTAGAAAAGTTGTTGAAGCATCCCAATCATTTAGTCATAGAATGAAGGCATCATGGTATTAATCAAAGTTGTCAGGATCGCGATCTAGATCATACAATCCTACGATCCTATAAGGGGTCAGTGATCCAGATCGTGTAGAGGATCATTTTTTGGTAGGATCGGTCCAGGTTCACAATCCGGATCGTGGGATCGCATGGGATCATGATCTGGGACCAATCCTGGCCCTTAAGTCAAGTAAGCAATTTTTGCCTTGTTATTAAAAAAATATTGTTAGTAGGATCTGAACCCTTGTCGCAAGGGCACATGACCATTGAACCATTCAACCTACTAAACTTGTGCAACAAAAATGAACATCTTTAATATTTAATTAAATATTTGAATATTTTTATGACATTTTAATTTATTTTTTTATGATTTACACCTCTTAAAGTTATCAAAATTAGAATGAACTCTATCACCACTATTTTATTATATTTGGACATTAATTTTACTATTGTTACAAACTTATTAAATGTTAACTTATACCATCTTAAACCTAACGTATTATAAATTAATAATAATGATTTTAACATATTTAATCAACAATTATCTTTACATATTTATTTATTTATCTTTTATAATAATGACCATTTAACCACTGAACCAACTATGAACATCTTTTATATTTGATTAAATATTTGATTTTTATGGTATTTCAAATTATTTATTTTATGACTTACACTATCAAAATTAGAATGAACTTTGCCGCCACTATTTTATTATATTTAGACATTAATTTTTTTATTGTTGCAAAATTATTAAATTTTAACTTATAAATCAAACTGTTTTAAACCTAATGTATTACAATAATGATCTTAACATATTTAATTAATAATTATCTTTACATATGTATTTATTTATCTCTATAGTTTGAAACCTTCCAACTAGGGGATCACATATTTGTTTCCATGAGAACTCCACTTAATATTATGATATTTTAGGTAACTTGATGTTAGTTTTATTTTGAACTTGTTTTTCTTTCTTGAAAACTTAAAAGTATAAGAATTCTACTTAATACTATGTTATTTTAGATGACTTGATGTTATTTTTATTTAATATGTAGATGACATGATGTTATATAATCATTTTCTTCAATGTATTGAAGTATTATTAGCATAAATATATTTTTTACTAATAAATTATTAAAAATTGGTAGGATCTTACGATCCTCGATCCGATCCTACGATCCACAATCCTACACCCTTCCACCAATCCTAGGGTTGGATTACGATCCTGACAACCTTGGTATTGAGGAAGATTGTGGCCATTTGTTTTTCTGATAAGACGGGTTGCACCTAAGTTGCTAATTTTGTCCACTTTTGAGCATATTCCTTAAAAATTTCAGTAGACTTTTTCTTCATCCTTTGTAGATCAAAATGATCAGGAGCCATGTCTATATTGTACTTGTATTGTCTTAGAAAAGTTCCACCTAAGTCTTTCCATCCCCAAATATGCTGACTATCCAACTGGATGCACCAGTAAGATGCAGTCCCCATTAAACTGTCTTAAAAGAATGGATCAACAACTTATCATCATGCGCGCATGCTGCCATTTTTTTTGCAATACATAATAAGGTGACTCTTCGGGCATGTGCTGCCATCATATTTTTCAAACTCAAGTAGTTTGAATTTGTGAGGGATGGTTACATCTGGGACTAAGCACAATGGGGTCGCATCAATGGTATCGTACGCATTTGTTCCTTTAATAGCACGCAACCTCTCTTCTAGAAAATCCAACTTCTCACTCATTAGTGGATTTTTTCATAGTTTGGTAACGGACCCCTGCACTTATGGTGAACGAGATCAGGTATATTGATTGGCTCATTATCATGTTCTTCTTATGAGGTGAAAACTTGATTGTGGCCAGGTGCCAGTGTTAGGTGTTGCCCATTTTTTCTTGAATGCACCAATTCCTGGAGACTTGGAAACAAGTAGTATTTCATATTTACTGGTATCTATGAAGCATACTGGAATTATTTTGTTTGATGACATTGGTAGGTTGGAGTGAAGGAGGGTAAAGTGAAGTATCATTTAGTTGTTGATCTTATGATAATAGAGCCCTTTGTGAATTTTCAAGGCATTACAAAAAATGTCGATGGATGGTGTTAATGAAAATTCTAAAAAATGGAGAGAAATAAGATTCGTCACTAAAAAATTATTCTACTTGTATGATAAAATGGTAAAATAGTAATCAATGATGTACGTAGTGATGAAAATGATGCATCTATGGTGATGATAATGATGATGACGATATGATAATATGATGACGATGATGATGAGGATGATGATGATGACAATGATGATGATGATGATGATGATGATGATGATGATGATGATGATGAGATGATATGATGATGATGATGTTGATGACTCAATTGGGAAAGAAATAAAAAACAAATTATGACAGATAACAAATACCATATAAATATTTAACACGTCCTACCTAACACATTTGAAAGACCCTAGAATTCATTTTTGATTGCTCATTAGGGGCATTAAGGTTTCTAGATATGTGTGGTTAGGGTCTAAAATCTCTTAATTAATAGGCTCTCAGGTTGTCCACATTATTATCCAAATAGAGCAATAAGGGCCCCCAAACGGTATTTCGAAAGGGTCGACCTGAGTGAGAACTTTCATGAGCCTACACGAGAACCGCAACTCCACAAAGGCATTTCACTACTCATTCTTACTAATCCTAAAGGAAAATCTTGGGTATGGGGCTAGTGTATGTGTGCGGAATTAGGAATTATACAAATAAAATATAACAGAAACAAACTATATATAGCTACAAGCATGAATAAGAACAATAATGAATCAAATAAACAAATAAAGAGTCACAAAAGGATAGCAGATGATAAATTTTGGTTTGACTTTCAATCAATCTAAAAATGGTTAGACCGATTACGTCCCTAGTGGTGTCGCCAAGCCGTCGCACGTGCATGCGACGTGGAGCGGCGATTGAAAAATTATTCTAAAAAAAAATTGAAGTCACCACCAATCATTTTAGAGCGTGATTGGTCACCCAGTTTTAAAATAAAAATTTGGGTCTATGAAAACTCAAAGTTGGTTCGGGAGTCGTTTGTGTGTGGAGAATGTATTAGCACCCCACAACATCCATTATTAAAGTGATTACCAAATTCAATCAAACATTATCTAAATTATATTTAAAAGAAATAAATAATTAAAGTGAAATAAATTTATTTTTGAATGACCTGTTAGGTATGCTTTTGTATCATAAAATGAAATAAAATAAATGACCTTTAATGGGTGGTACAAAGACCATTGAAATAATTTTTTTATTTTTTGAAAATCAAAGCATTACTAGAGTTATTCTTGATATCCTGAAAATAACTCCTCACCTTAGTACTTCGAGAAGTTTGGTATCCCAAAAATCTTAAAGTCCGTCATCAGATTTGTTTTAGTGAAAAACTAAATAATAAAATTAACAAGATTTAAAATCTAATTATTATGAATGTAACTCATTCATACATACATATATATTAACTTTAATGCTAAGAAAATGAGACAATAATCACATTATAAGCGTGACAATAATGCATATATAAAATAGAAATAAGAACAATAACAACTATAAAGAAGAACGAATAAAAAAGGAAAGAAAATTAAAAAAATGAAAAAAATGTATGATGAATTTAAAGAAAATATGTAGAATAAAAAAATAATATGTGAAACATGTAAAGAAGAAACATACAAATGTGAATTAAACAAACATCCCATGTATTAAGAAAAAGAAAAAAGAAAATAAAATGAAACTAAAAGAAAAGAAATAAAACAAAACAAAAAAATAAATAAAGAAAAGGGGGGAGGGGGACAAGTTGCGATTGTATAGCCACAGTTTTATACAGAGAGGGGCAACCAAATAGAGGGTTGCCGCAACCCTATGTGATAAACAGATGGTTGCGACCCTCTGTGATAAATAGAGGGTTAATCAACCCTCTGCACAGAGGATTGTTAAACCATATTTTTTAAAATTCTAATTTCTTATATTTTTCTTTATAATATAATATACTTATAATATTATAAATTAAGTAACATTAAATATTTTATGTAAAAAGAAATTTGNCTACTGGTTATCAGTATTTTCTTTTCTTCAATCATTACTATTTAAACAGAAAAGAAAAATTATGGACGATAACTTGTTAAACCGAGTATCACAAAAAACGACAAGAAGATCTAAAAACTATACTTATGAGAATATTAAAAACATTTAAAACTTTAATGTTTGCATAATCTTTATCTATATATATGTTTAACTCTCTACATAGTATTTTATGCATTTTTGATGCATGAGAAACTATCATAGGAGATTTTTGCATACAATGTACACTTTCAACCAATTAAATAGTTGATTCACATTGAGTTGATTTGCACACCCTTAAATAATTTTATTCTCATCATCATTGATTGAGTTGATGACAAAATATATCTCATTTGTAAGTTTTTGAAGAAAAAAATCATCAATGCATTAAAATAAAACTCAAGATTAAGAATAAAAAATTGACAAATACTTCTACCTTTACTTACGGAAAAAAAATGTACCCTACATGAATATAATGAGAAAGGATGAAGAGCAATGAATAATATATCTAGTTAGCTGAGGTGCAATAAATTTGAACTATCTTATGAAAAATAATGAGTGAAGATGAATAGTAATAAATGAATAGAAATATAAACTCTTTTTCTCTCTTAGAAAATCTCTCCTATTTCACATTTTCTCTCTCTAAAAAAATCTATTCTCGTTCTACAAAGAGCACCCCTCTTATTTCTTTCTCCAAAAAACCACTTTCAAGTGAAGACCCTTTCCCTATTTATAGGCAAAGTTAAGACTGTCCTTCTTTACTTTTAGTCTTTCTGCTCCCTTTTTTTTATTTTTTAGTCAGTGAACTCTTTTTTTATTTTATACATTAGGATTTATATAGTCTTAGACTAGTATATGAGCCAATAAATAAAATATGTATATTCAAAGTATTTGATCGGATAAAATATGATATCTACAAAAGGTTTATCTCTTTGTCAGGTCCATAGAATATGTACTTATTTGTTGATTTCATTTAGGGATTGGTTCAATTTTTTATTTTTAATATTGTCCCTTTGGGTTTTGAAATTGGGTTTTATTTTAAGTTGTTTATTTACTGAATTTTTAAGAATTTTGAACTAGGGGTTTTAGGTTTAAGTTGTTTAATTACTGAATTTTTAACTTTATACTACAAGAAATATGACATTCCACAAGATTAAAATACAAGGTCTATAGTCGCCTCTTGTTAAAAACTCAGAACAATAAGAGATTTTAAAATTTAGTAAAATTTATTCTTGTTAAAAGTGAAAAAAAAAACGGGAGGCAAAATTAATAGAGACGCGAGAGTTGGACTTAAGCTGGGCTTTGAACAAAAATTGGAGACCACTCACATTTCGTTCTCGAGCTCTCTCAGTACTGTGCCTCGATTCTCTTGCTCCATTTTCATATCAGAGAAGCTCAACTTGTTGCTCCATTTTCGATCAGAGAAGCTCAAAAATTTGAGACCCCTCGACAGTACTATGGCTTGATACCATTCTCTCTCACTCTCTCGTTCAACTTTTAGATGAAGGGAAGCCAAGAGGGAAAGCGAACCCTAGCCTCCGTCTCTCTTGGTCTGACCCTCCCCTCGCCTCTCTCAGTATCAAGCTAAGCCTCACCTCGCCTCATCTAGCCTCAAGCTTCTTCGGTAAGGTCTCTCTCTCATCTGATTTTGTAAAAATTCCCTCTGCGTCTGATTTGTCTAAGAAGATATGGATGAGCGGCAATGGTTCTCAAGCTCTGTCGAGCTTTGGTTGTCGCTCGACGACGATGATGGATCTGTGAGATTTTTACTCTCTCAATTCCTTTCTAAAATGTTAGAGTTCAAGTCACCACAAATGCAGAAGGAGAGATGCAGAGCCTACAATGGAAAGCCATTGACAATGCTAACCTATTTCAGAATCTATGTCTTTAGACCATCGTTAATCTTTCTACCAACTTCTATAACAGGTTCGCTTCCTTCTAGATTGGACTTTCTTTTTGACCATTTGACATGACTCTCTTCGTCTCAAGCTAGCCATAAGCATACCCTAGGCTCAAGCTTCTCAGGTAAGGTCTCTCTCTCTGTCTCTCTCTCTATCTCTCTCTCTTTCTCACACACACACAAACACAAACACACACACACACACACGCCACCTGATTTTCTAGAAATTCCCTCTGCCTCCATCGACTATCTTCCTCTCTTATCTCTTTACAGATTCAAGCTTCTAATTATCATGAATGAGTGTCTCTATTCTGATATCTGATGTGAAGAAAGGATTGATTTTGAGCGATTTGTCTTATTTCTATACGAACAACTATCTCTGTTCTAATTTCTGGTGCGAAGGACAATGGTTTGATTTCGAGCAAATATCTCTTCGTTCTTTGACCTTTTTTTTCTTTTACTTAATCATTTATTTTTCTTTGTGGGACCTGATGTTGTGGGTCTGTTACTGCTTCTTTATGTGGTGACTAGTTGATTATATGATTGTAAATTACACATTCACTTCTCACTAATTGAAATCATTTTGGACAGACTGATATTGTTCTTTTTTATACAATTATTACAAGAACTTAGATTGTTGGTACATCTTTATATATAAGTCACCGATACAATTCTTTTTTTTTCATTAGGTTGAGAGAGCAATAAAACATTTTGGGACCATTTTTTTACAATAAAGCATACTGCTTATAGAAAGTCATGGATCCATATTTTGAATTTGGTTTTCAAATTTTGACATTTGGCATGTACTTAACTCGTGTTTTAGACATTTATATATATGTATATAGCATAAAACATTTCTCCTTATAGAGAAGCTCCTCAATGAATTCACTATATGGGTATGAGATTGTTGGACATCTAACTGAAGAAACTAAAGGTACAAAAAGATTACTTCTTAGCCTTTGCATACAACATTCAGGTATCGATTCGAAATAGTAAATATTAGTTTATAGTTTCATCATACAATAAGATTTACTTATCCATGTTCTTTAAGACATGATCCTAATGATAAAAACAAGGAAAGATCCACTTTAAACAATACCAAGGAAAACTTAAACCTTTCCTAATGAACTTTCTCTAGCAAATTCTTTTACTACTCTAGTCAGAATTTCAGCTATTATGATGCAATTAATGAGATAGTTGTGGAACTTTTACCTACTCAAAAGTATGTTGGTTCATTGCTTTGGAGAAAACAATGCAAAAGAGGTAACTCCAAATTATCTATCTAATTGCTATGTAGTTTAGCAATGTCTGGGGTTTTGTGTTATCCAACTTGTTATCTTCTACTCTATTTTTATGGTTTAAAAGATGTTAATGTATTTTTACTTCTTAGTAACTAGACTACAGCTTGTATAAACTAGTTCGTCTTTTTTGTGTGAAGCCTTTTCTGAAACTTTCGTACATTTCTTTTCTTGGTTTCTTTTAAAATTAAAAGGAAACTTGTTGTCTTGTACTCCTGACTACAAAAAACTTATTGTCTTAGATCTGAAAATACTCACAAATTATTTTAATTGCTAAGGACTAGTTATAGCTTGTGTGTAGAGGGATTTGGCATGGAAATTGGATTCCTTAGGAGAGTATAACCTAATAGGGAGAAATTAGAACATGTAGAAGTTATGTGGTTGTAAATAGTGAATTTATATAGAGATGCCTTAATTAAGTCAGAAAATTGTTTGATATATTGTTAGATTCAGGAATAATTCTTTTTGTCATTTTTCCTACATTTCCTTTAGCTTCTTTTTTTCAGTTTTAATTCCCTGTTGTGACTCCTTTTGATTTATTTCTTTTGCTGGTTTCATGTGTTTTCCTAGGCGTGGTTGCCTCTGTCATCTTCAAACTACATTTATTTTGATTTTCAACTTGTCTCTCTAAATTTGTGAATATTTAGATGTGGGAGATCCTTAACCTGCTGAAGAGCTAGAAGAAAATGAGCACTTTTAGAAGATGTAAGTATTGATACTACAAACATGACATTTAGTAAAACCTTGTAGTCAAAAGTCATTGAATCACATATTTCTTGTAGTGATTCTTGACTAAGTTAAATTATATGGTTTATTTTGCAGTGTTTTGAGGGAAACCCTCTCATTGAATCTGATCGTACACGGATCTAATACGACTACCCCTGCAGACTTGCATACACAAATTCAAATGCCGATAAATTTTTGTTTGGGTTTATGACGTTTATTATCATGAATCTTTTCCCCAATCCCAATTTCTCTGAACTTGTATTACTAGATGCTTACTATGAACCAACGTGTCTGAAGGCTAGTAAATTGTAGCTTTATGTTAAACTGTGTTTGGCAATATTATCACTTTGCTGGAAAGAATGTTATTGGGATAACATGGTCTTATTATTTCTGAATGGCAAGAAGCTATGCATTTTCAAAGGTGTGTTCCCTCGAGAGCCAAAGAAGAAGGTGAAAGGAAATCACCACACTTATTATCACTTAAAGGACGTTGCTTTCCTTCATCATGAACCGATGTTGGAGAAATTTAGAGACATTAGGGCATACGACAATAAGATACAAAAATCCCAGGCAAAGAAGAACAGAGATCGTGTATAATTTCTTAAAGATCACAAGCCTACTTACGTACTTGATAGAATGATACAATATGAGGTTTGATATGACATACTATATTGTACTACCCCCACAAGTAGAGTAAGAGGTCTCTTAATCCCCATCATAACATTTAAAATTAGGATTTATCATGATTGCCACTTTAGGTAGCTGAAGTTTGTTGATGCACTCAGAGATTTGAATGTTTGTTTTTCAATGGTGCACCTCTTTTCAGCATTACCTGCACAAAAGAGGTTTAAAATTGAAGCTAAGAGGGTCTATAATTGTCAAAGGTAGACGCAAAATATTAGAGCTTTTATTTTTGTATTATGAAGTGCTGGCATGTTGGTAGTTTTTGCAGGTATATTCATTCCGAGAAAAAAATTCATTATTCACTTTCTTTATTTTGTACGTTGCTAGGTTGAGTCATGAATGGCAAGCATATGTTTCTTGAACTCACAAATTACGTAAAGTTTTTGTTGCTAGGTTGAGTCATGAATGGCAGGCATTTTTTGAGCTGGAAAAGGGGCAGAGATGAGTTGGTTAGGGGAGATAGAAAAATGGTGTTGATTGGGCAAGTTAGTTAGGCTTTTGTAATCATGAGGATTAAATAAAGGAGGGGAGTCAGTTGGGTAGTGGCTATTTTGGGAGAGGCCAAGCTCTCGAACATCTTGGTATAAGGGTGTAATTTCACTGTTATTGGTGAATTTCACCATTTTTTAGCAATCAAAGTTGTTTATCTTCATTGCTTCAGGCTGTAGCTTCCCTGTTTTCATTATTTAGGATGTTGTTGTGGTTAGAATAGTGTGTTTGCATGGAAACTCATATCAGCTACAAATTTCACTATCATTTTTATGCGATTCTACATTTCATCCTTTCTTGGTTATTATTATCTAAAATGTCATGATTATGCTCATTCTTATTCATTAACATTACTCTATTCATTCCTCAGTTCGCCTCACCCATGTAATTTTTAATGGTGCAAATCTGTTTGTTTCCTATCCTCACCAACTAACAACAGTTCATGGTGTTTTCCTTCGGCATTGAGAAGGTCTGAAGGCACTGCATACTCTATTATGAAACACTACCATTCAACTTAGGTTCTTCATTTTTCATTTTTTAGACTCAAAATTTCATTTTTTATATTTTTCATTTATTGGAACAAGTTTACTTGTATATTTTAAGGATAAATTAGTTTTCAGGTTAGATTTATTTGTAAGTTGATCAAGTGAATAATGTAAAACTTTGTTGAAATGATTAAACGTTAATGTTGTCAATTATTATACTGATGTTCTTTATGTTACGTAAAATTATCTTTTGAAAGTGTTTAATATGAATACTTGACTATAACAATGAACCTTATGATATCTTACTTTATAGGATATAAAATACATGTGAATGTTAATTCACAGGTATTAAAAATACATGTTGAATACATTCAACAAGAGCCCGAAAATCTTGTTAAACAACATTCTACCGGAGTCGAAAAACCCTATAAAAAGTGAGATACCATAGAGGCTTCACAAGAGGCGTTGCGCCTCGTGAGAAACATAAAATTTTAATATGAGGGGTTGTCACAGGCGCCATATTATCCCTGTGAATTACTTTTCACGGGGATATCTGTCTCTTATAGAATGTCATATTTCTTGTAGTGTTATGAACTGAGTTTTAGTTTTTAGTTGTTTATCCAATCTTATCAACAGAATCTTATACGGGTTTTAGGTTTAACTAATTTTTAACTGCTATGTTACTTAGCTATAATATTTCATTATACATGTTAGTTATACTTCTCTGTTATAGTTGTTCTTAGCTATACATGTTATACTAAATTTTAACTGAATCTTATACATGCTTATTATACGGGTTTTAGTTATATTGTTATGTTACTTAGCTTCGATCACTTCTTGTTACTATATATCAATGAAGTAATTCTGATTCTCATATTTATATATTATTGTTTCGCACATATGATAATATTTCTTTCGTGATTATACAGTCATGGCATGTGAATCAAAAGAATCAAATGATACTGAGTGTGATAGCAGTGATAGTAGTGATGAGAGTGTTAGGAGCGTTAACTTAAGGGCATTAATTGAGAGTGGTTTTGAAATGGATGATGATGAAGACTTTGATGTCAATGTTGATGACATTGATGATGCATTTAATGTTAATTCTGAACATGTTGATGATGTTGGTTCTGACTACGGTTCAGGGGAATGTTTAAACTCTCCTAGGAATTCAGACGATGATATAGATAGGTATCATTAGTTTATGTTGAGCATGAAATGTTGAATGTTGTGTTTAAGTTAGGGATGAAGTTCAAGGACTCTACTAAGTTTAAGCAAGCGTAAGGGCACACTCGATACAAAGTGGTCATAACTTGAAGTTTTACAAAAATGAGAAGAAGAAAGTGTCTGTGATTTGTACTGGAAAAGGGTTGCAAATGGAGGGTATTTTCTTCTAAGATGTTGTTGGACAACACTTTACAAATTAAGGTATATATACCCTTAAACACTTGTGCTAGAGACTTTCACAATAGACATGTGAGTTCAGAGTGGACTGGAAAACACTATTTAGATAGGTTTAGAAGCCAAAGAAGATGGAAGTTGAGTGAGATAGTTAAAATAGTAGGCAAGACTATTTGGTTAACATAACCAAAAGTCAAGTATATAGGGAAAAGCAACATGCCTTTTTATTGTTGGAGGGAACATGTACTGAAAAGTATGCCAGGTTGTGGGAGAATTGTGAAGAATTAAAAAATCCAACATCACAACATAGTTAAGTTAAAAGTTGATAGGCCATGTCTTGAGGTGCAACCACTTTTTCAGAGGCTTTATATATGTTTGGAGGCTTGCAAAAGGGGGTTTTTAAGTGTATGTAGGCCTATCATTGGTATAGATGCATGCCACTTGAAAGGAATATGTGAGGCTAAATTAATGGCGGAGTTGGAGTAGATGGGAATGACTGCATATATCTCATTGTCATCGTTGTAGTTGAGCAAGAGACTAAAGATGCTTGGAGATAGTTCTTGGATCTATTGATTGTAGAAATTGATCCTAAACAGCAATTGGGCCTTACCTTCATTACTGACCAACAAAAAGGGTTGTTGCTTGCATTAGATGAAATAGGGGTTGAGCAGAGATTTTGTGTGAGGCATCTCTATGCAAATTTCAAGGCTGATTTTAAGGGTAAAGTATACAAATATGCCTTGTGGAATGCAACAAGGGCCCCCACAGCCTATGAGTTCTATATGGAGATGGAAAACCTAAAAAGTATAGATGAAGATGCGTACAATTGGTTGAACAATGTCGAGAAAAAACATTGGGTGAGGCATGCCTTCAATTTAAGGCCCAAATGTGACATGTTATTGAATAATCTTTTTGAGTGCTTTAATGCTTACATATTGGAAGCAAGAGACAAACTGATTATCACTATGATGGAGAATATAAGGAGACCATTGATGTGTAGGATTAAAAAAAGAGATGAATACGTAAAAGTTGATGGTATGATTTGCCCAAAAACAAAGAAAAGCTCCAAAAATCGGTTGAAACTTCTAAGACTTGTGCATACAATTGGTCAAGTGGAGCCACTTTTGAAGTTCGATATGGTTTTGACCAATATGTGGTTGATTTGAATATGCATAGCTGCAATTGCAAGAAGTGGGATCTCTCTGGTATCCCTTGTATGCACTATATCTAGTACATCTATTTCGTGGGAAAGTCACCCGAGAATTATATCCATCAATATTTCGACATTGAAACAGTTGTGAGGACCTATGAGCATTTAATTCAGGCTTGTAATGGACCGAATTTGTGGCCCAAGATTAGTGGACTGACTAACCTTGACCACCCATTGCCTCCGATTGCAAAGAGGCATCATGGTAGGCCGATAAAACAAAGAAAAAAGAGTAATGATGAGGCTACCTCAACATCAAATTCGTTGAGAAGGCATAACTCTACATTAACATACAATAGGTGCAAACAGTTCGACCATACTAAGAGAAGATGCAAGGGAGCACTTGTGAATTCTAAACGCAATCAACGTACTTCAAGTAATCAGTCTACCTCTCCTAGGATGAAGAGTGAAGCCTTCAAGAGGGTAAAAAGCCTTGGGAGAGCCACTTATAAATTTATGGAATTATGGGTACAATTTTTAGCAACTTAAATATGGTTTGTTAACCTATGCATTTATTAACAATATGATTTTTTTAATATGCTAACATAGTTTAGATGGAATTTGAATATGCTGTAATATTTGAATATGTTGTAATGCTATGATGTAATATGTTGTAATATTGTTACTAGATGCCTATTACTAAAGTAAGGGGAACTCATGAATCTGGATCAAGTTTTGTCGGGCCTGGTGGAGGTGCTGTCAGGGCTGGTAGAGGTTCTATCGATGCTATTGGGGCTGGTGGAGGTGATGTTGATGCTATCAGAGACTAGTAGAGGTGTTATCGATGCTATCAGAGCTGGTAGGGTGCTATCAGAGCTGGTAGGGTGCTATCGGAGCTGGTAGAGGTGCTGTCGGGGCTGGTAGAGGCATTTTAGGGACTGGTAGAGGTAGTAGAGGTGTTGTTGGAGATCATAGAGGTGCTATCAGAGGCCGTAGATGTGCTATTGCAGCTGGTAGAGCAACTGTAGGGCAGCTGGCTAACATACGTACATGTATTTTTTGTGTACATGTAGGGGTGTTGTCGATGTTGTCTAGTACTTTTGTGTTGTCAAGTATATGAAACTAGATATTATAGAAGATTGTATTATATGCTTGAAAATTTTGTGACTTTATATCAAGTTTATGAGTATCGAATAGTTATTGTATTTAATAGGTTTATGAATATCGAAACAGTTATATTGTATTTAATAGGTTTAAGAGTATCGAAATAGTTATATTGTATTTAGCGGGTTTATGAGTATTGAAACAGATATATTATATTCCTTTTACATGCGTATGAATTTCGAATAAGCTCAATTTAACTAGTAATACTTTGCAAAGACATTAAAGATATCTCATAAAGTTTGATAAACAAATATAGCTGCTCAATCTCATACAAACAAACACTATGAGAAGAATATTAACATAGTTGTATAATAAGTGAAATTACAAACCAAACATTAATCTTCTCTTACATAGCCAATGCAATAATGGTCCACGAAAAAATAATAACTAGCCATATGTTCTTCAATCTATTGCGATACATTTCATTTTTTTCCTCAACTAGCTTCAAGTTTTTGTTAAGACTTTCGTTTTCTTCCTTAATTAGCTTCATCTTTTCATAAGCAGTTCATTTTCTTACTCCAATAACTTCAAATTTTCCCTAAGTACCACATTCATTAGTATTTCATATTCAAATTCAGGTTCACACCATGCAAAGAACCTACAACCATCATCAATTTCATGTTTAATAGAAAATAAAAAATAAATTCAAATACAATGAATGGTAAAAAAAGATAAGATGTTAGAATGGAATAAAATATCACTGAATATTTTGAGCATCCATAAAACTTTCGCAAATGGTTCGTATTTGTTCTCGATGTCTTAATCTGAGCAGTAACCCTACAATAATACAATGGTATGACATGATAAGGGACAGGTTGGCTGGAAGCACTTGATCCCGATCGGCTTCGACGAGACATTTTGAGGATTACAGTCCTTCAAGCTTCCTGCAAGAATTTAAACATGATTTTTTGCCTTCAAAGTCCGGCCTTCACACGATTTTCTACTTCTCTTGCAAGAATTTAAACACAATTTAAACCCATTTTCTGAAATTTTATGGGTTTCGCTCACTAAAAATTTCAACATGATTTAGCCTTCACTTGATCGATTCAAACCGATTTACAGGAAAAAATGGAATCATTCGAACCGATCTATTCTGTTTAGTAAATGAATAGATCGATTCGAACCAATTTACGGGAAAAAAATGGAATCATTCGAACCGATCTATTCTGTTTAGTAAATGAATAGATCGATTCGAGGAGAAATGAACAACAAAAATGACAAATCTTACTTGGAACAGAATACAGAATATACTGATCTGCTTCAGGGGAAGAGAAATAAAGAACCTGCATTAAGGAGAATACCCGGGAGAGAAAGAACTTGTTCGTGAAGTTTGTGATGCTTTACCAAATGTCGATCTGTGATGTCTTCAGACAATCTATTCGTGAAGCAACAAACAGCAGTTTCGTGAAGCCTTCAATGGAATTAGAGAGAGATTAAGGATGAGGGAGAGAGAGAAAGTAAAAACGTAAAACAAAAATAGGTGAGTTGGAAAATATAATGTATATTTTTAATGGATGACTATATCTATATGGTTACACTAATGCAACATCATCACTTAATATATTATATCACCGGTTAACGTATTATGTCATTACTTAAAGATGTTAAATTAGGATGGCGAAATTATTTTTTTTTAAATTCTATGAATTAAATAAAAAACACATGTAAACTACAATAATCAAATTTGATAATCTTCCCGAAACAAAATTTAAATGGCGGGAAATCCATAAATGGTTGGCTGGTGCATATGCTCCCAGCGTTTATGTATTCAATAATTCATTTCCGGCAACAGCAGAAACTGAAATCGGTGGCGATGTAACAACTGTAGGAGTATAAAGTATTTGGAAGCAAGTTTCAGCTAAACATTCCGGAGGGAGGAAAATAAATGGAGCTCCTTAAAGTGTCCAAATTCAAGCTTCAACTGCAGACTCTGATCGCCGAAGTTCGAGAACTCAGAGTAAGATTGGTTTGTCATCGGCTTCATCACATCCTCGCACCTCCCCCACTCTCTCTAACACCGATCTTCATGAAATTAAAATTTGCAGGAAAGAGAACGCTCAGCAAACGAACAAATTCATCTTCTAATTCAGGTTTACTCTGAATCAGTTGCGCTTTCCATGTACGTTCCTTTCTGATTTTATAAAAATTGACGTTCTGTTTGGCGCAGAAGCAAAAGAAAACCGAGGAAGAACAAAGTAGAAGGTTGCAGTATTTAGAGGCTGAGTTAGCTTCTTCCAATGAACTACGTCAAAAACTCGAAAGGAAGGTTCGTGAATTTTCCATGTCAACCCAATGCTCCACTGTTTGATGAAATGCTCGCTCAGAAAAAGACTATCGAATATGTTTTACTTCTGATCATTGTTTTCAATCCAAGCTTGTTGTTGCAGGTGAGCTGTCTCCAAAGTGACAATGCTGTGCTTGAAAACAAGCAAAAGGAGCTGAAAGGAACAATAAACAGCCTACTTCAGTCCAGAGAAAATTTCATAAATGCTTACGAGGTCTGCAATTGTCAATATTTTTAATTCATATTTGGTTCTAAGGACTAATTAAGACAAAAGGTAATTTCATGTGCTTTGAAACAGCTTTCATGTATATCCATCAAGCCCAAGGCTGATGAATAGAGTGATAAAATGCCCAGACATGGACTCAGTAAAACAAAAAAAACAAAAAAGAAGATGATTATTTCATATATCTTGCCATTCTCTTTAATTGGCAGTCGATTCCACAGCAGATCTTAATTTGAAAACTTCTTTGCTTGCTTGAACAAGTTTCCATACATACATCATATCATCAACTTCAAGCGCTCATTTAAGAAGGACTACTTTACCTTGAAAGGTTCTCTAAGACTTTATTTATCCACCATGATCCTATTTGTAGCTATGCTCAATTTCAAAATCGGGAAAAGGTTATGAACTAGAGTCAACTCATATATCCGCGCAAGGATTTACTTTTTATTTAATTTTCCATAATCTGAAATGTTCCCGAAAAAATTACAGAAAATGGTTAAAAACATATTGTATTTTGTTTCTGTGTCCGATTGGAATGACTTTGTCATATGTATGTTTTAACAGTATATTTTTAATTGTTTGTTCACATCAGGAATTTACTTGTGGAATGAAGCGTTCAATTTTAACTCGAGATCAAAATATCTTTGTATTATCAGAGAAGATAAACTCTCATTTATCACTATTTGAGTCAATAGAAAAGGAAGCATCATCTGTTAAGCAATTGGTGGATAATGTCCAAACCCTTGTGAGTGAAAAAGAGGGAATAGGCAAGTCATTGCACTTTTATTTGTTCCAGTTGTATATTTAAGCCGTGTACCATATTTTAGTTTATGGAGATGCTGTCTCTGCTCTCCTCTTTATTGTTTACTGTGATAGTGGCTGGCTTAAGGAGTAAAATGGATCAGGTCTCTGCACTTGAAAAAGTACTCGTTGGTAAGCTCAAGTTTTCAACCACCTGCCATCTTCGTTACTTACCATAAGCTCTATTAAAAAGAAACCTTTGGTGTGATTATGGAAGTTACACTTTCTGTCTCATGTAATAACAATAAAATGAAGTTAACTAAAATCCTGGCCGTGTGGATCATAGTAGCTCAATTAGTTGGATGCTGAAGCATGTGAATCAATATTTGTGATGAACAACATTCTATGCTTATACCTGTCTTATGCAGAAAAGTTTTTTGAACTTCAAAACAAGTCAAAAAATGATGAAGAGGAGCTTCGTAGAAAGAATAAGATCATTTCAGAGCTAGAAGCACAGCTGAAGGCAGTAGCTACTAGTAACAATTTCCAAGCTCAGATAGAAGAGATATCCATTCAGATATTAGAGATCCATGTAGTATATATAATGATCCTAACAATTCCCCTAGTCCTTGAGTAAAAGACTTAATTGTTCTGTCTTAACCGTCTTTACCTTCAGAAAATGCTGTCAGCTAAGGATGCAGTCATACAGAATATAAGTTCTGAAAGAATGGTTAGAATTTACTAAGTTGTTAATTTATCTTGTGGCCAGTACCTGTTGATTTTTTCCTCATGTGACTTCTCCTGAAACTTCACATAATCAGGCATTGCAAGTTGAAGTGAGGAGTTTGGAAGCTGTCTTCACAAGGATTCAGAAGAATATTAGAGCTACGGATGAGGTTGGGGAACAAATTATTTATGTGGTAAATCTTTACTTTCTCCAGAAACCTTCTGGCCTTAGAATTAAAAGTGAATTTAACTTTAAAGACTTACCTTTTGGCCGTGGAATTAAAAGTGAACTAGGAACCCGATTGAGACTATTGGTAGTGGGTCATCTTCCTAACTATATTTTAAATGTATTTTACTCTATTTTGTTTCCTTTGCCTCGAAAACCTTTCCTTTTAATCTTCTTGATCAAGAAATATGGTCGTTTGCATTGTGGTTTGAACTGTTGTAAATTGTATGCCAGGATCAAAGGGCATTGTCCTTGACATTGGAAGACCAAGATAAATTTTACTTCCTTAATGAGGAGGAAACTAACAGGTAGATGGGATTATCATTTTTTTTCTCCACTTGACCTATGATGTTACAAAACCAAAAGGTATTAGTTTATCACACTGGGAAAACTGTTTTCATCTTTTAAATACTAGAACAACATAAGTTCACTTTGCATATCATGAGTATGAAAGCAGCAACAAAAAACAAACATATATGGCCACGGACATGCAGTTTATGAATGGCTGCTAATAAGTTCCACAAGTATTGTAACAATTCATATCTATGACTTTGTTTCCTCACATATTGCTGCTATCGGCGTGCTAGTGTGAGTTTTATTCCCCTTGTAGTAGTACAGCCTTTTTAGTTGGTTAATATGCTTCAATATAATTAAGAAAATCATACCTTTTAATAGGTGGAGATTATTACTGAGTGGTGGTCAGAATTATCATTGCCTAGATCTGAAATGGAATATTGCATATGACCCATCCTTTGGTTTGATAATCTTATTGAATGGTTCATACATTTCTTGGCCTTTCAGGAATGAAAATGCAGTGCAGGTCCAAAATGCTTGTGATAGATCTTCAAGCAAAGCCTTTGAGGCATGTGCTGGAAATGCAGGTCCGTTCTGTTCATCGTGAATTTTCCTAATGTAGAAGCTGGTCATTGACTTCATATTGCATAATTGACCATTTATTTGATGAATATGCATGAGGAAGTGAGCATATTCTGGGGGGAAAGGGGAAACACATGTTGCTAAATTAATGACAACCATCACTGATCTTTTCTTTCACATGCGGCCCTGTCCAATGGTATGCAAATTTTCAGCCCAGAATTAAAGAAACACTGAGACTCCAATTTCAATTCATTAGATCCTTCGAAGGTGGTGGGGAAGGGAAATGGGTTTGAAAAAGGCCGTCTGAAGATCTTTACTATGGCCTGTGTCTCCTACTATAGGCAGAGAAAGTTGGTCTTTATTAAGGCATTTTTGGATAGTGAACTTGACATGTGTTATTTAGCGAAAAATATAGAACTTGATGAAATAGTCTTTTGCTTTGCCAGGCCTTGTTCTATACATTGTAAATGTACATAATGTTAGCACATTTTAGCATACCCCGAAATTCATTGACATATGCATACTACTTCTTAGGATGCCAAACATGCATTACAAATTCTTATGAAACCATTATAATTTTTACAAGTTTTTATAATTTTTATGCAGGTTCACCTCAGTGTCCGGATAACAAATCAGTTAGCATCTGCTTGCAGGAGAACTATAGCAACGCTTCTGAGGCAAGCGAAATTCTTTATATCTGTTTGCAAACCCGAATCTTATTAAATTGACAATGTGATATAGTAGAATCGTAATGATAAATAATATTTATATTGATGACTCATTGGCCGTTTGTCTGTTCTTGCCACAGTCAGCTCCCTTAGAACCTCAGTCAGTAAATAAAAACATCTATATGAATAATGATAAGGTATGAGATATTGTCGTCATTTGCATTGCTAATCTCTTATGTTGAAGACGACATCAATTGATTATTAAACTTCATAGCTATATAAGTTAATCACCGATGAAAAATCAAAAGAATATGATAAATCAATTAGCAGTTCAAAAGTTTTTAAGTGAACTCTTGATATACCCTTATATGGAAACAGGACAATGGTACCTTGTCAATGGACCACTTAGATTCCGAGTGCTCAACAACCCAAGCTGAAACAGTACCAGTTCCAGTATAGGTTTTTCTATCTTTTAATGTAATGTTTTTATTGTTCCAATTTTGTAGTGTGAATGATATATTCTCAGTCACACACATGCAATTACAATCAATATTTCAGAGCACAAGTATGACAATATGTATACTAGTTTCCCTTGGTGCCGTGATATTTCAAAGACCCCATTAAATTCTTCCTTGTCAGTCAAAACTTTCGGCATCACATAAGCAAAATTTCTTTGCTCAACCGTAATATTCTCTCCAAGTATACTGAAGTTTGTTAACCTGTATAGCTACTTAAGCTACCGTTTTCTGCATGCTACATCCTTTAAGATGCTATCACCTGTATAGCTTTACGCTACCGTTTTCTGCATGTCCGTTTTACATTACCGATTCAAACACAAACAGGTTTCACTTAAGTTGACCAAAAGCCCGTCCTGTCTACTCTTAGATGGCTATCTTGTAATGTTACGAATTTGCTTCAGATGCACAATGATATTAACTCAATCTGCTAACCATTTCTTAACATAGGCTGATCTGTTATATATGCATTAGAGTAGTTAATGCAGAAGAAGCCATTGGAGCAAAGCTGTTTAGTGTTCACTACAAACTTATCAGTAATAAACCCTTTCAAGTTTAATAGTTCAAAACTATGCAAGTGTCATCAAAACGAACAGGAAAAACACTTAGGTTCGTTTTGAAGTGCCTGATGTTTGGAGAGTTGAAAAATTGACGGCAGATTAAGGATGAATGTAATAAATAACATAGGGAAAAAAACTAAACCAATAGTCATCTTAACCGGATTTCAGGATTTGTTCCAAGTCACTGAGCTCTGCATCATTATCCCGTTTATTCGTTTGTCTTGTATTGTCTTTTCAAAGCAATTTTTGCGTTGAATCATTCTTTAAGACTTGAGTGTTGGACCATTTCTTGTGGTTCTCAAGCTTAGCAAAACTCAGATCTGAGCTAGGTTGGTGTGCCAACTTTAACTTGAACGGCACGTGAAGGTTCCTTGAAAGTTGCATTTATTGGCTCTTTTAATCTGGGGAAGGAGAAATTACAGAAACTATCGGGCTAAATAAATTAACGGTCAAGATTTATTTTGATTTAATAAAATAAATAAAACAAAAATTTTATTTTTTGATTTTTATTTCAAGCAAATTAATTAATTAACGGGTCATAATTATCTTTGATCGATAGATGTAATAATTACTGGTGGGTAAGGATGCCAACTCGAGAAATTAAGTTTTAGTCAATCTTGGCTTACCTCATTTAGGTTAGAGAACATCATCTTTCATTCTTTTGTGCGTCTTTTTGTCTTGGCACGTTATAGGGTGGAGATATTTGGTGACTCAAAACCATTTAGGAAAAAAAAGGGTGGCAGAAACAGGATATTTAGGAAAAAAAGGTGCGAAATATAAATACAAAATCTACACATTGATATCATTAATAATAATTATCACTTCTCTCTAAAAAATTAGAAAGTAGACGCAGAAAATATAAAAATAAAAAATAAGCAACTTATTGTTACTTGCTATTTACTGATAGCATTATTAATAACTTTTTCAGTTCTATCTTAAAAATTATAAAATGGACTCAGCAAAATATAAAAAATAATAAGTGAAAATAACTTATTACTTCCTATTTAAAATGATGGAATCCGACTTTGTTTAAAGTCTCCAAAATTATTTTGCACTTGAATCTATGTTGAATTTCAGAGCAACTCTTTTTATTATAGCAATTTCTTTTTTCATTATGCAACTAGTCCAAGTATTTTGTTAAAGAGATTGCATGGTACTAAAATGCTACCTATTTGAAGATAAACATTCTAACTTGGAAATAATAAATTTAAACTATAAGTTTCAAGAATGAGTTATTGACTTTTAATTTTAATTTTAGAAAATATCGATTGATAAAGACTTATCTTAATGTAATCCTGTCAAATTTTATTACGTCATTAACACCGTCATACTTATACGTTTTTAGTTGAAATTGGATTATGCACTAAACAAATTAGATCTAATTCATTCCTTTGAGTTCGTTTGGAAGATTTTTTTTAGATAAAAGCATTTTCAGTTTGCTGAATTTGATTCTATTTTGTCCTTCATTCATTAATTCTAGATCTTTTTCTCATCTAAAACGTCAATTCCGAATTCACAATGGAAATTGTTGAAAACTATACATTGAGTTTATTGAACAAAAGCCGTATTACAACAAGAAATCTAAAAAATTTGGTTAAGTGAATTTCGGTTTACCATTCGACCTATTTTTAGTTGTAACAAGTTCAATTAAAAGTACCTAAACATTCATAGCGATGCCAATACCTTGACTCTTTACTAAATTAATATAAAAGTTGTAAATATTATATGAACGCCACAAAAAATCGGGGTGCCATGGCTCCCCTCCTTAGGCATTAGGTCCCCCCTGTTCTCACATATTATATCACTGATTTTAGATAATAATTTTCAGCACTTACTGTAAAAAATACAAATAAATAATTTGTTTTCAACCGATTTTTAAGCTTTTGATATTAATTGTATTCAGGGGCGAGGACAGGTTTTTTTGTAAATAGGAGTAAAAATAATGTAAAAATATCTATTTTTGATAAAGAATTTTGACGTGTAAGGTTTTCTTTTTTTGGAGAAAGAATTTTGGTTTATAAAAACGTGAAATTGTGTCGTGTAAGGTAAATAATAGGTCTAGTCAATTCATTTGTTCTTTAATGCTTTAAGTAAATTGAGATTTTTTAAATGAATTGAAGAGTTAAATGGGGTTAAAACTAATTATCTAAATTGTTTAGGGGGTAAATATTCATTTACAAGGAAAAATTAAAATTTTACAAAATTAAGAGGAGCAATTACTCTTTTGGGTCAAGGTAGCTTCGCCCCGGGTTGTATGTCAACTTATTTATTTCTCTTTTCTCTTGAAAATATAAATGAAATAAGGTGGAAAGTAGCTTTGGATTATGACCCGATATTGCATCGAAAGGCCTGCATTAAACACCATAGCTGGAGGGATGGGCTCATTCAAAACATTGAATCTTCTTTATTATGTATGAACACAATCATGGCATACTTAGACTTGTTCTAAAAGTTTATATACATATATATTTAGAGAGCAGCCAAGAAGCATGTAAATAAAGATCAAGGAAATCTCTAGTACTCATAGTTTGATGCCGACCATGAAAAAAGTATTTGGCATACATTCTCTTTTATCAATAATGAGTAATATGTTATATTAACATATTCAAGACTTTTACTCCAGTTAATCATAATGAGATTTTATTATTTTTCTCTTGATGATGAAGTATATCCTTCATCTCGCATTAGTCGACCTTGACCTTTATTTTTTTGAGATCATATATAGTATTTAGAGTTTCCTTGATTTGGTACTGCTCTCGCGCCCCGCACCGAAATAGTATTTTTACCTTTAGATATACAGTTAACTGTTACGCGTCAACGCATTTCGGTTCGGACCTCCACTTAGTTTGTGTTTTTTTTTCTATTATTTACTTTTTTACCCTTCTCAATCTTAAGAGAAAGATAAGACACATTATTCAAGATAAAAAAAAGTATTGAAATTAATCTACGTTTATTGGAGGTGAAATTTATAAATAAAATAGTTAGGAGTTGAAATTTATAAATAAAATAATTTCTTATGTTGTCTATCTTGGATTAATAACTACAATCTCTTTCATGAAATCCGATGTCTAAGCCCTAAGATCTCCCCATCCCTTACGAAAAAAATACATGACAAAATGGCGTAAGAAAAATACGGAACATTTACTAAGATTTTCTCCGGTCATGTTGTAGTTCAGATACTCCAAAAAGTAAAGTAAATATGATTGGTCCCACTGAAAAACATAGGTAACAGTAAACAGTAATTCCCATAAATTTCCAGGTGATAGAATTTATTGATCACTGAGCTCATTTAAAGGTACGACTAATTAATTAGGTTTAATATATAGTTGCATGAAAAGATATGCTGAGCTATTATAGTCAATGGCACAATGCATTAAACTTTGAATCGCATCATAAACAGAGCATTTAGAGAGCCATGGACCACAGTGTAGTTAAGTTGAATAATCTATTTAGACGAATATCTCCCCTGAAAACTAGGGAGTGGTATTAACTCACTTGTTTTTTGTAATATATAGGTGACTACTATTTTAGGTTTATTAAAATAAATATAAAACTGAGAAAATGAGTTGATTCGTAACGGGTAAGAGTTGGTATATACCATAATATCACTGATTTGAATTGTAATATTTTCTACTTCTCGTTAAATTTTTTACTTTGACGAAAAACTATAAACGTAGATCTAACGTGTTTACCATTTCTAAGTTTTATCAATTCTATTATATTAAATTGATTTCATTTGAATTTGAACCTGGATATATTTTAAATTAATTAATATAATAATTAAGTCGATTTTAATTATGTTCTTCACATTAACTTAGTGTACCATGTGGAATTTTTTCTTTTCCATTTGCAATTCTTTGATAAATTAATAAAATGAGTGTAGTTTTCTTAAATCCCCCACAAATGGGGGATTTTTTCTTTTCCATTTTCCCTCCACATGCCTTAATAAATGCATCTATAGGGACTCGTATCAAATGGTTGTAGAGGACATTAAAAAAATACACAAATTATTTGAATTATCACAAAAATTACATTATTTTTGTCATTATATAATTGGTTTTGATGATGGATTTGTTATAATGAGGAGGAGAAGTTGGAGAGACCTAGAGAGAATTTGGAAACTGAGGAATCTAGGTTTGTGAAATTTGGGTGAAGCTGGAGAGCACTTGGAATATTTAATGATAATAATATTAGAGCCAACAACATATTATACAAAATAAATTATAATTTTACTTAAAACAACTTTCAAATGATAAATATAATGAATGAGTTGATGTCTACGTTTCCCATGTATCTAAATAGATATATCAAGATGAATTTATTTCTAATTAATTAAATCATATTGTTTCATAAGGATCTATATAAAAAAATGTTAATATCATAACTTACCATCACTATCATCATAATTAGCATCGTTATTGTTATTACCATTAAATGTTGGGGTGACGGGATGAATATGACCGAGTAAGGAAAGACATTGAATTGCTAATTCAAGTGGGCTGCCATTAATACTAGCTAGTTGATATTAGATTTTGATTTTTTTATTCATTTAATTAAACTTAACTACTAATCATATAATAATTAATTAAAATAAGATGAGGCTTGTCTTAGATGAAGATGATGTTGGTTAAACATGGATAAAGTTTCTCTCCAATTCTTACAAACATGAGTCGGGAGGGAGGAGAGTTTTTATCTGATCTGGATAATTAACTCAGAACGAGCAGATTAAATATAAAAAATAAAAAAAGACTAGAACATCTTTTTTATATTTGTAATTCTCATATCATAACCCTTGATATCTAAGTCAACTGTACAAACATGCTTAACATAACTCTCTTGTTTAATTCAACTACGGAGGGTCAAGTATGTTAAAGAGACGGACATTGGAAAAGATGTAGTGGCGGCAGTTAAGGGGTTAAACCTAACGAGGGTCCCATGTCTTTGGAGCTTTTATAATTGTTGCTAACATTTGCTAGCTATTGCCAATCTGCCATACGTGCCCCGCATGAGCTGTTCCTTGCTTCTTCATAGAATGGGTTCGTTTCTTACAACGGAAATGAAAATACAATGGTAGCACTACGGTTTATAATACTGTTAGGACTTGGGAGTTGATTGTATGTAAATGGCCTAATCACATGTGTGATAAAAGACAACTAAGCAAGATAGATCTATCTTTGATTGCGATGTGATATTAGTATTAATTTGCGATACAATTTATATATGGTACATGAGATGTATTGTAGAATATAATACGTGATATTAACACCACTTATAGTAATATATATTATATTTATCTTCTAAGAAAAAGATACAAGTTTTTCTTTTAAATTTTTTAAAAGAAAAATCATTGAACTGACCCTTACTTATAATGTTTTTAATTTATATTTTGAATACATTCAATTTGAATTGACATTTCTCTATCATAATTATCATTCCCACCCTTATTTTTTTATATTTTTAATTTATATTTTAAATACATTCATAATTATTATCATAGTTGGTGATGAAAGACCCATAAGAATTAGCCTTGGGTCAAATTATAACCGTTCAAGTTGATTTTATAGTAATAAGATCAGCTTACCTTTATTTGGCCACTTCAGGAGCAATTATTCATCGTCATTATAGAAAAATTCTTCATGAAGGAGATACATTAGTTACATTTATATATGAAAAATCATGATCGTGGTTATGGTGTGATATAAAGCAAGGTCTTCCATAAGTGAAGAAAAATAGTTCCATTTGTAAACCTAATAAATCAACAGATAAAGTTTCACATGACACGTGACAAGATCTAGATCGAAAACTTTATTCAAAGGAAGATAGAGCGAGAACCTTTAGAATTAACTTGACGGTTGTGAATAATATACCAATCAAACGAGAGTACATGGATTGCCGATGTGGCAATCCAAAGATAAGCTAATCAAGACCATTATATTGATCAAACGGTCAAGATTTATTTAAGTTGTCAATGTTGATAAACTGGATCTCAGAAGAATATTCTGTTGATCCTATTTTCAAATGAATTTAGATAAGTTGTATCAAATTCTATGAATGCCTATAAATAGAGGCAAGATGTAACTCCAAACAGAACACAACAACCCTTAACACACATAAAGATGACTATGTAGCTTACATTAATCTTGTAAACATTTTCTTCATAATAAAATTCTATCAAAGTTTTCCCGTGATTTTTCTTCCCTTTAAGAGATTTTCACGTAAATCATGGTGTCTTTATTCTCTCATTCTCTCTCTAAATTATTCTATTGATTTTCATATTATGATGTAGGAAATTCACGACCAATTATCAAAGACCGTAAATTTTTCCTTTACATTTGGTGTTTTCATGAGAGCTGAGAGAAAAACTCAAGAAATCCCTTCTTAAAACGCTCAAAACCAAACCAAACGCTCTCGACAACGGATACAGAAGTGAAAATGAAATCGGGAGCATGAACGGGTATGGAAACGATTACAGAACCGGAAGTGAAGAATAGTAAATTCATCTATTACATATTCGATCGGTTTTATTTCTTTTGTATGATTATTATTATTAAAAAAATCACTAACCCTATTCGTTGGTGATTGAAACTGGAAATTCAACAAACACACAACGAGGGGCCGGCGAACCCCACAGACTGTCACCCACGAACTTCCGGACCATTGAAGCTCCGACTACAATAGCCAGGCCAAGAGCAACCAAAAACAAAATCCGAAACAACCACCGAATCCACAGATTTAGAGCCGACGAAAACTCGAACAACCTCGAAGCACGACCAACGTCGACGAAGACCAGTCCACGGTTAAAGAATCTTCCAGGTCACCGGACTTACACCATGGAAGGCTTTCATGCCGCCCACAGCCGTCGAGTTCACGAAGGAGCCGTGAACAACCGCCTATTTTGGTCCAAAATTGATCTAAGATCTACATCAAAAGGAAAAATCTCCAGACCCTAAACTCTCGTATATGTGTTCAGACATAAATCCCCATCATTTTAGAGCCTTTTCCGGCCAAAAAAGGTCATCAGAAACGGCCGCACGTGTCGCTGGTGGCTGCACCATCTCTACCCGCTACCCAGTTTCTGGGTTGACCTACTCGGATCATTCTGCTTCCAGGTTGAGGCTTCACACAATCAGGCCAGTCCACAGATAGTTTCTAGTGAAGCCACAGAAAGCCCAACTCGTGCGGCTCACTGGCACGACCCATTCGTGACCCGGTTGAGACCTGCGCTCGAGTTCCACCCGTTCATGACCCGCGTGTTCATCAAAGGCATGCCCAGCGTGACCCGCATCCCAGGCACTTCCCACACCTGTCCTTTGGGCCGTGACTTCAAGGCTGAGCCCAAGCTCTTCATAGCCTGACAGATTTGATCCATGAGCTTTCAAAGCATTCACAAAAAATTCCAGAAATGAATTAGTTTAACCTCACTAAAAATTCAGGCACGGCGATACAAAATCAACTTTCAGACGCATGGGTTGTCGAATGCAAACAAACGAAGGAATATTCTGTTGATCTTATTTTCAGATAGAATTAGATAAGTTGTATCAGATTCTATGAAAGCCTATCAATAGAGGCAAGATGTAACTCAAAACAGAACACAACAACCCTCAACACCCATAAAAAATAAGTTGACTCTATAGCTTGCATTAGCCTTGTAAACTCTTTCTCCATAATGAAATCTTATTGAAGTCTCCCCATAATTTTTCTTCCCTTTAAGGGTTTTTTTCACGTAAATCATGATTTTTTTATTCTTTCATTCTATCTAAAAAATATTCTATTGATTTTTATATTATAATGTAAGAAATTGATGACCAATTATCAAAGACCGTGAATTTTTTCCTTTACACCAACGTTTATTTATAATTAGATTTTTCTTTAAACCGTTTTATAATTCTAAAATGACCTTTTCAAGCAAAAACTAAGAGTTATGATATTTAGTTTAAAAAAGAGTTATAATATTTAGTATTTATCAGACAATTTTTTATTTTATGTAGAATCGGACTGGATATCCTAGAAGTGACATTTAATTTAAAATAAATCAAATTATAAGAAATACCAGCATTAAATGTACTAAGAATTTATGCATAAGAGTGTATTGTAAAGCTTACAAAATATTTCGAATGACTGCCATATTAATTATCTGTTTTAAGCTAGTAAGTGAAGGATTAGTTTGACTTTGATCCAATATTAGAGTTGAAATTACACGTTCAAGAAAAATTAAATAGAGATTTTTAAGTATATTTGTCAATTTTTAGAAAATCAAAGAATTTTTTCTGGAATAACTATAATATGGTGAATAAATTTCCCTATAAATGACTAATATGTCACCTATTTAATCGAAAGCTGGTGTGAGGGGGTGGGATATCTCTCTTGCCCTCTCATTAGAGCTTTGTGTCCTGGGGTGACGTGTGAGCTTGCGCTCTGATTTTGACACTATCCTTGTTCTTTCGTTTCACCCGTTACAAGATGCGGGGATCTAGGACCACGTGGCCGAGGCTTGCATTTCAACTATGGAGGAGAGTTTATGCAAGCCTATGTATTTCAGCCGGGACTAATCCTCAGTTCGTCCAACTACATCGCGCGGCTTCTTCCTGATGACCAAAGGGATACCAAAAACCCAGACGGTGGTCGGCCCACTGGTATCTCCGCAGTTGCCCGTATATTGCATTTGCCCCCAAGGGTTCTTCATGGATTTTTCCCTTCGCCTTTCGGGGGTGACCCAGCCAGAGCCTCATATGAGAGGAGTCCAGCCCTTCATAGCCTGTGTTTGTCTTGGTTCTGGATTTCTTGAGAGATGACACTCGCCCCGAGCTAGTCATCTCGCATTTCCCTGGGTAGTTTCCCCTAGAGCTCCGCGTGGCAACTTTAGCGACAATCTCTTAAGTCGGGGGGGGGGGTATCATTCTTGTGCAAGAGACCGTTGTGACTTGCGCGGGATCTGGCCCATCTTTCCTTTCTTCACGGGTTATCTCTGAGGTACAACCACCACATCCTTCTTCTTTTATTGGATAGTCATGAGGGAGGTAGGAGGTTCTTTCCCCAGCGGGGAGACTGGTAGGTCTATATCTTCGTCCCGAGTTTCATTGGGCCCATTTCTCCTTGCAGGAAGAGAAAGGGCTCTTAATGCTTCGACAGGGATGGTTTTATAGTAGTTTCTCCAAAGATGACGTCAACTGCTTTAGCCAAAAACTGCCATAGTACTAATGTGGGGGTCCTCCTCACTGGGGGAATCTGCCAGAGTGTCGTTATGCGAGTTAGTTCCTCTTAATGGTGAGCGTACTCTTCCTCTTGACTAGAGCTCCTCATGGCCTCAACGTCTACAAAACACAAATAATGAACCCTAAAGGTGAGGAGCCGGGGGTGGTTGCCCCGCCTAAGGGCCTCCGATGCCTAAGTAAGTCCTTTGTCGATATTTTGGCATAGTTTTTGTAGGGGAGAGAAGATGTACCTCGCTTGTCAATTAAGGAAGTATTTATACCTTAGTCCTTAGGGGTAGGAGGAAGCATGTCGAAGAAGCCTCTCAGAGGCGTGCTGGAGAAGTTTCGTGAGACACGAAGCCTGCCTGGATTGTCCTTGATTGGATAGGGGCATTAATGGTTGATGCGCTTCTGAGGTGACATTTTGGAGATTGATTGATGTTTTTCCATGGCGACTGAACATGTTGGACGCTACTTTTCAGCGGGTGATGATGACATTATGCTCGAGTTTAAATGGGGCTCTCCTTGTTGATTCTTAACTCTTTTTTTCATGTGCTCGGGATTGGGTGTCTCGATCTCCATAGAGACCGAGGTCGGTCATATTCCTTCCCTAAGGTCGGGAGTTCTCCAATTTGGCATGACATGGGTTGTGGTGTCATTGGTGGTTGGGAAACTCCTGTAGCAGTTGCCCCCGTAACACTTGCCTTCTCGATAGACTTGAAATCCATGTTCATCTTCGTCATTTCTACCCTTTGGAAGAACAATAATCTTCCCCCTTCAGGGGGCTTCTTCCGTTCTGGGGATTCCTCTTCTAGATCCCCATTTTTCATGGTTGTTGCTTCCCTCTCCATCACCTCTTGAATGTCATGCCTCGAAGTCATCGATGTTTCATTTGCGATGATTTTCCTGCCTTTGATAAGCCAATTCGGAAAGATTCTCTACTTGTATTAGCTACATGCCCTCGTCGGTAGAGACTTTTCCCTTAAAAGAGTCTATAATCCTACTGGTAGCCTTACCCTTCGCTTCATAATGAAGCACCTTGATCGGCCACAACTTATCTCCCTTCTCCCTTTCAATCTTTCATCATCTTACTCCACCAATCGTTGGACTGGGATAATGCATCAGAGATAGGCTAAGCACATCCCTCGCAATCACGTCCTCTAGGAATGTTTCAGAACTGAAGATGCAGGTTTCCTCCTTTCTCTTAAGTTGGAGAGATTGAGCCCCCAAGCTCAGGGCAGCCGGAGTCCTCGAGATCTCGGACGAGTTCAAGGAAGCTATGGCGATCCTACCCTGGATGGGGGGATTATTTTACTTCATCTCGAAGAGTGCCTTTTGAGTTACCCTGCATCCCCTTAAATGAGGAGACTTTTGTAGCTTTATTTGTACCTATAATCCTCTATTTATTAATGAAAATATACATTACTTTTTGGCTCTTTTATTCATTTTTATTTCTGCATATTTTCTATCGTGAGCATGCCTTGAGTACATGTTCTTTTTTCGGTAGTCGATCTTTAATCTAGTAAGGATGAAGATTTCATTCTGCTCCGTGTGATCATTTTCGACTTATTATGAAGAGTGTTGTATCCTTACTTTTGATTGACCCAAGCCGTGGGATTATTTACGACCTTTAAGATGTTTCATGCCCTTATCATGGATGTCTATTTGGGCGAACCTTCCACTCACATTGGAGGGTTTACCCTTTGTCATTTAGTCGAGCACGCTTCTAACTAGCTGAGTTTTCTTCCTAGACTGGTGAAGCAGATTGAATTTCCTCAATTTTTAGCCAGGGGACCTTCCATTCAGTACGCGACAATTATTACTTTTCTGGCTTTCTAGTCAGGCGCGCCTGTCTTGGCTAGACCCTTGACCTCGTCTGTGAGCTGAGGTGTTTGGCAGATGTAACTTGTCAATATCTAGCGAGCGTGTCTGCTTTGGCTAGATCCTTGATCCCATCTGCAAGCAAGAGTGCTTGGTAGACATCACTTTTTACCTTAATGTCTAGTCCAACGTGTCTGCTTTGGCTAGAACCTTGATCCCGACTAGTGGGTTAGAGCACCTCACCAATCATCATTTTGTTTGATTCCAACTGGTGGGCTAGAGTACTTCACCAATCATCGCTTTTTCTTTAACCCAGACTGGTGGGCTAGAACACCGTTACTTTTTGGCCTTCGTTGCGTGTCGTAGAATAGTCGGTCCTCGGAGGCTTGTAGAATAGCTAGGAAATCTTCAGCAAATATACCATGTTTCTATCTTTTCATGGAAGTATATTCATATAAAAAAATACCTTAGTAGAAGTTATTTCTAAGTAAGGAGAAAAATGAGGTCTCTTATCTGGAAAATCATCGATGAGCACGTGATCTCTATTGTTTGCTGCACTAAGGTGGGGGGGGGGGGGGGGNGGGGGGGGGGGTGAGGATAGCCAAGCTCTGACTTCCTAAGCTTTTGGCCTTCCAACTTTCGTCGGGGCGTCCCTCTCCGAACTTCACCTTTGCCTCAACAGTTAGACATTTCTCGCCTCACACTCTGCTTGAGGGCGAGCGTTGAGTTGTCTTGAACCGTTTTTTCCTGGCAATATGGTGGGAGTACGATCAGCTCCCTGGCCCATCAAATTCTCTTTCGAAGGCTGCCCCCGGTTAGTGAGTCAGCCACAAACTCCTCTATCCATATGGTTCCAGTCACCTCGTACGTGGGCCTGAGAGGATCATACCCATGTAGGGGTCTTATGAAGTTCCTAACTTCATCGAATGCTAGTGTGAGGAGACTGGCGATCTCTCTTGCCCGTTCATTGGGGCTTTTTGTCCTAGGGTGACTTGTGAGCTTGCGCTCTGATTTTGACATGATTATTGTCCTTCCGTTTCATCCACTACAGGATGTGGGGGTTCAGGGCCACGTGGTTGAGGCTTACATTTCAGCTATGGAGGAGAGTTGATGCAAGCCTCTGTATTTCAGCCGGGACTAATTATTAGCTCATTCAACTACATCGTATGACTTCTTCCTGGAGGCCAAAAGGATACCAAAAGCTCAGACGGTGGGCGACCCATTGGTATCTCCATAGTTGCCCGTATATTGCCCCCAAGGATTCTTCATGGATTTTCCCCTTCGCCTTGCGGGGGTGACCCCATCTAGAGACTCAAAAGATGGGAGCTTATTTATTCACAACCTGGGTTTATCTTGGTTCTTGTTTCCTCCAGAGGTGACACTCGCCCCAAGCTTAGAGCTCATCTCGCCTTTCCCTGGGTAGTTCCCTCGGAGCTCCGAGAGCGCGTGGTAACTTTTTCGGTGATCTCTTGAGTCGTGGGGGGGATCATTTACGTGAAAGAGACCGTTGTGACTTACGTAGTATCTGACACATCTTTCTTTTCCTCTTGAGTTATCTAAGAGGTTACAACCATCACATCTTTCTTCATTTGTTGGATAGTCCCGAGGGAGGTAGGAGGTTCCTTCCCTGGGGAGACGGGCAGGTCTACCTCTTCATCGTGAATTTTATCGTCATAGAAAGTTTGTCCCATCTTATTCTTACAGGAAAAGAAAGGGCTCCTAATGGTTCGACTGTGATGGCTTTATAGTCATTTCCCCACAGATGGCGCCAACTAGTTTAGCTAAACACTACCATAATGCTAGTGTGGGAGTCCTCCTAATTGGGGGAATCTCTCAGAGTGACGTTATGCGAGTTCATTCCTCTTTATGGTGAGTGTAGTCTTCATCCTAACTGGAGCTCCTCACAGCCTCAATGTCTGTAAAACATAGACAAGAAATCATAAATGCAAGGAATCGGGGATGATCGTCCAGCCTAAGGGTCTCCGATGCGTAAGTCAATCCTTTGTCGATATATTGGCATAGTTTTTGTAGGGGAGAGAATACATGCCTCGCTTGTTGATTAGGGTAAGTATTTATACCTGAGTCTTCAGAGGTGGGAGGAATCATGTTGAAGAAGCCTCTCGGACGCGTGCTGGAGAAGCTTTGTGAGATACATGTCCTTCATTGGACATGGGCAATAATGGTTGATGTGCTTCTAAGGTGACATTTCAGAGACTGATTGACGTTCTCACATGACGATCGGACCCGTTGGGCGCTACTTCTGGCGGGTGATTATGACTTTATGCTCGGGTTTAATAGGGTTCTCCTTGTGGACTCTTAACTATTTTTTTCATGTGCTCGGGTTTGGACGTCCCGATCTCCATAAGGACTGAGGTCGGTCATATTCCTTCCCTAAGGTCGAGAGTTCCTCAATTTAACATGACATATGTTGTGGTGTCATTGACGGTTAGGAAACTCCCGTAACAATATATTTTCTATATAATGTCTGCAATTGAGTTCCACGCATGATTAAATTATTGAGAGTGGTTGATTTTTTCTCCATCATTCGTGAAGAAAACAAGATATTGGTTGAGTTTAGATCTGATGAAATCACCAAAAATTGCAATATCTAACATGAAAAGGCGTTTTCTACCTAATAATTGCATTTTATATTGTGCTTTATATATTTTTGTTGACAATCAAAATAAGAAGTTCATTGAAGAAAGAAATGTACAAGTATTTTACCATAGACAACATACTCAGAATGGAAAACATAACAGAGAATTCTAATAAAATAAATATTTCCAACATATTTCTACCCAATATTTTAATAGAGTTCTCAGAATATGTAATTTGTATATGACAGAATTTTAAATATGAACAGAAAAACACTCATCATACAGTCATAGCACAATTTTTTATTCGTTTTTGGTTTTTTTATTTACCATTTTTGGTTTGTTGAACGGAAAAAAGAAAATGTATTTGTATTTGGTTGGTGAGAAAAAAGGCAAATCATTTAGAAAAACACTCCAAAAGGGGAAAAAAAGCATGTGGCCCTTGGCCAAAATTTTGACACATAGCTCCTTATAAGATCATATCTCTCATCAAACCTAACGTGGAAATAATTGGAGAAAGTCATATTTAGAAAATACATAAATTTATTTCAATATCTAAAAGTAAATATAACGTATAAATAAGTTAATAATGAAAAAGATTCTACGAAAATTAACTTTACACCGACTAAGTAATTGATTAAGTTTTAAGTAATTAAGTGATGTGACAATCATTTATAGGTTACTTTGTCAAATTATTTTATTAAATCATCAAACACCAACCTATAAATGATTGACACATCACTTGATCACTTAAAATTTAGTCAATTACGATCAGTCTAAAATTATTCTTTAAAAAAATTCTTGTTATAATAAATAGATAAGCAGCGAAATGTAAATGAAGTAAATAAAAAGACGCGCTCGTTGTAGTGGTTTCCTAATATTATAGGAAAAAGAAAAGAAACTAGATTTTAAGCTGTGAATTAAGAAAATGACCGAAGAAAAAATAAGTTATAAAATGGATGTAGAAACTAACTATGTAAATAACACATGCATAAACAAATTAGTTAGGTCAATAAATTAGTTACTCTTCTCTTATTTTTATAACTATATTAATTACTCCAACCTTTTCCATAACTTTTATTTTCGGTCATTTTTACAAATGGAGTCTCATTTTGATCATTTTTGTAGTTCTCCCTATCATGATTGTTAGTTACAAAAATTATGTGCAAGTTAAAAAAAATATACTCTAAGGAGTTAAAATATATTTTTTTATCAAAGTTACAAATGAGCTTGAACAATTGTCAAAACAAATTTAAATGCTAGTTCTCATGTTATTTTCGGTAAAAAGAAGTAGTTTTATTCTATTTTTGTTTTGTTTGATGTTTTTTTCTCCCTTTGCAAAGTATTATTGTTTTTGTCTTGATGTTGAAAAGGTTAAAACCTTCCTAGTTCCTAACATCTAATACGGCCGACCTCATTAGTCATTGCAATTGACGTAATTGCATCACAGCTTTCTTCCATGTCAGTTTTTGATTTTAACAAGTTGAGAAAAGCTTTGGTTAAAAGAAAGAAAGGAAGAAGATGAAGCAAATGCTCTTATTTTTCTATTAAGCTTGAAAATGACTGCTACAAAGAATTGAAGAAGATGACTTAATATATCACATCAATCTACAAATGAAAGAATTAGGACAAAATATCTAAAACAGAAAATATTCGCAATGACTCTCATGGGTTGATTGTAGAATTAGTTTTGCCAATCATTGAGAATGATTACTCAATTTTTCAGAGCCAATAGGAGAGCTCTGTGTGTGATTATTGTTGTCAGCTTTGAGATGCTTGATCAACCAATGAGAGGAATGCGAGATGGATGCTGAGTCATTAAAGGAGGAGGATGACTTGGATTGCATCAAAGTAATTTCTTCATGCAGCAAGCTACGTGAATTGCATGAAGAAGCATAAATTGAACCACCTGGTTCAATGCCCACCCTCAAGTGAGATGGGGAGTCAGCAACATTGAGCTTGGGCCGAAGCTCTATAAAATGAGCAGGAGGAAAAGCTTTGGTTAGAATATCCGCAACCTTTGTTGAAGTTGGAACATAGCGAACTTCCATAACCTTGCGAAGAACTTGATCACGAATGAAGTGGGCATCGATGTCAATGTGCTTGGTGTGAGAATGAAACATTAGATTGGTAGCAAGAGAGGTTGCACTTTGGTTATCGCACCAAATGATTGGTGATTGAGGAAGGGACAGATGAAGGTCTTTGAAGAGGGAGAGAAACCAAACTAAATCAGTAGTAGCAGAAGCAAGGGCACGATACTCTGATTCTATGCTTGATCGAGCCATGACTGATTGTTTTCGTGAGCTTCAGTTTATAAGATTGCCACCAAGAAATACATAAAGGCCACTTGTGGATTTTCTATCGTCAAGTGAACTGGCCCAATCAGCATCAAAATAAGCTTCTAAGTTTAATCTGGAGCTGTAGTGAAGTGTAAACCAAGCTGAGAAGTACCTTTTAGATACATGAGATTACGCTTGCATGCTTTCCTATGGTCAGTCGTTGGTGAAGCCATAAATCGGCTCAGTTTGCTGAGAGCACTGTGAGGTATTGCAGAGTCCCAATGATGCTTCGATACATAGGTAAAGACTCTTGGGATTCCTAAATGCTTCAAAGCCTTAAAAATAGTTAAGTGCTCCCAGTGTTTTGAGAGCAAAAGTTTGGCCAAGATGCTCAATAATCTTGTGAATGAGAGGAGAGGAGCTTCGAGTGACAAGTATGACATCAACATAAATAAGTATGATTGTAATGCTGGTTTCTGAATGAAGGATAAAGAGAGAGGAATCAAAACCAATTTGGTGAAGCCAAGTGCAAGAAGAACTGCTTTGAGCCTATCAAACCATGATCGAGGTGCTTGTCTTTAGCCATAAAGAGCTTTCTATAATTTATAAACAAAATGAGATCTATGAGGGTCTTGAAAGCCAAAAGATTGTTCCATATAAACTGTCTCAGTTAGTGTGCCCTTTAAGAAGCCATTGTTGATATCAAGTTGCTGAATGTCACAACCATTTGTCACTGCCACTATGAAGATGGCTCTAATGGTGCAACACTTGATAATAGGGTTGAATCTCTCGAAGAAATCAATGCCAGGATGCTATTGAAAACCCTTAGCCACTAGTCATGTTTTATATTTGTTAACAGAGCCATATTGGTTGTGTTTTACCCTATAAATCCACTTGCACTTGACAACATGCATGTTTGAGGCAAGAGGGACCAGAATCCATGTTTTATTCTCGTGAAGGGCTGTAATTTCATCCTTCATAACTGTTGTCCAATGAGGATCTGTAAGAGCTTCATAAATAGAACTAGATTCTAGGTTAGCCGAGGAAGTAGTGGAAACTTTGGGCTTAAATATACATGCCTTAGACTTGGTGAGCATCGGGTGAGGATATTTTACAGGAGGGATGTGAGGTAAATGGATCAGTGGAGGGGTGGGTGATTGTGTGGTGGGTGTAATGGGAATAGAAGGAAGAAGAGAAGTAGGTACAAGATAGTCTGGTATGGGAGAAGGACTTACTCGATGAGGAGAGGTAGTGCTGAGTTGAGGATAACAAGAAGTTGACGGAGAAGAGCATGCTTTAGAGTTGTTAAGGGGGCATATACCATCACCTGCATGTTAGAGATAAGATGATAAGCAGGAAGTAAAATAGTAGGTGATTGGGAACACGAAGAGTTAGGTGAGACAAGTTTATTATTGGGGAACTCAGACTCATTAAGAATGATAGATTGTGCAATGTAAAGCCTACCTGTGATAGGATCAAGGCATTTATATCATTTGTGAGAAGAACTGTAACCTAGGAACACACACTTAATAGAATGAAAATTGAACTTGTGAATGTTATAAGCCCTTCAGAAGGGAAACAAAAAGAACCCATAGACTCTTAGATGAGAGTAGTTTGGTGGTTTGTGATAAAGCTTTTCAAAGGGGTATTTGGACGAGAGTACATGGCTGGACAAATGTTAATGAAAAGAACAGAAGTAGAGAAAGAGTCCCACAAAAAAGACGAAGGTAATTTAGCACGAGCAAGAAAAGTTAAGCGTTTTTCAACTATGCACAAGTTCAAAGGATTCATTAGTATTAGATATTGAAGAAGAGAAACTCGCTTGATGAGCATTTCCTAAGCAGCATGAATTATAGAAATCAAGTTTGCTTTCATTAATGGGAGGACGAGTTACAGACTTAGATATTAAACCTAGGATATGAACTGAGGGGTGCCCCCGTCTCTGGTGCCACAGATTGGCCTTGTTACTACTTCTAAAAGCAGAAACTAAAACATGACAAAAAACTAGAAAAGTTATTGTTGGGAGTTTGAAACTTGGTCTGAGTGATGTTGGTAAGAGCAGCATGCTTTTGGTTGAAAGGAAAATGGTACAAACCTTCTTTAAGAACACCCTGAAGTAAAACCTCCATCGAAATCGTGTCCTACACAAAACAATAATCAGAATAAAAAATAACAATGACAGGATTTGCCTTGGTAATTTGAGAAACACTTAAGAGATTTTTGGTAACACTAGGAACACAAAGTAACTGATCAAGTGTTGAGGTAATGTGAGGCTTTGAAGTGTGAATGTGTGATTTACCAACATGTGTTATGGGTAAAAGCTCACCATTGCCTACAACAAGTTTATTTTTACCATCTACTGTCCATGTAACAAGCATTGTCATCTACTGAAGAAGGAGCTGCATGATAGGCTGCATGAGACCTTGGACTGAACTATTGTTGTAGGAGCTGGATTGCTCTTACGTTTGCATGTTATTGTTGTTGGCAGCAGGTTGAAATTCATAATCAAAATGATTATAGCATTTCCTGCATATTTGGCTCATAGGTCTAGTACTACCCCTTCCTCTTCCTCTGCCCCTTCCACAAGTGTTTCCTAAGTTGCTTCTGTTAGGATAGGGTTAAGAAACACTTCTTTTATTCCTTCTGTTAAGGTTAGAAAAGTTGGCAGAGCGATTAGTCTGTTCAACTTGCAATGGGCTATTTAGTTGGTCCGATCTCATTTCATGACTTTGGAGCATGAATTGGGCCCCCTGAAGAGATATTGTTTCATATCTAAATGTCAGATGCACAACTACCGAATCATAGTCACTTCCTAAACCTCCTAGAATGTAAAGGAGGAGATCACCATCTTCAATTAACTGTCCACTCGCAGAAAGACTATCGGCGATCAATTTCACTTTTAAAATGTACTTGTTTATACTTAAAGCACCTTTCTTGATGTTCTGTAGTTGGTACCTGAGTTGAAAAGTCCTGGCTTTGGACTGTGATGTGGAAATCTGTTCGAGAGCTCTCCAAACTTCGTGAGAGCTTTGGCAGTGAACTAAATGGCCAAACATGGATTCCATGATTGAAGAAAGAAGCCAACTCATAAGGTGCTAATCTATTCTTCTCCAACTGATAAATGTAGGGTTCAAGATGAAAGGACCTTCAGTATTCTACCGTGCAGCTCTAGTGGATTGAGAGTGAATTCTTTTGGAACAGGGACCAATCCAAGCATATATTGTTCGAGGTCATATGCTTTGACTATTGAGAGGATTTGTGATTTCCAAAAGACATAGTTGTTACATTCAAGTCTTATCGAGATAGTAATCAGATTATTTGGCATAATGCTTGGAAGAGAAGGAAATAAGCCAGACATGGAGTTAGGTGAATGACTGTTACTTGAGCTGCCATTAACGTTTTGCTCAGCTGCTGTGCTAGTGGTAGTGACAGTAGGGACTTGAGTTACATTCTCACTTTCAGGGGTTGCGATGAATGAAGTTAGCTGAGTCTTGGCTTTGATACCAATTTGAGAATTAGGTTAAAAGAGAGAAAGGAAGAATATGAAGCAAATGCTCTCTGTTTTTCTATTAAGGTTGAAAACGACTACTACAAAGAATTGAAGAAGATGACTTAATATATTACACCAGTCTACATATGAAAGAAGTATGACAAATTATCTAAAACAAAAGAATATTCTCAATGACTCTCATTGGTTGATTGTAGAATTAGTTTTACCAATATCATTGGGAATGATTGCTCAATCTTTCACAGTCAATAGGAGAGCTCGGTGTGTGATTATTGTTGTGAGCTTTGAGATGCTTGATCAACCGATGATAGGAAGGTGAGATGGATGCTAAGTCATTAAAGGAGGAGGATGACTGGATTGCATGGGAGTGATTTCTTCATGATGCAAGTTACATGAATTGCATGAAGAAGAAGAAAATGAACCACCTAGTTCAATATAACATGACAATATGTACAACTAAACAAAAAAAATTACTGCATGGATTAAAACACACATACCACAACGATTTGGTTGGTTATTTCAACCTACCCCAACTCCAAAAAGCTGTGTGTGTATATATATATACACACACACACTATATTTGTGTTTATACAATATTTTTAAATATTTTGATAATTAAATTTGTCATATCTTCTTTGGAGGTATTTAAGGACGATTTATTGTGATACAATATTAGATTTGTTTCCTATTTCTAAAAGGAAAAAAAATGTTTTTCATGGTCTATAGATATGAGATTAAGGTTTGTTAATCTAATTTGAGAGAGGATGAGAAAGCCCTAAATGAGACACCTATGGTGAGCCAACTCTACCTTATAAGATAAAACTGGAATTCCTCACAAAGGGCAGAGTTATATCCTAAGAGTTGATACTACAAATATTAAGATGTAGTGATTTTGTTCACGTTGAAGACGGCGTATAAACTATTAGGTTAGATCTAACCTAATCGAAATGTTGTAAGTTTATCTAACGTAATTATTTGTTACTAAAGGTTAGTACTAGCAGTGCCAATGTGTGGGAGTTCAATGTCACAAGGTACGGTTTTATAGTTTTGAGTATATTTTAAGTGTAATGAAATTTATGTTAAGTGTGTAAGTTAATATTAAATATAATAATAATTACATCACTGCAAGATATTATGAAGCCATTTGTCTTACTCAAACAGCATTTGCCAAATGTGTTACAATATGTAAACAATAATTTATACGTCAAAGTGAGAAACGTCGTCAGCTACGCCAAAGCCGACCCCACAAACAGTAACAGTGACACCATGAGAAAACATGTACTAAAGAATTAGAAAACTCCCACACGTTTGCATCAATCAGATTCTTCCACGTGTCAAATGATTTGGCTCTCGTGGGTACCCCAACCTCCATAGCTTCCCTCACTGGCCCGATATAGAAGCCTTAAGCTCCCGATTACAACCACTGCCGTCACTCGTCCCCCCCCCCCTCCTTTTTTGACTCGTAAAAAACCCAAAATCAAATCATATAAATTAATAGAAATCAGATTATTAGAGAGAGAAAGAAGAAGAGGAGAGAGGGAGAGAGATAGTGAAAGCCTTTTTTTTAACAAACGGCAGCTTTAGCTTTCTCTTTCATCAAGCTCGCTTTCTTGGTTTCTCCTCTCTACAGCTCTGTGTATGGTGGTGGTGGTGTTTTGCAGGGAGGTGAATTGAGAAGTTGTGGTGTTGAAAGGAAGAGATGGGTGCGTGTGTATCTACTCCACAGGGTTGCGTGGGAAAGAAGTTGAAGAAGAGGAGGAACCGGAAAAGAAGGAGAGGTGTTAATTCAAGGGTTTCATCTCGTCTATCTGAGGGATCAGAGGATAAATTCAATAAGTCCGCCCCACCTGATCATTGTTCCTCCTTCACCAACCCCACTTTCCAAGGTTTTTTCTCTTTTCCATAATTTCTCCGTAAAAAGAAATTGAAATGCAAACCTGGAGTTCATGGTTTTAATCGATTTTAATTCTGGGTTTCTGTTTGTTTTTCGGTTTCTGTGATGGGTTCTCTGTTTTGCTGATGTTGAAGCTTTGGTTTTTGAAAATTTGGTACTTTTTTATGTTTTGGATTGAAATGTAGCTTTGATTCTCTGTCTAGGATTAACGAGAATCTGATTGAACTAGCTTATTTTCTCATGAAATTCGGTTTAGTTGTTTCTAATGATTTGTTAATGAATTTTACTTTGATTTTTCTGCAAAGCAATTTGTGGCTGAAATCTTTCGAAATATATTAATGATCTAAATCTTTTCCTTTTTGTTCTTAGTTCAAGTTGTCTACTAGCTCATAAATGGTTGGTTTTTTGTGATCTCTGATTTGGTTGATAGAGATGTAAGGATGTAATGTAATTGCTGAAGAGGCTGTTTTTCTTGTTGTTGACTAAAAAAAGTCCACGATCTTCTGCATTGAAGCTTTGAAAATTTTGTGTCAAGAACTGCAGGTTTTCTTTCATTTGAGTTTTCTATGGGATAAAGATCTAAGCATAGTTTGACCTTGATTAAAGAACCTTCTTTTGTCGTAACCATTCTAAGTCTCACAGTACACATATATTGTGGCGTTTTCACTGATTTTATACCGTTTGGTGGTACATACAGGAAGTTTTGAAGAAGCGTGGTTTGATTCAGTGGCAATATTTGAATCCGATGGTGATGAAGATTTTCAAAGTGTTCCTGACGGTAAGGCTTTGAAGATTTTTTCCGTTCTCGAAATCTCCCAATTAATCAGAACGTTTATCTTTGACACGTCGAAATGTATTATTCACAGACATGGTAGTTGAAAGCACATCCATTTCGAGCATTCTCCATAGTCATGAAGATCATACTTCCAACCAGAATTCTGGTCTTACTGATCAGATTCTTAAACCAGGGGATGCTATTGCTAAGAATTTGCACATTCCGGTCATGAGTTCTGAAGATGTAGCATCCCAAAGTAAATGTGATGGACGTTTGAGCGAGGCAAGCCAGGCCGTGTTCCTTGATGACATATCCACAGTAGACGAAAGTTGTGGGAGGGATGGAGGGATATTAGATAATTGTGGGATCATACCGAGCAACTGTTTGCCTTGTCTTGCATCTACCGTTCAATCTGTCGAGAAAAGAAGATCTCTAAGTTCTAGTCCTCCAAGGAAAAAAGCTGCTTTGAAACTTTCGTTTAAGTGGAAAGAAGGTCATCCTAATGCCACTCTCTGTGAGTTTTCTTCTGACCTTATCAGGATATAATCATATACCCTTTGAAGAATCTGTATCTTAATCATTAGCTTAGTCACTTTTTTTTTGGGGTTTCAGTTTCTTCAAAGATGCTTCTTCAAAGACCTCCAGCAGGGTCTCAAGTACCTTTTTGCCCGGTAAACAAGAAGATGTTCGACTGTTGGTCACAAATTGAGCCGAGTAGTTTCAAAGTTCGGGGAGTAAATTATACAAGGTAAGGCCGATGATGGCTTATACTTATTAAGCCTAATTAATAGAGAATTGCCTTCTTGGTTTGTTGAATTTCTTAAACTCAAAGTCTGTTTTCAGTCAACATTCCATCAACATTCCACCTTGACAATTACTCTTTGAATTATAGGGACAAGAAGAAGGAGTTTGCTCCGAACTATGCTGCATACTATCCATTTGGTGTTGATGTGTTTTTATCACCGCGTAAAATAGAGCACATAGCTCGGTTTATTGAACTCCCTTCAGTTAGCCCTTCCGCCAAACTACCACCTCTTCTTGTTGTAAATGTTCAGGTAAAACTTAAGTCCATAGATTTGCATATGTATTGTTATACTATAAGCAAGTTCATTGTATCCTTTCTTTTAGTTTTTATTGTTAGATTATGAGTGAAACTGCTAGAAAACGTTGCCGCGGTGAAGTCATCCTCTTTTTCGCTTACTTTTCGAAAGAGTGTCAAAATTTCAAAAAAGAAGAAAGATTTAGATCAGATGATTTGATCTTTTGAACTTGTACATATAATATAAAATGCAAGCTTTTGTCTCGTGGCTTCCACAGATTCCATTGTATCCGGCTGCAATTTTTCAAGGCGAAACCGATGGAGAAGGAATGAGTATTGTTTTGTACTTTAAGCTTTCTGACAGTTATTCCAAGGAACTTCCATCTCATTTTCAAGACAATATCACAGTAAGTAATGCAACACTTTTCTACCTAATGCTTCTAAATTAATTACCTAATATTACCGACATTTAACTCGGACAATGTAATGTGATGAGCAGAAGTTGATTGATGATGAAGTAGAGAAGGTCAAAGGATTTCCCATAGATTCAACTGTACCATTCCGAGAGAGGTTGAAAATACTCGGACGGGTAGTAAATGTGGAAGATCTTCATTTGAGTGCTGCAGAACGAAAGCTTATGCAGGCTTACAATGAAAAACCTGTTCTTTCACGTCCTCAACATGAGTTTTACTCAGTAAGTCTCTCTAGCTTTATCTCGAGCGTCCATCGTACCCGAGTTTTACTAGGTAAATCTCTCTGGCTTTATCTCGAGCATTTATTGACCCGGCAGAAACTTGTGTGTTTGTCTTTGTGTAACAGGGAGAAAATTACTTTGAAATTGATTTGGACATGCATAGATTTAGTTATATATCAAGAAAAGGATTTGAAGCATTTTTAGACAGACTAAAGCACTGCATCTTGGATGTTGGCCTCACAATTCAGGCAAGTTTAATTGGTTTTATTTAGAAAAGAAATTCAATAAGTTTCTTCTATATTCAGTAGTGTCTTTTGAGAAGTATAATTTTTTACTGATAGTTAAATGGAATGTTTGAATTTGAAACAGGGGAATAAAGCTGAAGAGCTGCCGGAGCAGATATTATGTTGTGTAAGATTAAATGGAATTGATTACTTGAAATATCAGCAACTTGGGACTGATCAATAGCCCCTTTCAACCTCTTATGGTTGCAACAAATTATCATTGTATGGCTCAAAATTAATAAAAGCTAATTTAATTCAATATTTTCTCATAATGCTAAAAATTATTGTATTCATCTGAACTATTTAACAACTTTTTTTTGGTCAAATTTAAAAATTTAATAGGATTTGGGGATACTGCGACTTGAATCCACGGTTTCGATGTGTAAGTGTGAAATCTTAACTACTATGTCACCCCATTTTGTCCTTATTTGACAATGATGAGTAGAGCCTAAAATGATGTAATTTTTCAGTTGATTTACGACTTGCTTGATAGAGAATTGTATTTAGTCTTAATGTTTTTGTAATTAAGAAAAGTGACTTGAAGGCACATACTAAACTGTTATTCTAATTTAATTTGATATTAAGAACTGTTTTTAAACAAGCTCTCAGAAAATTATAACGCTAATCTCAGAAAATTTCTAATTTTAATTGATTTCAAAGAGTTGTTCCTGATGTGAATACTGTTAAGAAATTTTTGGAGGCTAGAGGATAAAAGTACCTCGAGGCTAGAGGATAAAAGTACCTCGAGTCTGAAAATGTTGAAACTGAAGAACCGATGGAGTATTTTTCAAATATGAGGTATGCTAGAATGGGTTGAGTCCAGAACCATTAACTTACAAACCTTAAAATTGTAATCCTTGATCCCCTTCTAGTTTATCAAGCCTTAAACTTCATTCCTTCTAATTTTGACCATTTGAAAACCTATTAGGACACTCAGAAAGAAAAATAGAGTAACAGTGAACTGATATTTGTTTGTGTCCAAGAAAAAGAAAGAGAAAAGCAAGGAAAATGTGAAACTGTGAATTCCATGCATCAATCACACAATGTTAAGAGTCCATTTCTCATTAGCAAAGGGTCAAACTATAAAGGCAAACTAAACAAAAACTTCCACAACCATAAGAAACCCAGTCTGTCTCAAAAATCTTGGTGGCCCTAAACCTAACATAAAAAAGAGCTGAATTATTGGTTCTGTAAGTCAAGTTGTCATGAGAAACATGATTGCTGCAAGTACAAATCTTAGCTTGAGAAGAAAAACAAAGCAGGAGATAATTTACTTATTTGTTTTGAATCTTTTGTTGTAGATGCTTCTTTTTAACTCATGGTGGCTTGATAGTGGAACCACTACTCAGGTAATCAATACCTTGGAGGGCTTCATAAGTAAAGGAAGCTAAGTGAATGAGAGGACACAGTGATAGCCAATGGAGTTAAGAGTCCAAGTAGAGTTCCTAGAAACTATTAGATTATTTTTCTAAAATGGTGATTGTCTTGATTTAAAAAATACAATTTATGCGTTAAAACATAGTATTTATTTCAAAACTTGATGAGTTTAGATATCCTTTTAATTTTCGTGATGAAAGTTTTCAAATTTACTTTAATTTTTACATGGTTGGTGATAGTTATTTATGTCTATTGATTTATATAGATTAATTTGGTAGATAACTACACCATGAATGTTGAAAAAGTTGGCAATAAAAGTTTAGCTTAGAAGTGTTATGATACTCTAGCTTAGAAGTATTATGGTTACTTCTTTCAAGAAGTATTAAAAGGTCAAGAATATTTTGACCACATAAAGTAGGATCTTATGTGAAATTAGGTAATAATATATATATATATATATATATATATATTATTACCTAATTTCACATAAGATCCTACTTTATGTGGTCAAAATATTCTTGACCTTTTAATACTTCTTGAAAGAAGTAANAAAGTCTTGTGTCGATAAATGATTCCAACGACTGTTTTGATTCGATACTGATGTTGTCATTGAAGGGGTACTGTCTTTGAGATGTTTTGTACTTGGGCCATTCATTTTGTGGGTACTAAAATTGTGTTCAACCTAATAGTCATTTTAGAAAATGAATTTCATAACTAAAGCACAATCAATGTTACCCAAATGGGAGAATGTTAGAATTTATGTGTGGGCTACCATTGATTGTTTTTGTTTACTAAGAAAATGCACCAAATAGTAAATCTCAATTTGAAATATAGCAGGTTTTTTTACTTTGCAACGATAGACAACTTTTAATGTCACTTCATCAATTATTTAACAATAGACATTAATACTCTTGATTTTATAGAATTTTCGATTTGATTTTATTTGTAGTTTGTTTAATTTTAATATAATTTATTTAAGGAATTTGATGGTGACGTAAAATTAAGCTAAGATAGTTGATTGAATCATCGTATCTCTTAAGTATGAGAAAATAATAATATGTTAATGAAACAGATTATAGTCAATTTTTATTACATTGGATCATTATCTTCTATATGCTATTTTTCTGAAAAAATACTGAAGATATGTAGTTAATCACTGATGCTATATAATCAATCACTGATATTATATAAAAAAATCACTGATATTAAAATGTTTCAGCAATTTTCTTCTAAAAAAATTCAAAATTCATTTTTTTGTTTTTCAAGCATTAATTATCTCCATAATTTTAAGGAATGAGATATGTAGTGAATCACTAATGTTATATACAGCCCAAATTTTTTGAAAAAAAATTAAAATTAAAATTTTCTTTTTAGTTTTCCAACATTAATTATCTCTCTGTTTTTAAAGAATGAGGTATGTTGTCAATCATTGATATTATATCTAGCCCGGACATTTTTTAAATAAAAATAGGGAACTTTTTTATTTTGGGCTAAAACTCTAGAAAACCTAACATTTATCAAAACAATACCTTTATCAAAACAATACTTTAAACTTGTCTAGATCAATAATTTCACTTATTTATTTGATTTTGTGAAGCGGGTTGAATGTTAGTCTATTGTACATGACCGGTAAAGTCCAATATTACATTGATCCATAAGTGGAGTCTAGGTCCATCTCACGCTTGTATTTATTGAATGTTATTTAATAGGGTATAGAGCTTGCCACCAATGGGTTTCTTAATGGGAGGGCTCAATGAAGTTTTAACCCTAACAGGCAAATGTCTCCTCTCCTATTTGTCATAATATATCTATCTATATATATCAAAAGAGTGTATAGACTAGTGTCTTGTCTTTTTGATAGTCATAGAGGAAGATCTAGTTCCCGTTCTCTGTAGGCAAATCTAAGTACACATCATTCTTTGTTTTGATTACGGTGTTCTTGTATTTAGTATGAAATAAAGATCTAACACTCATATGTCAACTTAACTAGCGTTTAATTATAACAGTCACCTGCACGAAAAAATTGTTATAAACCAAATACGCTAAACAATTATCACTCTTTTACATTTTTTAAAGTCATCAATTTTACTCATTCATAAAATTAATAAATATTAGTTGTCACATTCTACATTATACTGTTTCTGGTTCGTGATTCTAATTCTGCATTTTAATTCTCAATTTTGAATCTAAATCTCATTCAATTGTGATGGATAAAAATTAGGTAACATCCAAATGGATGATAAAACAATTAGCGCTAAAGCTCTTTTATAAGAGAAAATCCAAATGAAATTTATTCTTTCGATTATCAAATGTCATGAAGAAGAGAAATATACGAACTTTATTTCAAACATTAAAAGATACATTTGCTTATTCATTTAATTCTAATGTGTTCTTTACCCACAATAGATGATAATCCTCGGCACAAATTTCACCCATAGGCTTAGGCATCAATGGATAACGTGGGCATAACTTTAACCCAAAATTTTTGTAGCCATTCAAAGCCCAAACCTACTTCATTTCTCATTACAAAGTAATATTTAGCATCCCATTACCTTGCTGGCCTTCAACAATGGCTTCTCCACCACATTCCCATCATTCCCTGCAAGTGCTCTGTACTTATCCTTCCTCGTAAACGCCGTGCACTCATATGACAACGTTGCAGCAATTACTCTCTGTATATAATTCGCCACCTCATGACTTGATTTTCCTGATCCACACGTCAGCTCTAATGGCAGCTTATTCAAGAATGTCACTTCGTAAGCCGGACTCGGGTTCATGAAGAAGTAAAACGGGTCCATCCCTTTCCAGCCACGTGCTGTGGTCCCATGAAACATGCTCATCCGGTTCACCATTGCCACCGGCACCAGTTGGTCTGTTAGCTCCGCGAATAGCGCTGAGAATCGTAACAGGAATGGTTCTCTGCACGTTGTCCCCTCGGGACATATAGCCAGGTCACCTTCTTCTAGAAGCTTCTTGATCATGGATGCGTCGGTGGCTCGGTCACGGCTGAGACGGACGGTCTTGATCGGCGAGATGATTTCGGAGAGGCGTGAGACAGAGTATGTGACGGCGGGGATGGGGCGGCCGAGGGAGGCAGAGAGGAAGATTGGGTCGAGGAGGGTGCGATGGGAGCAGATGAAGAGGACGCCGGAGTTGCCGGTGGACTTCTTGGGAGGCGGAGGTGGGGTGCCTTTGACAGTGATGCGGACGCCGAGAGCCATAAAGGCGTAGTAGACGAGTGGCATGGGGAGGAGTGAACCGGCGGCAATTCTTAAACATGCGAGGAGGAAGCCGATGGGGATCCAGAGAATGATGAGGAGAGCAATGAGAGGGGTTGGTTTTTGGACAAGACGGCCGTCGTGGAAGATTATGGGCTTGGGTAGCTTGTCTTGGGCCACAGCTTCCACCGCCGGCTTGGGTGGTACAATGTAGCCCTCCTGCAAATTTTCAAGTCCATTGTTTCGTTAGTAAATTCATGGTATTCTCCCTTTGATTTTTAGCACAATTTTATTTTTTCGTTGTATAAATTGATACTATATAAAATGTATAACAGTGTTGAACACTACTGTATTGTGACGATGTTGAAAAAGATTAAAAAAAACTTGGACTTGAAGATCATAAAGCTTAGTAAGCAAACCTTGCATGAAGACATGAAGGGAAAATCAGTGTGGCGATCACCGAGGCCAATCTCAGGCTGATAACCATCAAACGCTTTCTTTAAAGCCTCGGCCTTATTCTTCCCTACAAGCACTCCTTCCCCACCCACTAACCCAGTTGCTCTCCCTTTATACTTCCCTATTTCTGTCCCCAACACCATATCAGCTCCCATAAACTCCTTCAAAAACGCTTCCACCATTATCCTCGGATTAGCCGTCAATACGCAACGTCTCCCACATGCCGAAAACACCCTCCAAGACTCTGGATGAACATCACTCGCGTAAAACTTTGGCAGAACAGCACGTGCTACCGACTCAATACTTGAGACTTTGACGCCAGCAAATGTAGCAAAGATGAGAACTTGAATCCCGGCCGACTCCGACACGAAGTAGTAGAGAAGTCCCGCGATAGGGGAAGTTAAGAGCAAGAAAAGAAGCCTTAAAACCCCACCAACCTCAAATGCTATTAGGGAAAAGTAAGGGAATGAACTTCTCCCTCTTAGTAGCGTCCCGTCCATGTCCGCGACCACCGTATGCTTATCACGGCCTATCGACTCGCATTTGTCCACGGTCGGAAATTTGGTTATAGCCATTGTGAAAAGGATTTAGATGAGGAATGAAGAGGCCAGTGAGTTTTGAGTTTATGACCATTGGGGGTATTTTTTTTTGTTATATAGAGTGTGTGAGATAGAGAAAGTGACAAAAAAGAGAGATTGGATATGGTGAAAATTAAGGTTGGTGTAAAAAGAGACAAACCGGATAGGTGATTTGATTTATAAGAACAATGAAAGATTCTATTATGGTGGCGCCGAGATTTGCAAAAGAGGTTAAGATATGGGCTGTGGGGGTAATGGGATATCCAAGAGTTTGGTATTCTTGTTTGTAGAGGAGGAACCATGGTGTTTGCAACGTGCAAGGATTTCTTTCCTTGTTATGATCGTCCCATTTTGTTGTTGTTGTCTTGTTTAAAATATTTTAAGTTTGGCAAGAAAATTTACTTAATCGAAACTTCTCATTTCCTGAAAAAAGGGGGTCAGTTTTGTCACCGCCAATGAAAAAGTTTGGAACTTTCTAAGTTTCATGAATAAATAATCTCAAGCTAAAAAGATTGCTTGAAAACTCATGAGCTGATGGCTGGGTGTGGTGGATGAAACGCTGAAGGCCTTAGTTAGGTAATTCTTTAGTATCGACATGTTGCATATCATGTTGATCTAAATGTGGATCAACTCATGATACAAACCAAATAAAGTAGATAAATCTTGGTGGTAGTTTAGTACGAATTAAGTAATAATGTTAGAAAAGTTAAGTTGTTCGGAAAATTAAAAAGTTATAGAGAAAATAAGATTACCATATTTGAGTAAAGTTCTTTAGAAGGCTTCGTAAAGTTGTCAGAAAAATTATATAAAAAGAATAATAAAATTATTGATCTTTTATAGTTTTTATTTTTATTAAATTTAAATTTATTGTCAATGATTATTTATAGATTCTAATTATATAATATAATATTTTATATATTTTACTTTATGTATTAATAAATTAACTATTCTATTAACTCCAACAATAAAATCAAACCCACTATTTTTCTCGTATTATGCCAAAAAGTAAAATATAATTTTCCTTATACCGTACATATAAATTCAATGGTAAATTATTTAAAATTTAGATAGCAAAATGTATATAGATTCATTGCTGGCAATTGGTTAGAAATCCTAATAATTCATGTAGTATTTGATCTAAATTTTCTCCGATATTATGAAATTAATAATTACATAAAAATTTTCCTCTATTATATATCATAAATAAATCCGATATAATAACCGTCATTCATGTGAATACATCAAAACGTTTAATAATACACAATGATTTTCCTGGTACATACAATAAAGATGGAGAACTTCAACAAGTTTCAATTAATAGCTTGATAATATTCATTCATAATTTCATAAAATCAAGTACTCGATATATACATCATCTAATCTTTAGGAGAAGGGGAAGGAATAAAGTTTGGTAAACAATACACTAAGCTATCAAACCATCATTGGAAGCTGTCAAACAATCATTAAAGCACGTGAGAGAGCAAGATTCTTTCATAACAACCAAGCTGAGTTGGCATGAAGATGCTAGACGTTGAGTCACAAGCTCACATGGTTGAAGAAGCATTACGTGGCCCTTCATTAATGGAGAGGAAGATTGAGACAATGAAGAAGAAAGCTAGAGGGCAAGCTTCAGGTTACTGCCTTAACACTAATTATACAACATAATATTTTATATATTTTACTTTACGTATTAATAAATTAACTATTTATTAACTCCAACAATAAAATCAAATCCACTATTTTTCTCATATTATGCCAGAAAGTAAAATATATTTTTTCATTATGCCGTACATAAAACTTCAATGGCAAATTGTTTAAAATTTAGATAGCAAAAATGTATATAGATTCATTGCTGACAATTGGTTAAAAATCTTAATAATTCATGTAGTATTTGATCTAAATTTTCTCCGACATTACGAAATCAATTATTACATATAAATTTCCTCTTTTATATATCATAAACAAATCTGATATGATAACCGTCATCTATGTGAATACACCAAAGCATTTAATAATACATAACGATTTTTCTGGTACATACATTTTATTTTCCTATAAATATGTATGTTGTAGTTATCAATTCGCTCTGTTTCTGCTAGAATTGGTAGAATATTTTTGTTCCGACACAAGAACGGAACGAAATAGGGGTACAAATGTCTTTTTTATAGACGTATCATACTGAGACACTTAAAAACCCCACTGAATTTAGACTATTTTGAGCTTATCAAATCAAGCTCTAGGGGCTTGCTTTAGCCCATAAAGAGCTATATTTAGTTTGCAAACATAATTGGGATATTTACTACGAATAAAACTACTGTGTTGCTTCATGTGCACAACTTCTTGCAATTCCACATTAAGGAAGACACTATTCACATCAACTTGTTGGATATCCCACTTGAAAGTAACAACTAGGATAAGTATGATTATGATTGTCGAAGGTTTAACTATTAGACTGAAGGTATCAAAATAATCAATTCTTGATTTATGTTGAAAACCCATTTGCCACCAATCTAACTTTGTAGAGCCATCATACTTATACTTCATCCAAAACACCCATTTAATTTATTGTGAACTACATGCATATCAGGCTATGGTGGAACTAAAACCCAAGTATGATTTATTTCAAAGCCTAAAATCCTTCAAGCATGGTTCCTTTCCAAACAAGACTAGCTTAGGCAGAATGAAATCATGTAGGTTCGGTGTTAACTTCTACTGTGTTAGTGAGATAACATTTACATTTACCATTTTTAGATCTAGAAACCATAGGGTGAGTTAAGACAGAAATAAAAGAAGGAAAATGAACTGTATCAGTATGTGTTTATTTATAGACAATAATAGGTATTGAAGAACTAAGATGAGTATTGACTTGAGAACAATTAGATGTCTGATATGTTTGTTCAGGTGTTTGAGTGTTTACAATAGGTATTGAATGTGATTGAGTATTTAAAATAGGCATTGAGTTTGACATATTAGTAAAGTTACCTGATTCATTAGATGATGTTGAGAGAGGTCTTCTTGCAAGTTGGGCGATGGCAGGTAACTGCCAGCGGGGCATCGCAATGCTGGGTGTAAACAGTTGGGCGATGGCAAGCAACTGCCAGCGGCCAACACCTGGGCGCTAGGTGCTGGCATCATGCCAGTGCCCCAGCGTTGGTAATTGGCTAGCTAGATAGTAAGCCAGCTCCGCAATGCTGGCGCCATAACGTTTTCTGTGATTTTTCTCTCCTATTTGATCCATATCGAACCCTAGTGTATAAATAGAATATTTTAGGTCTTTTTGAGGACTTTTTTGGATGTGAAAGGCAGATGAGAAATTTTTTTGGAGAGGAAACAAAGATGAATCCAACCGGTAAATGGATCTCAACTTCAATTCATCCTCAAATCTAGTTTTTTCTTCTTTTTTCCTCTATGTTCACGGATATTAATAGGATATCTTCTTATTCTAGTATGTTCTAAATTTCTTATTTAGGGCTGTGACATAGCCAACCATGATTATTCATAAATTTTGGTTTTCAATTCGATAGTTATTTATTCAATATTATTGAGTGTTATAATCCGTTTGTAATGCTTGTGATCGTTTGACCAACTATTGCATGATTTTAGATTTAATTCTGAGACTGAGAAGTGATGATTAAATTTGATCTTTGTTTATACACCATTAGAATTTCATAAGTTATAGATAATTATGGATCTAGTTTAACAATTATAATTTCATGTGCTTAAGAGTTATAACTTATTGAATCTTGATAGAGTTTTGAGATTAATATTTTTCATTCATTGTTATCGATACTTGAGAAAGATTGATAATTACTTTAGAGAATTTTGCTGTTAAAAATTTGATAAACATTGATTGATTGGGTTTTAGAATTTTAAGCATGTTTGGTTTCGTGCAATCAGAATCCCTAGATCTATCTGTTCAAATTTGAATTATTTATCTTTATCAAATCTTTATCGTTTTAGTTTAATTAGAATTTTAGTTTAATTAAAACTTCCAATTTTTCATCATTCTCAATTAGAATTAAGGTCTAGTTAATTTTAATTATTAATATCAATCAATCATGTGGACGATACTCTATTTTTATAAAAATTTATTACTTGAAGACGATAGTGTACACTTGCACTATAGAAAAATCGTACAAGTTTTTGGCGCCATTGCCGGCGATTGATTTTGTTTATTAATATTATAGTCACATATCCTTAATTTTACTTTGATTCTTAATCTTTTTTATTTACAATTGTTTAGTATTTTGAATTTCAGGCATTTTTTAAGGTGTATGAGAAAATTATGAAGTGAAAATTTGACTCCTCTAAATTTGAAAATTAAGCGAACTTGTCGTCGTAATAGAAAAGAGAGGAGAGAAGCTTCTAAACAACCTTAATAAATCATGGAAGACGCTTGAGAAAATCCTAAAATGGTGAACAACTAAAATAACAGTGCAATTCGGGATTATGCTATGCTAGTGGTCAATAAGGTCGCGTCTTCCATTCAACACCTTGTTATTAATGCTAAAAATTTTGAGATTAAGCCGACTATCATTCACATGATGCAAGAAAATCAGTTCAGTGACATGCCTAATGATGATACAAATGTTCATCTAGCGACTTTCCTCGAAATAAGTCTAATGATCATTCAAGCACAATAATGTCTCAACTGATGCAACTAGGCTAAGATTATTCTCATTTTCACTTCGAGATAAGGCTAAGAGTTGGTTGAACTCTTTACCCGCTCGATCAATCACCACTTGGAATGTACTTTCTGAAAAAAAATTGGCTAAATTCTTTCCACCAGCTAAAACAGCCAAGATGAGGAACGAGATCACTACTTTTGTCCAATATCATATGAAGTCTCTTTATGAAGCTTGTGAAAGGAAAAGAGATGTTGAGAGAATGCCCACATCATGGACTCCCTAAATGGCTACAAGTCCAAATTTTCTACAATGGTTTGGGAAGTTCAACGGGGACACTAGTGGATGTAGCAGCATGAGGAGCTTTAATGGGCAAAACACATGAGGAGGCTTATGATTTGCTTGAAGAAATGATTGTTAATGCCTATCAATGGCCAATGAGCACAACGTACCGAAAAAGATTCATGGAACTCATGAAGTCGATGCTCTTACTTATCTTACTACTCAAGTAGCTACATTGTCCAAGCAATTGAGCTCTTTCACCGCCAATGCTAGTGCTATTCATGCTTCATGGGAAGTTTATAATTTGTGCGATAGAACTTATCTTAGTACTGAATGTCAAGCCGATAATCCTTTTGCTCCTTCTCAGTCAGAACATGTTAATTTTGTTGAGAATTACAGTAGGTCGAATAACCCATTGTCCAATTTTTATATCCAAGGGTAGCAAAATCACCCAAAATTCTCTTGGAATAATAGTTAGAATGTGATGAATACACTAGTTGCTACTCATATTCAATTCCAGCCTCAACAGCCTAAATTTTATTTAGAAGATGCTCTTACCCAACTCACAGTCAATATTACTCAATTTATTGCAAGAAAAGATGCTACACTTCAGAGGCAACAAATAAGTATTTAGAGTCAAGTTGCATCTATAGAATTTGGAGCTTCAAATTGGTCAATTGTTAGAAGGTTTTCTATCGAGCAACACCAAGAGGAATCCAAAAGAACAAGTAAACGCCATTACTCTTCGTAGTGACAAGGAGTTAGCAGAACCTCAGAAAGTCACTATTGAAAATTCTCAGCCAATTAAAGTAGAAGCTGAGACAATGGGTGATGATCTTGCCAAGAGCTCAGAAAAGAAGGAAGGCAAGTTTAAGTCAAAGCTCTTTCTTGATAATCCTCCACCATATGTTCCATCTATTCCATACTCTTAGCGGTTCCAAAAGTAAAAATTGATCAAGCAATTTTTTAAGTTTCTTGATGTGTTTAGGAAGCTACATATAAATATCATTTTTACCGATGCTTTGGCAAAAATGCCGAGCTATGTCAAATTTATTAGGGACATTCTCTCAAACAAGAGAAAGCTAGAGGAGTATGAGATAGTTACACTTACTGAGGAGTGTAGTGCTATCTTGCAGAATAAATTACCTCCAAAGTTAAAAGACCTTAGGAGTTTTACTATTCCTTGTACCATTGGAAATTCATATTTTAAAAAGTCTTTATGTGATATTGGGGCTAGTATTAATTTGATTCCATATTAAGTTTACAATAAGCTAGGTCTTGGAGCATCTAAGTGCATGACGATATCTTTACAGTTAGCTAATCGGTCTATGAGATATCCATTGGGGATTATTGAGAATGTTTTGGTAAAAGTGAATAAATTTATTTTCCCAACTGATTTTATTGTACTTGACATGGATGAAAACCAAGAAATTCCAATTATTCTTGGTAGATCATTCTTAGCTATGGGAAGAACTCTCATGGATGTCCAAAAAGAAGAACTTATTTTGAGATGCAAGAAGATCAAGTAACTTTCAATATCTTCAAAGCAATCAAACACCCAAAAGATATGAATAGTTGTTTGCAGGTGGATTGTGCAGGATTGGGAGAAGGTAAACCTAGACACCCACCATCTATTGAAAAACTATCAGTGTTAGACCTCTACCTTTGGTACACCTTTATGGCAGAAGCATTCACTCTGCCTGTCATTATCTCTAATTTGTTAAATGGTAAATAAGAAGATAAGTTGCTGAGGGTGTTGAGAGAGAACAAAACGCTCTTAAGCTGGTCAATTTCTGACACAAAGGGAATTCTAAAATCAGTGGACAATGGGTTAAGCCTGGATGATCATTATGTCCTTCTGAAGATATTAAAAAAACACTACCGGGAGGTAACTCAATTTTATTTCTGTTATTTCATTTTTTAGGTTTTTTTAAATTATTTTCTTTTAATTTTTTTAGTTTTGTTTTGTTTTCTTCAGGTTTTTAAATTAAAAAAAACTATGGACGACTTGGCTCATGCACCACTTTTCTCTCAGTTGGAGACCACATGAACAATGCAGAGAATGACGAGGATGATAGCTCATCATTGTTCAAGGAAGTCCTATATACTTACTCCTTTTACATATTTTCTTTTCACTGAGGATAATGAAAGTTTTTATTTTGGAGGTGGTGGGTTTAATTAAAATTTCAATTTTTTTGGCATTCTATTATAGACAACACGAACACCTATGATGAGATTGGTTTTGAATTATCAATAACTTTAGAAAAAAGTGATGAATTTGTGTATCGGTGTGTGTTTAAACTATTTATTGATTTGAATTTCACTTGAGAATCTCTACATATTGAGCACTTAGCCTTGAGCGTTTGATTATCTTTTTGCTTAGAGAAGGTTTATGTGACTTAAAAAATCACTATGATCTCGTAAGAACTCTAGATCCAATTTGATTTTTGTTCGAGGTGAAATTCTAGGCTACGCTTCACTTAGGACATGATTTAGGTCATCTTTGGACCGTTTGAGATTTTCAAGCCAACCTGTGCATAATTATTTTCCTAATTATCCCTGTTGAGCCTAAATAGCATTTTTTATCACCCATGACAATTTCACAATCATATAAAAAGTTTTCCCTATTAACCCTTTTTACTGATTGTATCTAGATGTTCTAGGAAAATACTTGAAACTCGGACAATCTGGGTGGATGGGAGGAGTTTCAATATAAAAAATTGTGAAGAAGTTAGATTTCATAGCCTCTTGGACTTGAGTGACTAAGCTTAAAGAGGTGTCTTAAAACCTAATACCCTAAGACTAACTGGTTAAGGAGCTGGTAGCTGAAAGCTCATTAAGGAAATGAGAAGCTTAAGGAAATAAAATTAAAAAAAATGGTTGAGCATGGTTGATAATTCAAGAGATGGAATGACAAGTTTAGTGGTGTTACAAGAAAAATTGAGTTAAGCTCGTTGATTCCTAGAATACATGTGTGACTATGGGTAAATATTGAGCTAAAATAATATCATTTATCCTACCTTACACCCTAGCCATACAATACAAGCCTGCAAAAGTCCTAATGATCCAAAGTGTTGTGGTTTGCCTACATTAGTGGAGAGTGACATGAAAAATTGACCAATGGAGCTCTAATCTATTTATAGATTAATGGATTTGCTTCTGTAAGACTTGGTTGCATAAACTCATTTGAGATAAAGAAATTGGTCAACTTAAGGTAACACACATACACACTTGGGATTTTACAAAGTGTAATGTAAGTTGGTGTTGGTGTTGAAATTCTATATGATCACAATTCAAAAAAAAATCTTGGGTTCTCGCCATTTTGAAATCTTTGAGGCATGTTTAGGTAGTCAAAACTTTTCATCACTTGATCCATAATTTTGCTAAATTAGAGTTTAATATTTCTTTATTTAATTTTTTTATTTTGTTTTGCTCGAGGACTAGCAAAAAGTTAAGTTTGAGGGCATTTGATGAGTGTGTTTCACACTCATTTTTTAATTCATCTTAATTTTAATTTTATTGGTTCTTTTAGAGTTATTATTTGATTTTTATTTTTGTAGGTAAAATATTCTTGTGCATTTGGGTTAATTTTCAAAGACTTGGAAGGTAAAAATATTCTTGTGCTACCAGCTGCTAGCACCTAGGAGCTAGGCGCTGGCATGATTCCAGCATCCCAGCGCTGGCTTCCCATCACCCCAGCGTCGCTTCCCAGCGTTGGTCGCTGGCTAGCTAGGTAGTAAGCTAGCGCCGCGACGCTGGCTTCCAGCATCGCGACTTTGGAGCGATAACTTTTTTTGTGATTTTTCTCTCATATTTTATCCTTATCGAACTCTAGTGTATAAATATAATATTTTAGGTCTTTCAGAGGACTTTTTGTACATGAGAGCAAAGGAGAAAGATTTTTGGAGAGGAAACAAAGACGATTCCAATCGGGAGATGTATCTCAACTTCAATTCATCCTCAAATCTAGTTTTTTCTTCTTTTTTCCTCTATGTTCAGGAATATTATTAGGATATCTTTTTGTTTTAGTATGTTCTAAATTTCTTATCTAGGGCTACGACTAGCCAACCATGATTATTCATAAATTTTGATTTTCAATTCAATCGATGTTTATTCAGTATTATTGAGTGTTAAAATCCGTTCTTAACGCTTATGATCGTCTAGTCAATTATTGCATGATTTTGGATTTAATTCTGAGACTAAGAAGTGATGATTAAATTTGATCTTTGTTTATAACACCATTAGAATTTCATAAGTTAAAAATAATTATGAATCTAGTGTAACAATTATAATTTCTTGTGCTTATGAGTTTAAACTTTTTGAATCTTCACAGAGATGTGAGATTAGTATTTTTGATTCATTGTTATCAATGCTTGAGAAAGATTGATAATTATTTTAAAGAATTTCTCTGTCAATAATTTGATAAACATTGATTGATTCAGTTTTAGAATTTTGAGCATGATTAGTTTCGTGAAATCAAAATTTCTAGATCTTTTATCTATTCTAATTTGAATTATTTATCTTTATCAAATCTTTATCGTTTTAGTTTAATTAGAATTTTAGTTTAATTAGAACTCTCAATTTTTCATCATTCTCAATTAAAATTAAGGTCTAGTTAATTTCAATTATTAATATCAATCATTCATGTGAACGATACTTTATTTTTATAGAAATTTATTACTTGATTATAATAGTGTACACTTGCATTATAGACAAATTGCAACAGCAGGACTGTTAAAAAATTGTTGATTGCTTGTATCATATGGAACTTCAAGAAAATGAAGTAGAGACCAAGAATTTTGATTGATTGCATTTGACTGAGAGGAAAGAGGTTTGGAGCATAAAATCTGATATGGGAATTTAGACTCATTAAGAGCTATACTATTGACTATATAAATTTTACCATAAATAGGTTCAAGACACCTATAACCTCTGTGACATTCACAATATACAATAAACTCATGCTTAGTAGTATGAAAGTCAACTTTGTGGGCATTATAGGTTCTCAGATAAGGGAAACAAGAACAACCAAAGGCTATAAGAGACTGAAAAATAGGTTTATGACGTAAAGTTTTTCATGAGGTGATTGTTGGTAAAAAAAAACTATTCCAGAATGTCTGTTTATGATATGAATAGCATTATGAAATGCTTCCCACCAGTATTTCAATGGCATCTTAGACTGTGCAAACAAGGTTAAACCCGTTTCTACTACACGTCTATGCTTTCTCTCAACTTTCTCATTTTGTTGATACATATAGGGCAAGGGTGTCTAAACATGAAACCTAGTTCTTTTAGAATTGATCAAGGACTTCTAAACTCCTCTAAGTGTGTTTGAAGAGATTTGACTTTGGTTTCAAACTATCTTTCTACCAGAGTTGTGATTTGAATAAAAATAGTTTTGGTTTCAGACTTCAGTTTTAATGCATAAAGCCATGCACACCTACTGTAATCATAAAAAAGAATGGTATTTGAACCCTTTTATAGATGATAATGGAGCTGGTCCCCAAATATCTCAGTGTATAAGTTCATGAGGTTTAGATGTATCTCTTGAAGAAGGAGGAAATTCTTGGTTAATCAACATTTCCAGCTATTGCATCCATATTTTGAGTTATATTTATAGTTGTTGCTTCGACATTATCACTTGTGGAAGCCATGAACACCTTTCAAGAATTTTGAAGAGAACTTCGAGAGAAAGAAGATATTTAAGCAGTAATGGCTATGATATCATGTAATAGATACAGAAGACGAGAGAATAAAGAAGACTTGCTATATAATTCTTTCTCATTAACTTGCTATGGAAAATTACAAGACAATATTTATACAATACTTGAATAATAGTAAATAGGCTAACTAATAGACTTAACTTTTCTCACATCAAAAGTCTGATGTAAATGCTTGGCATAGAAGGTTTGGTCACCCTTCAAATATTATTCTAAAAAATGTACTCAGTGATGTAAATGTTGACATATGTTCAATAAATAATATTCCTCTCTCTGATGCTTGTCAATTTGAAAAGTTACATCTGTGTAGTTTTCCTCATTCTTTAAGTCATACATCTAAATCCTTGGAACTTATACACTAAGATATTTGGGAACCAGCTCCCCTGTCATCTATATCATGGTTCAAATACTATATAAGCTTTGTTGATTATTACACTAGATATACATTGATCTATCCATTAAAATTGAAATCTAAAACCAAAACTATTTTTATTCAGTTCATAGCTCTAGTAGAAAGATTGTTTAAAACTAAAGTCAAATTTGTTCAAATAGAATGGGGGCGAGTTCAGATGTTTTTTACCAATTCTAAAAGAACTACGTATCATAATTTAGACACCCTTGCCCTATATGCACCAACAAAATGGGAGAGTCTAGAGAAAGCATAGATACATAGTAGAGATGGGTTTAACATTACTTGCACAATCTAAAATGCCATTGAAATACTGGTGGGAAGCATTTTATATTGCTCTTTATATCATAAACAGACTTCCTAAATAATTCTCACCTACAATCACCTGATGAAAATTTTTACTAGCATAACTTGTTTTTCAATCTTTTAAAGCCTTTAGTTGCTCTTGTTTCCCTTACTTGAGAAAGCCCTGCAAGAGGACCTCGCTTAACATCATCTGATGAAGCAAGTAAGTTTACTAATATGGAAAATTCAATTCCTATTTTAAATAATCAATCACATTCAATACTTGTTGTAAACACTTAAACACCTGAACAAATAGATCATACACCTAATTCTTCTCAAGTTAATACTCATCCTAGTTCTTCAATACCTATTTCTGTCTCTGAACAAACACATAATAATATAGGTCATTTTCCTTCTTCTATTCCCATCTCAACTAACCCTATGGTTAGTAGATCTAAAAGTGGTATCTATAAACCTAAATGTTATATCACATACATAGTAGAAGTTAACACCAAGGTTGTCAGAATCGTGATCCTATCAAGGATCGTGGAGAGGTCTCATGAATCAGATCATAGGATCAAATCGTAGATCATAAGATCTTACTATACACTAGTAATATTATGAAAAAAAATAATTTATCAAACTGCATATTAAAATTCTTGAATATAGTTAATTATTAATGGTAAATTTAAATTTCACTATTTTTACTAAGTGTAATTTAAATAAATAAATAACAACCTAGAAATTGAATAGATTAAATGACCTTTATATTATTTTCTTATGAATACCTTCAAAATTATGGTTAGTGGGATCATAAGTTCGTAGTAGGATCGTAAGTTCCTACCAAAGATAAAAAATATAATAGGATTGTAAAATCCTCCCAATTCAAGATTCTACCTATGAATCGGATCGTGTGGGTTAAATTATAAGATCCTACATTCCAGATCAGGAGTTTAACAATCATGGTTAACCCTACATACATCAGTTCATTCTGCCTTAGCTAATCCTGTTTGGAAAGCAGCCATGCTTGAATAATTTCAGGCTTTGCAAAGAAATCAAACTTAGTTCATAGTTTCACAAAAGCTTGATATACATGTTGTTGATGATAAATGGATGTTTAGGGTGAAGTATAAGTCTGATGACTCTGTTAGCAAGTACAAAGCTAGATTGATGGCAAAGAGTTTTCAACAAAAACCAGGAATTGATCATTTTGAGACTTTTAGTCCAGTAAACCTTATACAATCAGAATCAAACTTACCCTAGTTGTTACATTTAACTAGGACATCCAACAAGTTGATGTGACTAATGCTATCTTTAAAAGAGATTTATAAGAAGTTGTGTACATGTAACAACCTAGTGATTTTTTTATTGATAGTAAATATCCCAAATATATTTACAAACTGTATAGAGCTCTTTATGGACTAAAGTAAGCCCATAGAGTTTGGTTTGATAACCTCAAAATAGTTTTAGTTCAATGGGGGTATTTAAGGGTCTCAATCTGATAGATCTATGTTCTTTCACACATCTGCTAATCAAATTATCTTACTTTTGATTTATGTGGATGATATTTTAATTAATGGCATCGGCAACAACAATAATTTGATTAAAAAGTTTATCTAAGATCTAAATAGAAAGTTTGCATTGAAGACTCTTGGTTCCACGTGCTTCAAATCTAGTATTTCACTCCAAAGCCAAGCATATAAATATTGAAGTACACTTTATAAGGGAGAAGATAATAGCTAGCAGCTCACTGTTAAATACATCTCCCATAATGCTCAACATGTAGACATACTTACTAAACGTCTTCCACAGTCAAAGTTTGATTTTCTCAGAGATAAGCTCAATATTTTTTCATCTCCCTTCATTTTGATGGGGAATGTTAGTGAAAGGCAGTATAACAGTTAGTCTACTAACTAACTATGAGGAGAGTTAAGTCACTTAGTTGGTTAGCCTATTTACTGTAATTCAAGTCTTGTATAAATACTATCTTCTAATCTTTTCATAGCAAGTTACTAAGAAAGAGTTATAGAGCAAGTTTTATTTATTCTCTCTTCTATGTATTGTTTACAATCCATTTAGATGGAGTCTTATAAGGAATAAGACTTTGTAAAATGACAGTGGAATCGTGGTAGTCATAACCACAATGCAAACTAATAAAAAAACAGATCACTCAACTATGACATGAATGTATGTCTTACAAAACATGATTGTTATATTATACTAGTGCTTTCCATAAAGCTACATAGCAATTATCTTTGCAAGTAGTTATTGTTGGACTCACAGCGCGCGCAGCGGAGAGGGTGGCTTTCGAAACTTTTATTGATTGGAAAACAATCACGACGCCATATATCGACGCCATATATCTCAAAAAATAATTTCGTGAAAAACTATTTTTCACACGGATCCATTATATATCTATACATTAAATTAATATAAATTTAAAGAAAAGAATTTTACCTCTTGAAGTCTATGAAGCGTACTCGCTATCTTCTAGTAACAACAACGAACGTTCGATTTCACAATGAACAATCTTCCAAATCAATCTTCAAATACAATAGGACGTGTGTGAGTACGTAAAATGAATCAAGAATAATTTTCTATCCCTAGATGTACTCAACACATGAGATCTAGATATTTAGAGAAGGACTTTTGAGACATAAATCTCAGCGAGAATTAAGAATTCGTAGAGCTTTGATTAATTGATTAGTCAGTCAGTTATCGAATAATGAGGCCAATAGAATATTATATATATATATATATATATATATATATACACATATATATTCTAGGTCAAGGCTCATTAGGTTTAGATAAAATAATAAATTTTTTTACAAAGGTGCTACTACAATGGGACCCACTATAGTATGCGCCACACAGCAATGTCGTGCCACTGCAGTGTCTCGTGCCAATCTCTTATTCAAAATCAGTGATTGACATGTGGCGGTCCGGTATGTCACATGGCAACTTTCAAATTTACTATTTAATCAGATAAATATCTATGTATTATTTCAATTATCATAAATATCAGTTAATTCAAAATTAATTTATCTAATACAAACCTAACAACCAATTTATCTGTTAAATCATAATTAACTAATCAGTTGATTCAATATTAAATTATTATCTCATAATCATCTAAAACTATTTAATTTTATAAATCAAATATACTGTCCCATCATCTATTAATTCATAACTAATCGATATATAGTTAATTAATTGTAATATTGGAAGACTATAATAATTAATTGATAATACATAATTATCTCATAAATATATATTTGCCCCGAAAGCTTAATTCTTTTTGCAAGCTAGTCTTTTTCTTATACTTTGAAACATTCACACACTAGACTATGTAGTACATATGTGACTTGGGGACCATAGACACATAATTCTAAGCTTCAATTAATTAAACTCTTTAATTAAATAATTACATTTATTAATTTCATTATTAGTCCACTATAATTATAGAATTTTACTCTTAGTAATTACAAAATATATTTACAGAGTAATCTCGTGCAGTCTATTGATATAATCACTTCATATAGTTCTGTCCTCCGATTATTGATTCGTAAATTAGAGACGGTCAAAATTACCATTTTACCCTTCTAATTACCTCTTGATCCTTAAGTACCATGAATTCACTAGTGAACGGTCAATTTTTAATCGTATTATAAATTTGAACTCAATAATCATTCAATTATAGAATTAACACTTAAGTGAATCAATATACAATCCGTTCGAGAAGATTAGATTTCAAATCTTGTAAGATCATGTTCCCAGCAATTCATGTCACTGAATCTCCAAAATAAGACTCACTAGCCTGTTTTACAAACAAACCTTAACGAGTGAATCAAAAGATCAAGTAGACATGTATAGGAGTTCATGACTGCACATAATTTAGGCTGACCTACATATGATCATCTGATTGATGTGTATTAAATATTTATGATAAATAGTAAGTTAATAAAGATATTAATTCACATAAGGTCTGTCATAGATCATCTAATTATATAAAGTACATTCACTAAGATGTATATTAATGTCAGCGATCCGAATTTAGATCACATGCACTCAAAATACTTAGCGAACCGACTAGCAATTATTCATTAAAGATTTCATACTTTAATATATGGCGGACTATTTTATTCATTATCTATGATCTTAATTTTTTCGTACTAATACAAGATCATAATATTATTAATGAATATGAAATTTTCAGATATTTATACAAATTATGCAATAATAATTCAGAAAAGATAATTATAAGATAAATGTATTTTTCTTAATTTATGAATTAAATGTCTTTACACATGTTTTAAAGACATTATGCCCAACAATCTCCCACTTACCCTAAACCAAATGAGACATCTCTCTCAACCCCATATTCCGGACATGACCCTCAAATGAATTCGCAGGAAGTATCTCTGTAAAAGGGTCAGCCAGGTTATGATCTAACGTTATCTTTATAACATTCACATCTCCTCGGTGTACGATCCAGACGTCAACTTTCGACTATCCTTATCTGATTCAGAATCAGTATATCCAGTGAAGTTCAAGTCTCCACTTGAATAAACAAGCATATAATTTCTCATTCTCTAGAGATACTTGAGAATGTGCTTTACCATAATCAAGTGTACAAAACTAGGATTTGATTGATAACGACTGACAATTCCCGCTACATAACAGATGTTCAGACTCGTACACAATATGGCATACATGAGACTCTAGACTGGTGATGCATAAGGAACCTTTATCATATCATTTTCTTCCTGAGGTGTCATAGGACACTGCTTCTTGGGAACAACAATTCCATGTCTGGTAGATCATTGACCTTTCTTGGAATTTTCCATAGAGAATAATTCTAGCACTTTATCAATATAAGGCGCGTGAGAAAGTGTCAAGAGCTTGTTCTTCCTATCCCTTGGGATTTAGATGCTTAGAACATAGCTCGTTTCTCCCAAATCATTCATTTGGAATTTGTCAGCTAACCACTTCTTTACTTTTGCGTAAATAATTAAGAAAACCACTTTCTTATTTTTTTATGTATTTATAAACACAAGCTTTGTCAACTTCTTGTTCGAAGCCATATGATTTAATAGTTTCATCAAACGTAAGATTTCAAGATCTTGATGCTTGCTTCAATCCATAAACGGATTTAAGCAACTGCATACTTTCTGATCTTTTCTCTTTTTCACAAACTCTTCTGGTTGCATCATATAAATGCTTTTTGTAGAGAGCCATAAAGAAAGGTTGTCTTGACATTCATTTACTATATTTCATAGTCTAAACTAGCGGCTATAGATAAAAGTTTGTGAATGGATTTTAGCATGGCTATGTGAGAGAATGTCTTTTCATAATCGACTCATTCCCCTTGAATATAGCCCTTGGCTATGAGTCGTGCCTTGAAAGTCTCTACTTTCCATCTACATCTCTTTTCTTCTTGAAGATCTATTTACATCCAATGGACTTGACTTCATCAGGTGGATCTATAAGTTTCCAAACAAAATTTGAATATATCGATTCCATTTCTTGGTTCATGGCATCTTGCCATTTATCATTTTTAGGATCATCCATTACCTCTCTAAAAGTTAATTGATCATCCTTATCAGTGTCTGACACTAGGACATGTGCCTCGTGTTCATAGTGAATGGATTGTTTTACAACCCACCTACTAAAATGTTGCACTGGAGTTTCCTCAACAAGAACAATGGTTATTATGGTTTGTCGTTTATCACCTAATGATGAAGATGGTCTGATCTCATCAGATGTGAGTTCCTCAAGAACTACTTTGCTCTGAGGTTTATAGTTTACCATATAATTGTGTTCAAGGAAAGTAGTATTTGTCGATACACACTTTTTGATCCTTGTGACTATAAAAGTAACCTCCTCTTGTCTTTGGAGCATAGCCAACAAATATACACACTTTAGAGCTCGAGTCTAAATTTCCAGTCTTAGGTCTAAGTGTTGTAATATATCCATAAAGTAGCGTGTAATAACTATTTATTTGTATTTAATTATTTCTCACATATTAGTATTATTGAATTCTTATGAATAAATTGAAAATTTTATTTTAAATTAAAGTGTGTTTATAAATTACTTAAGCCCTGAAACTTTCATTAACAAATGAAGAATGAAGACATAGGCGTCTCCAAAACTCTTCTGAGAAAGTTCAGAATGATATTCACAGTCTTAGGATCGACTGGGAAATCAAATTCAATTACGACTGTTAGGTTGAACCAATGTATGTCAATCTTGGGGCATCTGAGTGCAGACTCAAATAGTTAACCTAAACATGCCATGAACATGTTGAATAGACTGGTAACAAATTAGTTTAGAGCCTAAAATCGTTTACCAGGCTCTAAATCTAATTGTTACACCTTAAGGGTATTTTTATAATTACTTTAATCCTGAGGTGAATACGTAGCTTGACTTAGATAGTTGAAATCTTTGACATGTCAAATGAGTGAGTTCGACTTGGCGGCCAATACCTCGACTGTTGGGATTGTAATTCAATTAAGTTGGAATTACATGATTCACAGATATGAAAATTAGTGGTTTGATTACGAAAGCAACCATATCACATTATGCTTTATTTATGGGTGTGTGAATAAATTAACCTGGCCAAGTATTCAATGAATTGAGTCATTGATTAAGAGTTATGGATTGTACGAGACAATTCACTATTATGTCTTTTTTATTCACAGTCAATAAAAGAGTTAAAGAAATAATAAGTAAAATGGTAATTTTACATCCCCGCACTGATATTCACGATAGATATTATGTTAAAATATTCTATGGACTATGAAAATAAAAGGTTTTATTTACACCAACATAAAATGTAGCGTACATGAATCGAGAGTTGATTCAGCATCGAACCTATAATGGAGTCGTAAGATGTCAAGATTAAATAGGTTGGTAATTTATGGAGATAAATTATCTGGGTATTTGAATCCTTAGCGTTGTTCATGTGGGTATATTTGATCTCAGAATAGCTCATGATAACAGGAATAGAGAAACGAAGTAAATTGAATCAAAATGTGTTTTGGTGCCAAGGCATATTTCCTACACCTATATGTGGGGTGATGTCACTTAATTAGTTAAGTTTGATTACATGTATTGAAATGAATTAATTTATTATTTTTAATTAATGGATAGTTAGTAGAAAAAATAAATTAATTAATTAATTCATAATGATCAATTAATTTATCAATTAGATTGATGAATCTTGATGCAACTCAAACTCTGGGGAATATTACAATTTTTGATAATTATGAATATATGAGGTGAATTTTCATAAATTTAAAAATATATGGGTATATTTATAAATATCAAAAATTATATTTTATCAATATCTAATAGCAATCTGATTGCAGATAGATCTTGAATAAGTTACAGTTGCTTGTTAAAAAAGAAAAAGGAGAAAAATTTCCCCTCCCTCTTTATTGCCGCTGAAAATTATATTGAAGGAGAAAATTTTTAATTTTTCTTCTTCAATCGTTTTGAGAGCCCACACTCAAATTCCTACACAAAATTCTCGTGAAATATATTTCTGATATTAACGGGTGGTTGTGGTGGACGAAATTTACAAATTATTCTTGGAGCTCAACTGCGTGATTCAGATCCCGAAGCTTGAAGAACACGAAGAACGCTCAAAGGAATTCTGCCAATTTAGAAATTATCTGATAAAACGATTAAATAAAAAAAATTGTTTCTAAACGTATCTTCTCGTTTAATTTCATATATGCATAATTGTACCTTGTTTGGTTTTAAGTTATTTAATTTGATTAATTGGAAAAAAAATTGGTATTCCGCCGACGAACCGTTCCGACGACTATACATCAAATTTTGAATGTGTTATGTGATTTGATCCCTAACTATTGGCTCTAGACATGTTTATTTCAATTTAGAAATGATGTACGCCGGATTTGAGGCATAGGATTTTATGTAATTTATTTTGTTGCAAAAGTTATAATTTTATAAATTTGATGTATAGTCGTCGTCGCCTCGATACCATCACTGAAAATCGCTCAAAACTGCCACCGAGAAGTCGTCCGATAGCCACCGAGAAGTCACCGAAAAGTGACTGTTCACGCGGAATTACGGTTCACAGTGAATTTATTGTTCATAACATAATTACTATTCACGTCAGAATTACTGTTCGCGCTATAGTTACTGTTCTGGCAGTCACAGTACTGTTTTGGTGCCCGTCGCTGCCGCTGTCCACTCCCATGCCCTATAAGGTGACTAAATTTTGTGAAACCCTATGCGATAATGATTAGGATTTAGGAAGCCTTGTTATGTTTCGTTATAACTCTTATCCAATTTTTTTTTATCTTTTAAATTTTGAATTTTAAATCTTAAATCTTAAACGGATAAAAGATAATTTTAAATTTAAAGATAATTGTCTATTTTATCTTTTTATCTTTTGAATTTTGAATTCAAAAGATTATTATCAATGTTATATTTTTTATCTTTTTTTTGTTTTTAAGAAAAAAATGAGGATAATTAATGAGATTATTTAATTAGAAAAATAGTTTTTCTTAATTAAAGGGTTTAATCAAAATTTAAATTTTGAATTTTTGAAATTTAATGTTTGAGTTTTGAATTTAAAATTTCAATTTTGAAATTAAAATTTGAATTTAAAATGAGAATGAAATTTTGTAAAGAGTTACAAAGTGGTGGGACAACCTGAAGGACAAATAGATAATTACAGACGCCATGAAGATTTGTAAATTAATTTGTAATTTATTATTCTTTTTGATCATGCATCATCATATAACATGACATATAGAACTAGAGATATGTCAATATCAAATTGCCATGTAACATGTACATGCATCATTGTATATTAATTATAATGGTTATTATTTGGTTACAATACAAAATTTATAATGGTGTTGATTTTAAATTGGGATTTAAAATTAAATAAAGGATTTATAAATTTCATCAGTTTTTCAAATTAATACAAGTTATGTTTTGAAAAACAACAAAAAATCTAAAGTTTTTTTTCAAAAACTAAGTGGGAGGGTCGTTTATGTTGAAACATTCCCAAGGTCTCCAACGCGAACTTGATCGTGCCACATGGAATGGTTTAGAACCGCCCATAGCGGTCCTCTCTTTAGTGGGAGAAACTTTTGAGTTGTGTCGCTTTGAGTCATCGAGTTGCTTGAAAAGTTAAGACTTCTAAAGGAAGTGGTGGGATAGGGTCGTCCCATAAACGGACTGTTAGTCCATGGCAACCTTTATGAGTCGATGCGTTGGTTAAATACTTAGACTAAAGTACATTAGAATCCCCATTTAGAGGCTATTCAATGGGGCCAAGGTGGTAAAAATCATTGGTGATTGGTTAAGCTAGATATAGAGACATTTGAGCGCTAACCAAACGAGAAGAGTCTCGATGCGATAGGAGATAGTTTGGGCTTCATCCCTCGAGGAGACAAACTATAATTTTTTATTGTAATATCATGGAGGAAATACTTTTTATGGATTTTTAAATATTTAAATAGTTGCATTATGCTTCATACTTTCCTAAACGATTGAGCATTTATTTCCCATTTCTGAACTATTCTTAACGCAAAAAAAATTTACTGGTAAAAAATATTTTGATTGGAAACGAAATCTTGATATAGTGCTAACGGTAGAAAAGCACAAGTTCGTGCTCACTACCCCTTATCCCCTTGAGCCTATTGCTGAATTGACTCAAGAGGAAAAAGATGCTTATACTTCTCGGCTGCGTTATGATGATATCGTCAGATGTTACATCTTGGCATCTGTGAGCAATGTCTTGCCACAACAACATCAGAACTTTGAGACCGTCGATGATATGATGTTGAACATCACTGAAATGTTTGGAGATCACGGTCGTCAAACCAGACAGACAGTTGTACGCAACTTCATGAACTATAGGATAGAACTTGGAACCCCTGTTAGAGAACATGTGATGCTGATCATAAGTTATTAGAATAAGATGGAGATCATGGGTGCTTAGGTTGATGGCGATACTTGGGTGGATATGATCCTAGAGACTTTGCCTAATACCTTTTAGAACTTCAAGCTTAATAATTTGATAAATAAGCTGAAGTACTCTCTTCCTGTGCTCATGAAGGAGCTGCAAGCTATTAGGACTCTGTTTCTGAAGGGCAAGATGAAGTTTAGAGAGGCTAACTTTACTAAATAAAGCCTTCCACCTCTGGCTTTAAGAAGAAACAAAGAAAATGCCAAGGAAGGTGAAGAAGCAGAAGCCAACAGCTGCCAAAGGCGAGAGCACCGCGAGCATAGACAAGTGTCATCACTGTGAAGCTGCTGGTCATTGGAAACGCAACTGCCCAGAGTATCTTAAAAGGTTGGGATCTAAAGGTATAGTAATGGTTATTGAGGCCTATTATGTAGCTGACTCTACTTTTTTTCAGATTATAGACTCTGCAGCTACTAGCCATATTTGTTACTCTCTGCAAGGGGTTCAGAGAAGTTGGAAGGCTTGAGAGGGCGAGTACAACTTCTACTAGGGAAATGGAGCACTGGTATCGGTTGTATCTGTGAGAACTTTTAACTTATTTTTTGAGAAATATTTTATTATTTTACTTCATGTTTATGGTATCCATTTTTTTGGAAAGAATCTTATTTCTATTGGTGCATTAATTGAGCAAGGATTTGATCTTAAAATCATTGATAAAGATATTGGTATTTAGAAATGAATGCTTAATTATTTTTGCACGCATGTTTAATAAATTGTTTCACGTGAAACCAATAGTTCCAATGATATGTGACACTGAAGTGAATAATGATTCACAAATGGATAGTAAAAGCTTGAAGTATGACCCACCCGATCTAACCTATCTATGGCACTTACGCCTTGGACATATTAGCATGGACATGATTAAAAGACTTGTGAAGGATGGTCCTGTACAAACTTTAAGTGTGGGATTACTACCCATATGTAAATCTTGTATTAAAGGTAAAATGACCAAGAGATATTTTTCAGCAAAAGCTAAAAGAGCCACTCAATGCCTTGAACTCATACATATTGATGTATGTGGGCCATTGAATATCAGAGAAAGAGGAGGTTATGAATACTTCGTAACCTTCACTGATGACTACTCACATTTTGGTCATGTTTATCTAATGCGTCAAAAGTCTGAAACATTTAAATAGTTCAAAGAGTATAAGGCCTTGGTTGAAAAACAAATCAAAACGCTATGATCCTATCATAGTAGAGAGTATTTGTTAGGAGAGTTCGAAGACTTTCTTAAGAAAGAATGTATTCTTTGTCAACTTACAACACCTGGTACGCCATAGCAAAATGGTGTGTCAGAGAGAAGTAATCGAACTGTGTTGATATGATTAGATCTATGATGAGTTACTCATCCATCCCAGATTCCTTCTAGGGATATGCCTTGGAATTAACGGTATATATTCTGAACCAAGTTTCGTCGAAGACGATGCCTGGTACACCATATGAACGATGGTATAGATGAAAGTCATCTATTAACCATTTTAAAACATGGGGGGCTAAGCATATGTTCTAAAATCGAAGACAGACAAGTCAACCAGTCATTTAGAATTATGCATGTTCGTATGATATCCTAAAAGAATGAATGGGTACATCTTCAATAGTACGACTGACTAGAAAATAGTTGTTAGCCTGAATGCCCATTTTCTTGAAGAAGATTACATTAAAAAAGTATAGCCGAGAAGCACAGTTGTGTTAGAGGAATTATTGAATGGGAGGACACTGACTCCCCAATTAGAAATTATTTCTAATTCAATGATGAAAGAATCACGAGAGGAGCCAGAGCCTATGGAGCCTCGATGTGTTGGGAAGGTTGTGAGATAACTTGATAGGTATATGTCCTATGAAGAAGCTTTGGCGGCTGTCTCATATAAGGACCTAAATGAACGTGTCTCCTACTCAGAGGCCGCGGCAAGTCCTGAAGCAAACTTATGGCAAGAAACCATGAACTTTGAGATACATTCAATGTACTCAAATAGAGTCTGGAAGCTTGTAGATCCTCCTGAAGGGGTAAAACTCGTAGGATGCAAATGAATCTATAAGAAGAAAGGAGGCCAGGATGAGAATGTAGAAACATTCAAAGCTAGGCTAGTGGCCAAGGGTTACACCCAAAAGGAAGGTATAGACTACGTGGATACCTTCTCACCGGTGGCCATGCTTAAATCTACATGAATCCTTTTGTCCATTGTTGCTGCTCTTGATTATGAAATTTGGCAAATGGACGTCAATACTGCTTTTCTGAATGGAAAATCTTGACGGGTTCATGAGAAAGGCCAAGAGGGAAAAGTTTACAAACTGCAGAAGTCCATTTATGAACTTAAGCGAGCGTCACGATCGTGGAATATTAGATTCGATGAAACTGTTAAAACTATGGTTTTGAACAGTTAGTAAATGAGTCATGTGTGTATAAGCTGATAATGAAGGGAATGTGGTTTTTCCAATCTTGTACAAGATGATATTCTACTCATTGGGACTGATGTAGGAAAATTATCTGATGTCAAGATTTGACTTGTAAAGCAATTTGATATGAAGGATTTTGGAGAAGCTGCATTTGTCTTAGGTATGCAGATCTTTTGAGATAAGAAGAACAATAATTAGCACTGTCTCAAGCATCTTATATTGATAAGGTGTTGGATCGCTTCAGTATGTAAAACTCCAAAAAAGGATTTCTTCCTTTTAGACACGGAGTCAGCCTCTCCAAGGAGCAACCTCCTAAGACTCCTCAAGAAGAGGAAAACATGAGAATGATTCCCTATGCCTCACTCATAGGAAGTCTCATGTATGTGATGCTTTGCACTAGGCCACACATTTTCTATGGCGTAGGTGTTATGAGTCGTTTCCAATCTAATCTTAGAATTAAGCATTGGAATGCCATCAACATATCCTTAAGTATCTGAGGAGAACAAGGAACATGCTTATATATTCAGGTACTAACCTGAATATAATGGGTATACTGATTCTGATTTTCAAGCAGACAAGGATTTTAGGGGGCCCACTTCAGGATCGGTGTTCATCCTAAACGGTGGAGCAGTGGTATGGAGAAGTATCAAACAATCTTGAATTACTGATTTTACCATGGAAGCTGAATATGTGATAGCTTATGAAGGTGCAAAGGAGGTTGTATGGCTTAGGAAGTTCTTAAAGACTCTGGAAGTTTTTCTAGACGCTGACGGACCCATGACACTATATTGTGATAATAGTGGGGTTGTAGCGAATTCTAAGGAATCAAGAAGTCATAAGAGATCCAAACATATAGAACGTAAATATTACCTAATTAGAGAAATTGTTCAGCGTGGAGACGTTGTGGTTATGCATATTTCGTCGGTCAATAACCTGGCAGATCCATTCACGAAGACTTAAGCAGTAAAGTTTTTTATGGTCATCTGGAGGGCTCGGGGATAAGAGATTGTACACGCCTACCTTAATCCAAGTGGGAGATTGTTAGAATATGTCCATAAAGTAGCGTGTAATAACTATTTATTTTTATTTAGTTATTTATTAGACATTAGTATTATTGAATTCTTATGAATAAATTGAAAGTTTTATTTTAAATTAAATTGGTTTTATTTTAAGAGTGAAGACAGAGGCATCTCCAGACGAACTCTTCTGAGAAAGTTCAGAACGATATTCACAGCTTGGGATCGAGTAGGTAATCGAATCCGATTACGACTGTTAGGTTGAACCAATGGATGTCAGTCTTAGGGAATGGGAGAGGAGACTCAAACGGTTATCCTAGACATGTTATGAACATGTTGAATAGATTGGTAACAAATTAGTTTAGATCCCAAACTCATTTACCAAGCACTAAATCTAATTGTTACACTTTAAGGGTATTTTCATAATTACCTTAATCCTGAAGTGAATGCGTAGCTTGACTTAGTTAGTTGCAATCTTTGACATGTAAAATAAGTGAGTTTGAATTGGAGGGCAATATCTCGGTTGTTGAGATTGTAATTCAATTAAGTTAGAGTTACGTGATTCATAAATATGAAAATTCGTGGTTCAAACTTATTTTTAATTAATTTTAAAACCAACCAGGCCCAACACTAAGAACGTGAGTCGGATACCCCGATATACAGAAATGGCGCAACCTAGGTTTTGGGATATTCCATAATCCAAATGTATCTTGCTTATATACTTAGATTGAACTACATTCAAAATATAAGTTACCATTTGAAGTGCCCATCCCTGAAATGTGAATGGTAGTGATGAGTAATTCAACATTGACTTAACCATATCTAATAAGGTTCTATTTTTCCTTTCTGCAGCACCATTTTGCTATGGTGTTATATGTGCTGTGAGTTGAGATAAAATGCAATATTGTATGTGATCTTTGAATTCTAAATCCAAGTATTCACCACTTCGATTTGATTGAAGTGTTTTTATAGATTTACCTAATTGCTTTTCAACTTCAGCTTTGAAGTCTTCAAACTTTCCAAAAGTTTCAGACTTTCTAGGCGTTAGGTAAGTATAACCGTATCTCTACTTTTCATAAATAAAAGTGACGAAATACTCATACCCACCTCTAGCTTGTATATTGATCGGTCCACAGATGTCACTATGTACTAGCTAAAGTTGGTACTTTGGCTATTTGGCTACTTTGCAGTGAAATGTCTCTTGGTCATTTTACCCTCTAGACATGATTCACAAACCTGAAAAGTTCTAACTTTTAGTTCTCTCAAAGGGCCATCCTTTGTTAATCAGCTTATTCTTTCAAGATTGACATGTCCCAACCTAAGATACGAAAGATACATATCATTCTCTTGAGAAACTTTTTTGTCGTTTGTTACCTTTTGAATTTGCTACTTTAAATAGTTTTAAATTATTTAACATTAGTTTAGTTTGTTTAAGCATATACTGTCTGTTTGAAACTAGTACATGACAAATATTGAATCCATTTTTTGAAATAACAATGATAATATTACTAAAAGAAATATCACAATTATGTTCATGCAATAAAGATAAAGAAATCAAATTTCTAGAGAATCCATGAATAAAATAAACATTGTTCAAAACAATAAATTTATTTCCAAAACTTAAACATATTCTTCCTAATTCTTTTGCTGAAACGAGCGTACCACTGCCAACTCTTAATATCACCGCGCCATCAGCAAGCTCCCTTGAAGAATCAAGCATATGTAAAGAAGAACGAGCATGGTTAGTGGCTCCTAAATCTATAATCTAAGATTTCAAATCATTTTTCACTAAACAAGCTTCAAGTACAAGTAAATCAAATTTACCTTTTTTTCAGCTCAGAAAGATACTTGTTACAGTTTATCTTCCAGTGACTTTCAACTCCACAATGAAAACATGTTCCTTTGGATTCTTTCTTCTTGGAGTTGTTATCTTTCCTGTTCTTCTTGGTCTTAGGTGACTTCTCGGCTTTATTTCCTTTCTCATTCTTACTTTTATCCTTACCATTATTCTTCTTCATTTTGTTACTATTAACAACAGTGGAAGAAGAATTTTGCTCAGTAACATTTGCCCCACCCTCTTTGGTCATACTCTTGTTGAGTGACACAAATGTTTGCAGTTCATTCAATAATCGGGTCATGTTGAATTGTAACTTGTTCATAACATATTTTGTAGTGAACGTAGAAAAAGTAGGTGTGAATGATTCATGTATAATTTTAACTTGAGTTCGCACATCAATGGTAGCCCCTGACTCTATAATCCAAGCATAATATTTGTCCTGAATGTTTTTTCGGGGTATTGACAGCAGGCTTTTCAAGATATTGCTCAGTAAGAACAAACTTGTGGCATGAAATTTGAATTTGATTTCCATCTTATAAGTTATCACCATTGAGGTTTTCGAGTGCAAGTAAAGCAACAATAGAGCAGCGCGTGGTAGACATATTAAAAACTGAAAGAAATGTCAATATAATTGGAATAAATATCAAAATTTCAGAAAGTAAATCTGATGCATGAATGCAACATATCAACCATATAAACTTAACAATTACTAATCTACGATAAGATAATATTACAATTAACGTGAAACCTTAGGATTGGTCACATTAATTTTAAACTGTCTATGAGAAATTCTCATCCTAATTAATTAAAACTTAAAATATCTCATATTTTCTCCTTTAATAATAAGGTACTGTTTATTTGATCAAGTCACAATTACCCATTCCAAAGCTTAATTGTGATTTTGTGAGTGTAACCTATTATTCTAGAATCCATGGCTTAATTTAGAAAATGACGTCGGTAAAGTCTAAGATACATAACTTAATCTTATCTTCATAAGAAGTCAACCTTGAAATTAATACAGTTCGAAACCTTCTTTAGGGAGACAAAAACAAAGTCATCTCGAGGCCGTCACTATATCTCATGTTGTTGTACTAATAACGGAGACCATAAGTTACATTGACATGTCAACCTTCTCCCACTCACTATTTTGCAATTCATATATTTATACTTAACTAACCAATTAATTCTAAATTAATTACTAGTTACAATAACCCTATGAATGTAAAATTAATTATTAATCCAATCTAATTGGCCTAAGTTCATTTAACCTTCTAAAGAGCCTAAGACTAATTTAGGTGAATTTGGAATAACTAATTAATTACATCCATCAAACTTTAATAAAACACTTTTAATAGAATTGGTTATCCTAAAAGCTTAACTAAACGTATGCAATTAAAATGGTGTGATTACGAAATTAACTAATTAAAACTTAACAGTTTACATGAAATTGATTTCACAAAGCAATTCATATAAACACATTAGGACAATCCTAATAAATCATGTTTGTACAAATGAGATGCATGATGAAATAAAACAGTGTGGGGTTTCATGTATGACGTGTGATCGACTAATGCATGGTAATGTTATTAATCAAATCAATGAACATTTATTTAAATAAATATCAATAAATAAATAAACAAATAATGAAGTGAATCACTATTGAGTATTTCTAAATTTACAACCTTTGAAAAAAATAGAATTATTACAAAGCGGGTTTCAGAAATACATATTTCCAAAAGGATGCTCCTTCTCCATTAGAGGTCCGTCTTCATAATCTTCAAGCTTTGAGCAAAACCTATTTCATTAAAAAAACATTTTTTCTAATTAAATAGTCTCATTAATTATCCTTTCAAATTAAATGAATTTAAATAGTCTAAAAATAATTTAATGATCAATACAACTTAGGTAAAACCCAATCAATTAATTAATTTTAATTTTTAAAAAATAAAATTGATAACTAATATTTAAAATTACATTAGTTTTAAAATTAAAAGATAAAAGATAGGATTATGATTTTCGCAAAGTATCACAAGGATAGTGCAACACGATATTAAGGCATCTGCGCCTCGTACCCTGGCAATCACAAGGATTGCCTCTGGTGGTGGCAGCGGACAGTCCCGCCGCCGCCACTGGCTACCCGACCACTGCTAGCGGCGTCGTTGCCGATGCCATGGCTAGGGCCGCCACCATCGACGCAAGAGCTCCTCCTTCTCTTCTCATCCTCATCCGTCTTGTGCGTTCTTAGTCTTCTCGCATACAGAATTTTACAACATAATATTCAAAATAAAGTTACAAAAAATTCCTATGCCCCAAACGGCTTACACAAGATCTAAAGAAAAATAAGAACAAAGCCTAAACTCAATAGTCACCATACAATTAACGATTCACCATTAACCATACATTCAAAAAACATAACAATCCACTCATTCATACATATCAAAATATATATTGAATAATGCAAAAAAACCTTCGCACAACATTTAATGTATACATATATAAAGACTGCTCTAATATCAATTGTTTAAATCGTTGCACGCGCAGCGGGGGGTTTCAAAAATCATATTGATTGAAAAACAATCGCGACGCCACATATCCCAAAAAATAATTTTGTGAAAAACTATTTTTCACACAGGTTCATTATATATGTATACATTAAATTAATAGACATTCAAATAAAAGAATTTTTCCTCTTCAAGTCTATCAAGCATCCTCGATATCTTCTAGTAACAATAATGAACGTTCGATTCCACGATGAACAGACTTTGAGATCCACGCCAAGATCTTACAAATCAATCATCAAACACACTAGGATGTGTGTGGTACATCGAATGAATCAAGAATAATTTATATCTTTAGATGTACTTAACACATGAGATCTAGAGATTTGGAGAAGGACTTTTGAGATGAAACTCTGAGAGAGAATTAGAGAATTCGTAGAGCTTTGACTAATTGATTAATCAGTCAGCTATCGAATAATGAGGCCAATAGAATATTATCTCTATATATTCTAGGTCAAGGCTCATTAGGTTTTAGGATTAGATAAAATAATAAATTATTTATAAATGTGACACTGTAATATGTCGCGCCAATCCCTGATTCAAAATCAGTGATTGGCATGTGGCAGTCTGATATGCCACATGGTCATTTTTAAAATTTTTATTTAATCAGATAAATATCTATGTATTATTTCAAATAATCATTAATATAAGTTAATTTAAAATTAACTTATCTGATAAAAACCTAACAACCAACTTATCTGTTAATTCAAAATTAACCAATCAGTTGATTCAAAATTAAATTATTATCTCATAATAATCTAACATATTTAATTTAATAAATCAATTATATTGTCTCATCATGGATTAATTCATAACAAACTAATATATAGTTAATTAATTGTAATTTCTAAAAATTATAATAATTAATTTAATTAATTAATAACACATAATTATCTTATAATTATATACTTCTTTCTTTTGCAAGCTAGTCCTTTTCTTATTCCTTAAAACATTCACACCCTAAACTGTGTAGCAAAGAGGTGGCTTGTGGACCATGAATCCATAATTCTAAGCTTCAATAAATTAGATTATTAATTAAACTCTTTAACTAAATAATCTCATTTTTTAATTCGTTATTACTCCACTATCAATATGGAATTGCACTCTTAATAATTACAGAATATATTTACACAATAATCTCATGTAGTCCATCGATATAGCTACTTCATATAGTTTTGTCCTTTAATTATTGGTTCACAAATTAGAGTTGGTCAAAATTATCATTTTACTCTTCTAATTACATTTTGATCCTTAAATACCATTAATTCATTAGTGAACGGTCAATTTATAATCATATTATAAATTTGAGCTCAATTTCCATTTAGCTCCATAATTAACACTTAAAGGAACTAATATACGATCCGTTAGGAAAGCTTGGATTCTAAATCTTGTAAGAACATATTCCCAACCATCAATGTCACTTAATCTCCAAAACAAAAGTCACTAGCCTATTTTAAAAACAAACCTTAACAAGTGAATCAAAAGACCCAGTAGACATGTATAAGAGTTCATGACTACTCAGGATTTAGACTGATCAATATATGATCATCTTATTGATGTGTATTAAATCTTTATGATAAATGATAAAGTACATTAATTTAGATTTCTATCTACGTCAGTGATCTGGATCTAGATCACATGCATTCAAAATGCTTAACGAACCGTACTAGCAAGATTTCATACTTTAATATGTTCAGACTATTTTTTTCATTATCTATGATTTTAATCATCTTGTACTAATACAAGATCATAGTATCATTAATGAATATGAGATTTTCATAAATTCATACAAATAATTCAATAATAATTCAGAAAAGATAATTATAAGAAAAATATATTTATATTAATTTCTGAATCAAATGTCTTTACACATGCTTTAAAGGCATTATGCCCAACAATCTCCCACTTATCCTAAAGCAAATGAGACAACTCTCTCAACCCAATATTACGGACATGACCCTCAAACGACTTCACAAGAAGTGTCTCTCTAAAGGGATCAACCAAGCTATGATCTGACGTTATCTTCATAGCATTCACATCTCCTCGGTGTACGATCCAGACGTCAACTTTCGACTATCCTTATATGATTCATAATCAGTATAGCCAGTTAAATTCAGGTCTCCACCTAAATAAACTAGCATATAATTTCTCATTTTCTAGAGATACTTGAGAATGTGCTTCACCGCAATCTAGTGTTCAAAACTAGGATTTGATTGATAACGACTTACAATTCCTACTGCATAACAAATGTCCATTCTCGTACACAACACGGCATACATGATACTCCTGACTGGTGATACATAAGGAACCTTTCTCATATCATCTTCCTCCTGAGGTGTCTTAGGACACTGCTTCTTGGAAAGAACAATTCCATGTCTGGTCAGTAATTGACCTTTCTCAAAAAATTTCATAGAGAATCTTTCTAGCACCTTATCAATATAAGACGCCTGAGAAAGTGTCAAGAGCTTGTTCTTTATTAATTTTTAAATTAAATGTCTTCACACATGCTTTAAAAGAACTATGCCCGACAGTTATGATATACATTTCCCTATCCTCTTCCACAATAATCATCATTATATTGACTTTTTGACTTTCTTGTATTTGATCTATTTGCTGGATTAATATTTTATACCCAAAAGGCCTCATACTACAATTTCTGTAAAGTTTTATATGATAGTTCATCAATAAGGGATGAAGTTCCCAATGGTATGATGCATTTTGAGGTAAAACTCAAGAACATCATGTAAGCTTAGGTCTAAAATGGACATTTATTTTATGCATAGATGGAATGGAGACAACTGAGCACTTTTCTTCAATTATAGAGTTACAAGATTTATTGCAACTTGTTCAAAGAGGTGGGTTATCCTTCTAGGGAGAGGCTTGGCACCATTGTACTACTTGGCTCTTAGACCACAATTACATGAAAGGTTTAATCCATAATCTTAAATCTTGCGTTTGTAACTTTGTCTATCATGTCTAGATTGAAAGAAATACTACAATCTTTAGGGGTAGAACTTTGAAAAGATAGTAAAATTAGCTTAAATTCCTTCATTTTTTCTTTCTTCCGACCAGCCATGTGTTATTCTAAAAGATTCATTTTTCCCAGAAACAAATCCATTTTTATTCTAAGTAAAATGCACAAAAAATAGTCCATTTCAAATATTCAAGACATATAAAAAGTAAAGGGTATGTTACATTTGTACACCCTAAGTTTATAGTACAAAATCACTTTACACCATGAGTTTTTCAAAAATTCACTAAGCACACTAACATTTAGATTCATGTTCCACGTTGCACCTACCGTCCAAGTCTATCAACTTTTTCAACAAAAATCTTTAACACTTGCGTTCACCTGGCAATGATAAGGGTAGAAGCATCAAACTTAAGGTAAATTACGACCGTGCACCCTAGGTTTAGAGCACGAATCCACTTTACACCCCGAGTTTTTACAAATTCCACTAAACACTCATACATTTTCAAATGTGTACCACGTTCACCCTCTATCCATTTTCTCAAGATATTTTGATGGAAAGGATGACCTAGTTTGTTTCACGTGATAACATTAAGGGTAAAATCGTCTTGACCCACACTCTCTATTCTCTAAAAAATCTCTTTTCCATTTCCCCTCTAACCAGAGCGCACTGCAACTCCTTCCTTTTCAATTCATAGAGCTATTTTGTTTCTCGCCTCCGATTTCCTCTCCTCTTTGCCCCTATGTTTTCTCGCACCCTCTGTTTCTTACAATCACCCCCTGGTTCTTGAATATTATTAGTGTTTGTTTATGTGAAAAATGTGCTCCCATCAATTATCCGGGGACCACCACATGATGCTCGATGATTCATCTAGGGGTCTATAAAAATCAAGAACGATCGTGAAAACAGTAAGCACAGCACCGGGGTGGTGCCCCACCTAATGCACTCTGACGTTCAAGTCAGTAGAGTGTTTTAAAATAATATTAACAATATGGAGAATCGCTTATCATATAGTGGGGATCATCATATATTAATAATGATTTTCTGTATCATTCAAACGTCAAGGTTCAGTGTATCTCCTTCCATATTCTGATAAGGAATGGAGATATTCATGGAGAATATTCTTTGATCAGGATATTTTGGTTATCATCTTATCCTCTTTAACAACCACTGAGATTGCCTGATAGATTAGACGTGTGTCTATCATTTTCTTATATGACTGAGTATTATATCTTATCGTGATAGAAAAATGACACGGCTATCTCAAGTAGCCACAATCCTAAGTATGAGATTACCTCGTCATCAATGTGACCTTGGTAGTATAAGTATAGTTGGGGTCGTGTCCATCGATCTGATCGTGGAGGGTGCCTCGATCATCATGGTGACTCGGTCATGGAGAAGATCTTCGTTTAGAGCTAATGTGGGCCCTACCCAAGAAATGGGAGTATTGGGCCTTCTTCGAAAATATTATTGAGTGGGCTTTAGCCCAGGTTTTTTTTCTCCCCAACAGTTTGCCCCAATTCTTGAGTCTGTAGCATAGCGGTAGAGTCGGGAAGTATGTTGTGGAGGGAACCATGAGATTTTACCCAAGACTTTGTCTTTGCACTTAATCAAGTGTTCTGTATATGTTGGCATTGGGATCGTCAAACAGTAAAGTTTGTGTCCCGATATCTAAGTATTTGTTTCTTGTTCATGATGTCATCTCAGAGCATCTTGTGATTGAGATGAGCTCTCTTTATATTTGTCAATTTTCTCTTGGCAAAAAGGTTATCATCTTGATCAATATTGGACTTCTTCATGAGATGACTTGCGTGACCATGTCATACCTGAAACTCAATGGTTCAAGTTTGTGCGAGTTTCTCCAAGTAATCATCAAGATCGAGTCTCTATGATTTTCATATGGCAGTCAGGTGGCTTGCGATTAATTGGTGGTCATCACAACTAAACTCTTACACCTTCGTCTAAGCGTATGGTGAGGACTGGTGTTAAGATTGAATTCTTTTTATCTGGGCAGGCAGTGAGACGTCATTCTGTTGGGATTGCTTCACTATGAAGTTGGCTTGAAGTTGTGACGTTATAGAATCTTTTCAAGGGTAGGATTTTTTTTAAAATCCTGCATTGCATTCTCGTGTTTATCTGTTCTAGACTATGTACCCGATACATTAGTTAGGCATCTCATATCTCATGACGGTAATGGCGTGCATCCCGATGCATTTTCTTACTATCTTGAGTTATTATTCAGAAAATAAGTTGTTGTGAACCGAAGATTTTGATGCTTTAGTTTTTTACTCTTTCTCATAACTCAATGTTTCTGTGAGTCCAAGTCACGTAGTATTTCGGTTGTCTGAATCGTCCGTTGTTTTATGTGAAATTTATAGTGATTTTGTAGCATAGCTTAGCACAACAAGTGTCTTTGAGCTAGCCTTAATGAAAATCGAGTGATTCTTCTCTGGAGAATGAAGGACTTTTGAGTATCTATGGGGTTATGCCCCCATCATCATGCCCTAAGTTTGGCAATATTCTAGATTTATGGAAGGTCTTTAGCTTATATGCCCCTAAGGTATCCAAAAATTATATCCCATTGAGAAATAGGTTTATATTCGGTCTTGTCGTTGACATCCATGATTCTAAATATAATGCTCGCTCTGTTGAGCTCCTCATTGCATCTTTGTGTCCTGACATGTCTACCGGTGTAACTCATAAGTCATTAATGCTCGCGCTTTGTAGCGGTAGGTTTTGGAGCCTTCTTTTCCTTATTTGTTTAAATTGTGTTTGATTGATTCTTGACGGTGATATCCTTTGGAGTCATCTTCAGTAGAGTACCAAGATCCTTTATCATTTGTGAGATTTTGGCTAATCTCAATACCACAGTCATCAATGTGACTTGGGTGTCATTTTCATAATTATGATTCTAGGTAAATTAATCATCTATGTGACGTAGTAATAGTCATCTGGGTGACTTAGGGTACTTATTTATCTGTGTGACTAAGGGTACTTAGTCATCTGTGTGACTTGGGGTATTTAGTCATCTGTGTGACTTGGGGTACTTAGCCATCTGTTTAACTTGGGGGTATCATAGTCATTTGTGTGACTTCGAGTCCCATAGTCATCGTGGTCCCTTTAACCTATGTAAGATCTTTATTCGGATCATCCTTAGTGATCAGGAGGCCTTGTTAGGCCATCGCCTTGGTTGAGGTATTTCGTCCAAGCATCTCTTGTGCTCGGGTGCTACGAGATACTTTCGTGGTCTTTTTACCCTATATAAAGTATTTTCTTCTAGTCATCTCTGGTATGTAGGAGGCATCAACGTCATGGCCTTTATCAAAGTCTTTCATCCAAGCATCTCATGTGCTCGGGATAGTTGCTCTACAGAGCACTCTTTGAATCCTTCCTTTAATTTTAGAACTTTTCTATGATTTGCCCCAATCTTTGTGTCTAGCTTAAGAATCTCCGTTGACATGCAAGCAAAGCTTCATATTCAGCTTCATTGTCTGATGTCCTGAATGTGAAGCGTATCGTCCTTTCAGTTATGGTCTTCTCTGATGTTTTGAGTATCAGTTCAACTTTGCTTTCGCATGCCTTTGCAAAGCCATCCATGTTGAGTGCCCCTTCCATGCCTGAAGGTTCTTTCCTCGTGCCTCTATCCATTGTGTCATCTTGTGTGATATATTATGTACGGCCTGAGTCCTCTTTCTCTTGGGGTAGCATCATCTCTACCACAAAGTCAGCGAGTGCTTGAGCCTTGATTGCGGTCTAAGGTTCATATCTTATGTCGAACTCTCTAAGCACTTCCATCATATTTAGCATGTACTCTTGAAACATTTTGTAGACTAAACACTGATAGGGGTTCTTCATTCTTCAGTCCAATGACATGACTTTGTAGCAATAAGTCTTCCACTTAGTCAAAAAGGTCTTCTTCTTTGGGTCTGATGAATGCATGAGTATCTGATTGTACCTGGAGAAGGCATCCATGAGACTGAGCATCTCGTGCCTCGTTGTAGCATCCATCAATTGATTAATTTTTGAAATATGGAAGTTTTCCTTTGTACATGCTTTATTCGAGTCATTGAATCCTATACAGGACTTCCACTTTCCGTTCTTCATCTTTTCCTTTAATCTATTTGCCAAGCAGACTGGGTAGTGGACCTCTCAGGTCTCGATAATTATGCTTTCTCTCTCGCAGGAGTGTTTGTGTAATCTCTGACCTCCCGGGTCTTGCTTAATGTCTCACATGAGCATTTACGTAATTTGTGACCTCTCAGGTCTTGATAATTATGCCTTCTCTCTCATAGGATTTTTTCATAATTTGTGACCTCTTGGATCATAATAATTTTATTTGATATCTTCTAGAGCATTTGTGTAATCTTTGATCTCTCACATCTTGATAATTATTCTTGCTCTCTCGTGGGAGCACTTGCGACATATCAAATCTTGATAATTAAGATTGATCTCTCGTCTAAGAACTTATATAATCTTTGACATCTCGGATCTTGATAACTAATCTTGCTCTCTCGTGGGAGCATCTGGGTAAATTATGACTTCTCGGATCTTGATAATTATGATTGCTCTCTCGTGGGAACATTTACGTAACTTATGTTTTAATTGCACTTATATATTCCTAGGAGATTTAAACTATATATACTTTATTTCAAGTTTCCTATCCCCTATCAAGCGAGCCCAAGCGATTCATAGAACTCGTGCTGAGGTATCATGATGATATAATTAAGAGATTATGGGACTTTATATTATGTCCTAGGATCTCATTGCTTATAATGGTTTCATGCTTGATATCATACTAAGTTAAAAGTGCTCTAAAAAAATATTCTTTAACAGAATAATAAAATTGAGCATGAAAAATAAATAGCATACCTCAAAATTTTAATGGAGATCATCGGTGTGACTCTTGATTTTAGGAGAATAAAAATTTAGAATAATGTAGATCTGAGCTAAGTGGTGCGCGTCTGAATTTTGAAGCTCACTCTCGTCCAAGATGAAAAAAAGTATTGGCGAGAATAATTGCATTATTCTCCTGACATTAAGAGCACATCAAGCAGCTTAACTTAACCATGGTGAATTTCATAAATTAATTACTGTGGGTTGCGCGCGCTAAGCTGTTATATGCCTTACTATGTTCTCCATGGCCCATTACAGCGAGCTCTCTTGGGGTCTACACGGAAATGAAACAGGTATAAGGCAACCCAGAAAACTAAAAGTAGGTAGAGAAGAGACCACCACCTCTAATGGAGCGTAAGGGCACATGCGGTCATTCCCGGCGGCCTTTCATGACAGGAAAATGCTTCTAATGGTCAAAAATTTTTGTCTGAGCATTTTTATAGGAATTTTGGAGTCTGAAAATGCCTCATTTGATGTAGATCTAAGCTTCCATTTGTCAGAATTAGAGGGGGTCTTCGTGGCTTGGTAAAGGCCGGATGATGTTGTAGGTGAGTGGTTCAGCCACGTAGGATGCCGGCGACCTGGAAGACGCTGGGAGTTGTTTGTTACCGGCTATGCTTCACGGCTACTTGTGGCTCGCCGGCTTCTGCAATGGTGGATTCTGCGGCTGTTCTATTTTTTTAATGTTGATCTAAGACCACATCAACAAAAATGAATGTGACTCGCATGAGTGAATTTTCAGGTCAATCTAAAACATTCTCCTTTTGTCTTTCCTCATTCTTTTTTATCCAAAACATGGATCGTTTCACCATTACTGTACTGATCGTGGCGGTGGATTATCTTTGTATGGTCAATTTTAAAAAAATGGAGATATATGTTCCAACAGACGACGTCAAACTATTGATGTGAAAAAGGTGCTCGTGTTGACTATCGAGGGGACCGCCATTTGTCGCTCGGTGATTCTTCCAGGGGTTTGCAAAAATCAAGAACGATCGTGAAAGTAGTAGGCAGGGCACCAGGGTGATGCCCCACCTAATGCACTCTGATGATCAAGTCAGTAAAGTGTTTTAAAATAATATTAGCAATATGGAGAATTAGTTACCATTTAATGGGAATCATCATATATTAATAATGATATTATGTATCACTCAAACGTCCAGGTTCAGTGTATCTTCTTCCTTATTCTGATGAGGAATGGAGATATTCATGGAGAATATTCTCTGATCAGGATATTTTGGTTATCATTTTATCCTCTTTAACAACCACTGAGATTGCTTTATAAATTTGATTTGTGCATATCCTTTCCTTGTATGACTGATTATTATATCTTATTGTGATAGAAAAATAATATCGGCTATCTTGAGTAGTTATGATCCTAGGTATGAGATTACCTCATCATCCGTGTGATCTCGGTAGTGTAAGTATAGGTGGAGTTATGTCCATCGATCTGATTGTGGAGGTGCCTCGATCATCATGGTGACTTCGGTCACGGAGGAGTCCTCGGTTTGGACTTAAAGTAGGCCCTACCTTGAGATATGAGAGTATCGGACCTTGTTCAAAAATATTATTGAGTGGACTTTAGCCTGGGTATTTTTTCTCCTCTGCAATGTTCTAGTTTGAGTAAAAAGCACTGGTCGTTAAATTAAATTTTTTTTCTTTGTAAATTTTATTTTTTGACATAGATTTTAGTATTTATAGTTGCAAGTGTATAGCTACTTGGGGAATTCTTTTTTCTTTGTATACTTTGGTTTTTAAATTAGAAAAATGGTGTGGAGGATTAGAATTAACAACCTTTGATGACACGTGGAGAACTTTCTGTACATTAGGATTTGACTTTGGGACTTGAAATTTCTAATTCAAATCTCTAAAAGTTGGTGAAGGTCGTGAAGATGAATTTGAGTGCAGGCTTCGGACTCATGTTGATGTTGTGAGACATAGATTGATGGTTCAGGGTGGGTGTGTTGGAATTATGTCCATAAAGTAGGGTGTAATAACTATTTATGAGTATTTAGTTAATTCTCAGACATTTTGTCTTACTAAATTTAATGAATGAATAAAAAATTTCTGTTAATAAAAGTGTGTTTATAATTTACTCAAGTCATGGAACTATTGTCAACGTAAGAAGAGTGAAGACAGATGGGTCTTCTAGACAAACTCTTCTGAAATAGTTAAGAATGATATTCGTAGTCTTAGGATCGACTGTGCAATTGAGTCTGATTATGACTATTAGGTTAAACCAAAGGATGCAAGTATTGGGGCATGGGGGTGGAGACTCTGATGGTTGACGTAAGCATGTTATGGAACATGTTGAATAAACCGGTAACAAATTAGTTTAGAGCAAAACCGTTTACCTAGCTCTAAATCTAATTGTTACACCTTAAGGGTATTTTCATAATTACCTTTATCCTGAGGTGAATACGATGCTTGACTTAGTTACTTGTTGTCTTTGATATGCCAAAGGAGTGAGTTCGAATTGACAGACGATATCTCGGCTGTTGGGATCGTAATTCAACTATGATTGAGTTATGTGATTCACACATATGAAAATTCGTGGTTAGATTGCGAAAACAACAATATCATCTTATGCTTTATTGATGGGCGTGTGAATAAATTAATTTGACAAAGTATTCAATGAAATATGTTATTGAATAAGACTTGTGAATTGTACAAGACAATTCATTATTATGTCTTTCTTACTCATAGTTAATAAAGGAGTTAAGGAGATAATAACAAGAGGGGTAAAACGGTAATTTTATATCTCACTCTTGTTACTGATATTCTGTAATATGTTAAAATATTCTGTAGACCATGAAATAAAAGAGTTTATTTGCACCAACAGAAAATTTAGCGTGCATGAATCGAGAGTTGATTCGACATCGAACATATAGTAGATTCGTACGATGTCAGGATTAAATAGGTCAAGAATTTATAGAGATAAATTCTTTGGATATGTGAATCCTATAGTTTTATTCATGTGGGTCCATTCGATCTGAATGATAGTTCATGAGAACAAGAATAGAAGAAACAGCATCAGTTAGACCAAATTATGTTTTGGGGCCAAGTTGTATTTCCTGAACTCATATGTGATAGGTTTTGTCACTTAATTAGTGATACAAATTAATTGATGTTCAAATTAATTAATTTGAGTATAGGCTACTCAATGAGAAGGAGACCTGCATAACCTTGTAATTGCCATTACAACTATAGCTACTGTAACAGAAGTAGAAAGGATAAAAGAAAGATACCCGGGCATGAGAAAGTTAGACTGGGGTTATTTTTTAATTATTACATAATATAATATGTAATGATTAATTGATGAAAATCAATTTTATTTATCCATTGGGATCGATAAATTTGGATACAATATTGATTTTAAGGGAAAATATAATTTTTGGTAATTATATAAGTATTAGGATTGAATTTTTGGAAATTTGGCATATTGGGGTACATGTGCAAATTTCAAAATTATTATATAAGAGAGATGTGTGTTGACACTACCCTAAGAATACAATGGAAAAATTGTCTCTTCCTCAATTGTTTTGAGAGCCCACTCTCAGTTCCTGAACGATATTCTCTAGAGATATATTTCTGAAATCCACGAGTGGTTGCTGATGCAAAAACAATTAAAAGTTCTTGATTCTTAAAGATTGAAGAACACGAAGCTTAAATTAGGATTCCACTAATTCAGAAAGTCTCTGATACAAGAAATGTATCAAATTGTTTCTACCTCTTTTGAAAAACTTAATATGCATAATCGTTTGTATGATTTTAATATTTAATATGATTAAATTTGTTTATGAAAAAAAAAATATTTTCCGCCCACGAACCGTTCGTGGTTCATTAATTTTTAAACTTGCTCCATCAATTGGTAATAGAGCATTGATTTGTTGATTATGTATATTCTGTGATTAAACACATGTATTGTTAGATGTTGTGATATTGGCATATTTTTTGTATGGTAGATTCACAATTATTTTGAATATATTTTATGAATGGATCTCGATCTATTGGCTCTAGGCGTTCTGTTTATCAATTATAAATTGATGTACGCCGAAATCGAGGCATGTCACTGTCACCGGACATTGTCGAAAAGCCACCATCGTCACTATCACCGGACATTGTCGCCGCCACTGCCACCACCCGTCATCGTCCCACACCACCTCCTGTTATCTGCTGGTGTGCCCTGTATGGTGACTAGAGTTTGTGAAACATTAGGTGATAACAATTAGTGTTTAGGAAATCCTGTAATGTTTCACAAAAACCTAAATCTCATATTTTATCTTTAAAATTTTGAATTTTAGATTTTAAATTTTAAACAGGTGAAAGATAATTAAAATTCAAAAGATATGGTATCAGATATTTAAAAGATAAATATTCATTTTATCTATTCTATCTTTTGAAATTTGAATTTTGAATTCAAAAGAATAACTATCTATATTATCTACTTTATCTTTTGAATTTTAAATTTAAAAGATAATTATCAATTTATCTTTTTAACTTTTGTATTCTAAATTTTAAAAAGATTTTAAAGGAATTATTTAATTACGAAAATAATTTCCCTTAATTAAAGGGTTTTGATCAAAATTTTGAATTTTGAAAATGGGACTGCACTGTTGTAAATAGTTACAAAATTGGTGGAACTACCTGAAGGACAAAGAGACAATTGTAGACGTCATGAATACTAGTATTTAAATTAATTGTAATTTATTTATTAATCTTTAATGGGCTGTAATTAGAAATGAGGCAATATGGAGGTAAGTTTTGAATGGATGATTTATTATTAATCCTGCATCATCATATAACATGCCATATAGAAATAGAGATATACAAATATCAAAATGACATGTATCATGTACATGCATCATTGTAGTTTAATTTATAATGGGTTATAATTTAAATACAATGCGAATTTATAAAAGTTATAAATTTTAAATTGGGATTTAAATTTTATAAAAGTTTATAATTTTCGAAACTTGTTTTTTTTTCAAATTAATAAAGCGTTATAGTTTTTGAGAAAACAACGAAAAATCCTTTTTTTAAAACTAAGTGGGAGGGTCGTTTATGTTGAAACGTTCCCAAGGTCCCCAACGAAAACATGATTTTGGCACGATGAATGGTTTAGAGTCACCCTCGTGGTCCTCTCTTCAGTGGGAGAAACTTGAAAATCGTGTTGCTCTGAGTTATCGAGTTGTTTAAGAAGCTAAAGCTTGTAAAGGAAGTGGTGAGGCAAAACCGTCCCTAGACGGACTGTTAGTTGATGGCAACATTTAAATCTGAAGCGTTGGTTAAACAATTAGACCGAAGCACATTGGAATCCTTCATAAGGGCTAGTCAATGGGGCTAAGGTAACAAAAAACATTGGTGATTGGTTAAGCTGGATGTAGTGACATCTTGAGAAGTATTGACCAAACGAGTGGAGTCTCGATATGATAGGAGGTAGCTTAGACGATGTCCTTAGATGAGAAATATTTTTTATTGGATTTTTAAATATTTGCATCAAGCATCATACTTTCTTAAATGATTGAGTATTTATTTACACCATTTTATTTATTCTTTTCAGTAATCATGCCGCTATCCTCACTCTCAACTATCTCAAACGTGAACAAACTTACTGGTGAAAATTATGTGGCTTGAAAACGTAATCTTGATAACGTGCTTACGGTAGAAAAGCATAAGTTCGTGCTCACCACCCCTTGTCCCCTTGAGCCTATTGCTGAATCGATTCAAGAGGAAAATGATGCTTATACTTCTTGGATGCGTTGTGATAAGATCGCCAGATGTTATATCTTGGCTTCTGTTAGCATGGAAATTTCCACTAATATGATGTTGAACATCACCGAAAAATTTGGAGATCGGGGTCATCAAGCCAAACAGGCTGCTGTGTGAAACTTCATGAGCTGTAGGATGAATCCTGGAACTCCTCTCAGAGAACATATAATGTCGATCGCTAGTTATCTGAATGAGATAAAAATCATGGGTGTTGAGGTAGATGGCGAGACACAAGTTGATATGATCCTTGAGACTCCGTCTGACACTTTTGAGATTTTCAAACTTAATTATTCGATGAATAAATTGGGGTACTCACTTCCTAAGCTGATGAAGGAACTGTAAACTGCTAAGACCCTATTTCTGAAGGGAAAGAGGAGGACTGGAGAGGCAAACTTTACTAAAAGTAAGCCTTCCACCTCTGGTGCCAAAATGAAACACATGAGAGGTCCGAAGAATGTGAAAGGTAAGGGCACTGCAAAAGTAGATAAGTTGAAAGATAAGTGTTATCATTGTCGAGACCCTGGCCATTGGTAACGCAACTTCCCAGACTATCTCAAGGAGTTGAGATCTAAAGGTATAATACTTGTTATTGAGACATGTTATGTGGCTGACTCTACTTTTTCATCGATTGTAGACTCTGCAGTCACTAACCATATATGTTGTTCCCTGCAGGGGTTCAGGAAAATCAGAAGGCTTAACGAGAGCGAGTTCAGCTTCCGTTAGGAAAATAGAGCATTAGTATCACCCTATCTATGGAACTATTAAATTTACATTTGATAATAGTTTTATGATTTTAGGTGATGTTTATTATATCCCGGATTTTGGGATGAACCTTATTTCAGTAGCTAGTTTAATTGAGCAATAATTCAATTTGAATTTTATTGATAAAGATATTGGTATTTTTAGAAATGACTGCTTAATTACTACTGCACGTTTGATAAATAAATTATTTTACATAAAACTCATAGTTCCAATGATATATGACACTAAAGTAAATACTGAATTACAAAGGGATAGTAAAAAGTTGAAGTCTGACTCAACCGATCTAACCTATTTGTGGCACTTACGTCTTGGCCATATTATCCCGGATAAGATTAAAAGACTTGCAAATGATGGTCCATTGTAATCTTTAAATGTGGGACCACTACCCACATGTGAATCCTATATAGAAGGTAAAATGACTAAGAGACCATTTTCAATGAAGGGTGAAAGAGCCACTCAGTGCATCAAACTCGTACATAGTGATATATATAGGCCATTGAATATCCAAGCAAGAGGAGGTTAAGAATATTTTGTAAGCTTCACTAATGACTACTCATGTTTTGGACATGTTTATCTAATTCACCAAAAGTCTGAAACTTTTGAAAAGTTCAAAGAGTACAAGGCTACGGTCGAAAAGCAATTAGAGAAACAAATCAAAATGATACGATCTAATCCTGGTGGAGAGTTCTTGCTAGGAGTGTTCGAAGACTTTCTTAAGGAATAAGGTATTATTTCTCAACTTACAGTACCTGACACTCCGGTACATAATGATGTGTCAAAGTAAATGAATCAAACTCCGATGGATATGGTTAGATAAATAATGAGTTACTCATCCCTCCAAGATACATGCTGGGGATATGCCTTAGAAACAACACCATACATTCTTAATTAAGTTCCGTCGACGACGGTTTCTAGCACGCCAAATGGATGAAAGTCGTCCGTTAACCACTTTATAATATGGGGTGCTCAGCACATGTTTTGAAACCGAAGACGGGCAAGTTAGTCAGTCGATCAAAATTAGGCAGCTTTGTAGGATATCCCAAATGAACGAAAGAGTATGTATTTTATTGTCCAACTGACAAGAAAATATCTGTAAGCATGAATGCATATTTTCTTGAAGAAGACTATATAAGAAGTGTGAAGCCGAGAAGCACTCTTGTGCTAAATGAATTATTGAGTGAGAGGACATCGACTTCCTAGTCAGGAACCGTTGCTGATTCAATAATGGAAGAACCACAGCTGGGGCGAGAGCCTATGGAGCCTCGACGGAGTGGGAGGGTTGTGAGATAGTCTAAAAGATTGGGAAGTCGGTGGCTCAGGGCCTTAAAATTAAACTTTTAATAAAGACAAAATCTTTTAATAAAACAGAATTTGCACAAAGCCACGATAACCAAATAAAAAAATTTATTGAAAACTATTTTTCAATCAGTCAAGATCCATTATATATTTATACATTAAATCTACAACATACAAGGTTAGGAATCATTTACCTCTTGTAGTCTATATCAAGCATCCTTGCAATACCGATCGATCCTCCATCCCTCAAAACCGTTCCAACAATTAAAAGACTCTGAGATTCACACCAAGATTTTCCAAGTCAATCCTCAACATACTAGGACGTGTGTGGGCACGTAAAATATTACAAGACAAATTTTCTATCTCTAGGTGTACTCATCACATGAGATCTAGAGATTTACTAAGAAAGACTTTAGTGAGACGATTCTCTAAAAGAATGTGATGATTATTCTTTTAGAGTTTTGATTAACAATAGTTAATCACTCTGACACCAACTGTGTTCTTCATTCAAATTTTTTTGATAGACTGATCTAATTAACCCATTCATCAACTGAGACCACTAGAATGATGTCTGTATATTTTCTAGATAATGGCATATCATATTTTTTAGAGATAAACTGAAATAATATTTAATTATAAAATTGTCAATTATAGTGGAACTCACTGCAACTGTGCACAACTATAGTGCTACACGACACTACAGTGTTTTGAGGTAGCACAGTGTCTCACGGCACCAGTGTAGTGCAGTGTGGCACTACAGTGTTGCATCCCCATCACTGTAGTGTCATGTGGCACTACAATAGTCCATGTCAATCTCTGATATCTAATCAGTGATTTGACAATGACAATTACTGTGAATTAAATATTTATTTTAATCAAATAAATATCTAGATATCAGTTAATTCAAAATTAACAAATCTGATTATCTCTATCAACTAATTTATCTTTTATTTTACAAATAATAGATTTAGTTGATTCAAATTATTATCTGATAACAATTTAATTATCTAATTTCACAAATTAGATATTCTGTCTTACTTATCGATAATTAGACAAATAACCGATAATTATATATATATATATANTCATTTTCACTTGTCGTGAAATATTCACACCCTAAACTGCGTAATACAGAGATGACTTGGGGACCATGGACCTATAATCCTAAGCTCTAATAAACTAGATAATTAATTAAAAATTTTAATTAAATAATCGTATTTATTTATTCCATTATTTTTCTACTATAAATATGGAATTGAACTCTTAGTGATTATAGAATATATTTACAGAGTATTCTCATGTAGTCCACTTATATAATCATTCCATACAGTTATGTTCTCCAATTATTGGTTCGTAAATTAGAGCTGGTAAAATTATCATTTTACCACTCTAAATACCTCTTGATCCTTAACTATCATTAATCCACTAGTGAATGGCTAATTTATAATCTTATTATAAATTTGAGCTCAATAACCATTCAGTTTCAGAATTAACACTTAAGAAAACCAATATATGATCTGTTAAGGAAACTTGGATTCTAAATCTTGCAAGATCATGTTTCCAGTCATCCACATCACTGAATCTTCAAAATTCACTAGTTTATTTTACAAACAAACCATAATGAGTGAATCAAAAGATCCAGTAAATATACATAAGAGTTCATAACTACTCAGGATTCATAATGATCTACATATAATCATCGGTGGCAAGTTTGGTATTTGGATAATAATTTTAAGATCTGAGATCGGATTAGGTCAAATCCAAATCCTATTGAAAGATAAGTCAAAGAATGGTAATTTTGTATTACATGAAGAAGATCAAATTCGGATGTTTTCCTAATCAAACTTGAGGGTGAACTTGACGCATCATGAAGGGATGGGCCTTTTTCCATTTTTCCAGGTTTGATTCGTTGGAACAAGATGAATCTCATGAGGCAGTGGTTGACGGTCGGCGGTGGATGGTGGTGAGATCAATGGCGGCAGTCAACGGTAGACGGTTTTGGTGCCCAGTGATCAAATCTCAGCCTATCTTTAAAGAATAATTTTAGATTTTAAATTAAGATGGGAATGAGGTTATGGAAGGCTAGGTTTTATTTTAGATATTGATCTTTGATACCCTATCGTTTATTTTTATTATGTTTTATGCCTAGCATGCTTAGATAATTTTATTTATGCGCATCATATTTAGATATCATATGACTTTAGAATTCTGAAAGGGTAAGCGTTTATGATTGCATAATGAAGAAAAAATTAAGCATAATCGATTAGGGTATAAAATGATTAATCCTCGAAGCATATTATAAGTTTTATTTAAATATAATTTTTAATTTTAATAATCTCGCTAGATTAGGGGTGTGCAAGTGTCCAGAAAAAACCGTCCCGTCTCAAAAACCCATCCTGAACTGAGCAGGATGGGATGATTTTTTTGTTTTAGTCGAGACAGGACGCAACATTCTTGTCCCGTTCGGGACGGGATGGGACACGGGACAAAGTCCCATATCCTGACTTTGTCTCGTCTCGTCCCGATACACACACATACACACTATTAACTAAAACAATTTGACATTTTCCAACCCTATCTCAGTATCTCTCTCCCCTGCGACTCCTCTCTAACTCTCTCCTCTCTCTCTTTCTCTCCAGTATCCCTCACGAGTTCACCGCCGTTTCCCTTGCGAGGTCACCCCCGTCTCCCTCGTCTCCCATTATCAAGTTTCCCCAGCTCGAAGTTTTCATCATCTCCATCGAAGCACTCTCTCACTGCCTCTCTCTCAGATCAAGCTCGAGCTCATCCCTTTCTCTATCTCTTTGAAGGTAATTTAAGGATTCAAACTTAGAAAAGTTTCCATTGTTTGATTTTAATGTTCCATCTCGAATGATAGTTGCTAGAGATGTCTTCAAAACTTTTTTAAATGAGAAGGAAAAGTTGATAAACCTTTTTGCTAAATCGGCTCAAAGAATTTCTCTTATAACTGACACATGGACATCTGTGCAAAACATGAACTAAATGGTTGTTACATAAAACTTATGTTTTATTTCTCATTTTATTTAGTGTTTAAATCACTCCAAGACCTTCACATTAAACCATGACTAAGGATGAATAAGTTGAATTGAACACGATGGACCTTGTGGCTTGGCTTGTGGACTAACCATGACTAAGGATGGATGTTTTATACTTGCTTATGAACTCTATTTAATTTTAGTGATATTTGGAAATTTTAGATGTATTCAAGTATTTAATTTTAGTTGTATTTGTATTCAAGTATTTTGTCTAAAAAGCTGTATTTGTATTAAAATTTTAGTTGTATTTGTAGTCAAGTATTTGATTTTCTACAGAAAGAACTCTTTGAAATGTCAGACAAAGCTAATAGAATTGTAAGTGGGCAAATCATACCTTGCTTAATCCCATTTTTATTCCTATTTCACTTTCCCCTCTACTTACCTTCTTTTATTTGTTTCTTGTTCTTGTTTTTTCTTAATGTTATAGTAAATATCATGATAGTTGATCTGATTAACGGCGCTAGACAAATAACTTATAGTGGCATATGTTACTTTGTTAAGGTCAAGTGAGCAAACAACAGTAGAATAATTTTTAGGCATTAGGAAACCACATGTTACCTTCCTTGTTTGATGAGGAGCCCTATATTTTCTTCACAATATATGGTTAGAGGTCTTGAAATTTTATAGAATATGATTTAATCCAAAAACGGGCCCAAAAGCCCAAAATCAGCCTAAAATCGGCCTTATTATTTTAACCTAGAAAAATGTCAAATTCAACCTAAACTCCCTAAAAACACAAAAGTGCTCAGAAACAGCCCAAAAAAGCCCAAAGCGTAGCCCAAGAAATGGGAAAAAAAACCCATCTTGTCCCGTCCCGACCCCGGTCCCTTCCCGCTCAGGATTTCCCCTCTACATGGGACGGGATGAGCCTAAAAAATTGTCCCGTCCCAAATGGGACGGAACAAAAATACCCAAAAACCATCACGTCTCATCCCGTGCACACCCTTACGCTAGATATCTAATTTTCGTTAATTAAATTGTGAGATTCTTAGAACTTAGATAAAATTATATTAACTTAAATATGATACTAATTGAGCATATTTGTTTAATCAGTGTAGGTTGCTAAATATTAGGTTGGCTAATTATATAATGTCACTTAATAACCCACAGTAATAAAAACTCACGTAATTTAGAAAATCAAGTGTGAGTGAGATTCCTAATTAAAACTCACGATCTCCATTATTGGATCATAATAAGGTGTTAGAGTACCCCCTCTTCAATCTTGAAAGCTCCCTAAAGGAAGGTAACCGAAGTATTAGAAATTACAAATATGATATTCATCATGATCATCTTGATAAGTCAATAACCAGGAACGATCTATCTAAGTGGAAGTTGTCCACTTGTCACAAGTCTGAGACTGAAATGATGGTATACACTTGGCTCGATTTTTTAGTATCCTGCCTAAGGGTTTCATATTACTTATTTGAGAGACAAAGTTGAACGTTAATTAATAGCTCGATGTTAATACTGGATTAGTAGAATTATTAGGTATTAATATCAAATTGGTAATTAATTAGATTGGACTATTCTACCTAACTTTTAAATGTGCATCCTGCCTAAGTGTGCATATGTTTATTAGAGTCGGGATAGCGTTGCGTATACTGCATGTAAAGTTTTTGAATTTTTATTTTCATGTTTTGATTTATGCTTTCATTACAATGTGTATGTAATGATTGAGATTTTTATTATTTTTCATTAATTAAAATGTCGTCCATGAGTATATTAGCATCTATATTGAAAATATTATCGCATTAATGGAAATTAATTAGAAATTTAATATAATCATAAAAGAAGCAAGTACATTTCTAATTAACATTATCCTAGATTTTTCTTAGAGTTTCACTCAAGAGAATAAAGTTAATACTGGTTATGAAGATAGATGGAATTTGAACTCCAAGTTACAGTGTCACTATATGTCAAATATGTTGGAAGTAGAGTAAATTCTCCATGGATGTTGATAATTATTAATCTCTAATAAAATATTTTAAGGATTATTGTTGAATACTAAGATGGCAATGGTTGATGACCACGCCTTTGGTTGATGTTCTTTTTAACGATAGAGATTTTTATAGTTAAAATCAATGGGGAAACCCTATCGATATAGTCTTAGATACCTAAGTGAATTTCTTATATTAGTTTATGATTAAACTATAGTATATGCAGAATAGTTCAATCGGATTGAACTAAACTAGGAACTTTAGATAACTAAGAGAATCTTAAGACGCATTTTGTGTTGGAAAGAGAGAGCAAGTTCTAACAAGAAGTGATTCTATTGCGGGAAGACTGGAAACAAGAAAACCAGCTAAAAGATTTTTTTAACTATAAAGAGCTGAAACATGAATCTCATTCAGAAGTGATCAGTGACTGATTCTATGCCACCTGGTATGTAGACTCTGAAATCACTAATCATGTTGACTATTCTTTGCAAGATTCTAGGAAATTAGAAAACTAAATGAAAGAGATTATAAATTGTTCTTTGGATAGAGACATATGTACTAATTTTGGATAGTACATTTATTTCTAAAATTTTGTTGCATGATATGAAGTAAAAATAACGGTACACATAATATATAATAGAGAAAAATTTCTCAAGCAATTTTATGTCTATAACATATGCCAAAATTTATTTCTAAATTTATGAGCATCCGCATTTAGCTTGTTTCAAGTGATTGACGAAGATTGTCACGTGCTCTTGACAGATGTTCTAATGGAAGGAGCCAATGTGATTGATTAATGTTGAAAGTTGAATGGATATTGATTAATGTTGAAAGTTGAGCCGACTCTTTGATTTTGATTGAAAGTTGAGAGGAAGTGATTGACTTTAATCATGTTTCCGGTAAGGGTTATTCAAGGAAAAAGATTGTCACATGGGCTGGACATGAACAAAATCTAAAATGGGACAAAAGAGAAGTGATCGATTAATATTGAAAATTGTGATTGTTGGAAGTTAAAGTTGAATAAGTGTCTTTAATATCAAATGAACATTGAGGATGCAGGATTAGATTTAACGCATATAAATAACAGGCAAATAAATTTAAGAATGTTATAAAGAGTAATGATAAGTATAAATTTTTTACTAGAAATGACAAGTGAGTAGATCTACCAGGAATTATGTATTGGTTAAAATAAAAACAAATATGCATGTAGGTATTAAAACATGTATTATGCAACTTAAAGACACCTATTATTTTAGTAAAACTTCTTCTTACAACTTTATAGTTTACTTAAATATATATTTATTTATTTTGAATGTGTTAATTTAAGTGCGAAAATTTACAAAATTATTTTTATAATTGATCTGACCCAATTTTTTTTAATCCGAAATATAAACAATTATTTTCTAATTTAGATGTATCCACTCATGTTTGAATAATAATAAAAATTGATTTTGACGTATTCAGAATTTTAAAAAAAAAGATAATTTTAATATTAAACAGCTTAATATATGTTGTATTGAAGGGGTATTACATGTTGTTTGATGACATATTACATGTTACTTGAGCCGTAGTATGCAATTTATAATTTTGAGCTTTTTTATATTTAAAACTTAACCTAAAGTGAGGTCTAAATTGTTTAAAAAAACTCATTTAAAAAATCTACAGAATTTCAGAAGAATTTTCAAATTTTTTATCAATTTGTGAGCATAGTACAAAAAGAGCACAACAGTTGTTTTACTTCAATTTTCTCTTTCGGAACTTCAATAGATTTCTAAATGGATACGCGTCAACACAAAATAACTGGAGATGTCTGAACTCACATTCCATAATCAACGTCTTCAACACAAAAGGTAGTTCCCTAGCTAAAGGAACATCAGAAAGTTCTACAGCTAGTTCATTATTAAAGGTGTTCATCAAACTGTTGTGCTGCTCGTCCTGGCATATTCAACTACTTGGGAGGAGCTTGGCCTGCCATTTTGGAAAACACGACCTTAGCAAACTCAGACAGCTTATCGGTCTCTGGCATTACATCTTTCACAGCACCGTCTGCACAGAAAGCCACAGCCCATTTAGCCAGGTTAGGAGTAATTGATTCGTCAATGAGTTTCACTCCATTGAACTTCTCTGTCACTCTCAGCCATCCCAAATAGCACCCAAATGCAATGTCAAGGTACCCAACTTGGTCTCCTCCAAAAAAGGGTTTTCCTTTGCTGGTCTTCACGAATGCATCCTCCAATAGTGCAATTCCTTCGTTTACTTGCTCTATTTGTGCCTTCTTTGCCTCTTCTCCTTGAGCAGCCGCTATGCCTCTCACGGATGGGAAAAACTGTATCCATTCAAACTCTATATAAGATCACCTCGAAGAACAGGAGAATCACCCTGTTTGGTTCATCTTCGTCGTTCAATTGAAATTATAATTATCTAGATCGGCCTGACATGCCATGACAAACACAAAAATAAAAAAGTACAAAGACATTTAATTTTTCCCCTCTTATGTTTGTTGCCAAATATTAAATAGCCTCCTGTTTTAAGAAATCAAAAGATTGTTGTTATTCAAACTATTTTTAAGGTTAAAGAAAGTCATAGCAAGGGACGTTTTCATCATTCATTTTTTTCTTCTACTAAAAAACAGATCTGAGCCGCCCAGTCGAGATCAGCTGCCCTCTGCCCTTTTATCGTGAAGGCCAAAGAAGCCGTGAGGTTTTTGCGATCTCAGTTCTGTTCAATCCCTAAAATTCTCGTTCCCCATTTTAAGGCTGGTTTGGCATCGACGCCTCTCTGTGTTTCAAAACATTTTATCCACCACACAATCATCAAGTCTTTATAAATGCTTAGTTTATAAATTCACAACTTGAAAGAGTGAGATCGTTAACACCTGGGAATTGGATAAGGAGAAAGATAGGAGTTCCTATTATTTGATACCACCACCCCAGTAACTATAGTACTCTCTTCTCAAGCGTTTCCCCTCTATCTAAATTCAAACTCAGATTCAACTTCATTTCCATTTTTCATTTCTAGATTCACAGGGCAGCCAAGCATCTTTATTCTAACATAACAAGGAAGACGGAGAAATGAATTAAACGATTAATTCCATACCTTATCATCGATGTAGGTAGCCCAAAATCGAGCGATGGCACGGTCATAAGGATCAGAAGGAAGGATGGATGGACCAGAAGACCAAACATCATCAACGTATTCAACGATGATCAAGGATTCACAGACGGGTTTGTCGTCGTGAATAAGAACAGGGATTTTCTTGTAGACGGGGTTAGATTTGAGGAGAAGCTCACTTTTAGATCCAAATTTCTCCTCGAGAAACTCATAGGGGACAGATTTAATGTTGAGGGCGATTCTAGCCCTCATCACAAAAGGGCTTGGCCATCCCCCGAGAAGCTTCACGTCGCTCTTCGCCATTTTCTCACTCTCTCTAGTGAAAATTACAGAATCGAAGATTTGGGGGTTGATTCAGTCTTCCTTTTATGGAAGCGAGAACTGATTATATAGAGAGCACGCGGATCATACCGCTTTAAGTCGGTTACCGGTTTGGTGGAAGTGTGCACACTGCAAAACGATTAGGTGCGTAGTGTGATCTGTGAAAGTGAAAGTCCAAAGTTGCATTACAGTAAAATTTCTCTAAATGTTGTTGCCTGTTGGTAAGGTTAATGTTTATAACACACACAAGTTTTTTCTTTTAACTATTTTGTATTATTATCTTAATTTTTTTATATGAAAATTTTTAACTACTTTATCTAAATTATTGTCTTTAAACACGTTTTCTTCATAATTTTTAATCTAAAATTTTAAAAAACTAATTGTAAGAAAAATGTTTGAAATTAACTCAAAATCTCATTATTTAATATTTATTTATTATCATTTTTATGCGTATACCAATATAATGAGTATTAGAAATAAAAGTGTAAAGAAAATTTCATTGAACGGAATGAATCTAAAACTTTTATATCTATAACTAATTTTCTTATCTTATCTATATATAAAAGTGAGTAAAAAGATATTTTTGGATAATTTTATGCTCACATTATTATTAAAGTTTCTAAATTATCTCTAAACTTCATACTAAATGACATCATAATAATTAATTTTTTAATTAATTAGTTAATATAAATTGTCTTTTGTGTAAAGTTAGATATATAATTACTTTTTAAATTACATTTTATAATAGAAATTGTTTTTATGCAATACAAGCTATTTATATAATACAAACTATTTTCTTTCCTTGGGTAAATAGATAAATAGTTTGTATTGGAATTGGATAAATAGCGTGCATTGTCTTTTACTTAAAATAATTTTTCTTTCTTTGGGTTCAACGCAAGCATTAGAATAGTTTGTATTCGATAAAAGGCCATTTCTTTTATTAAAAGTTAGATAACTCTAATGCTTGCGTGGAACCCAAAGAAAGAAAAATTATTTTATTTCCCTTCTTGAAATTAAGAAAGAAACTTATTAATATATTAGTACGGTCAAAAACTTTGATATTGGGATCGTCACTCAAAACTCCAAACATGGTTGCATCGTTATCGAAAAATGCCATTTAACTACGTAAATTCACAACATTACTTATGAATTTGTGTTTTAGGTGAAAAAATAATTCTTAATTATGATGTTTATAAATAATTCATTTCACGTTATAAAAAATAGTAGGGTAAACTATAGTTTTGCGGCTGCAGTTTTGAATAATTTTTATTTTAAACCCTCCACTTTTAAAATTGGTACAATAGATCTTATAGTTATATTTTTCATTCACGTTAGACATTCCGCTTAAAAATATTAACGGTCTCACGCAGTTTACTGATGTGACATTACATGACGAGTGATTTAAAACCACGTCATCTTTTTATTTACTCACCAGCCACGTGGGATGAATTATCCAAATTACCCTTAATTATTCCCTCGTCTTTCCCTTCTTCGTCATTCTTCCCCCCTCAATAAAACCTGAATCACGAATGATCATTGTTGCATACTTCCAAGTATAACATATTCCATGATTTTCTTCTCTTATTTTCTTCCTTCTTCCCCAGGAATGTGTAATCGGAAACTCGTACAATTTCAGCAGGAGTGTAATCAGACAAATAAGAACTTTAGGGGTAAGAATTGGAGTGGAAATCAGGGTTCGTGAAATGGGTTTAGTAAGGAAAGATAACAATTCTTCATGGTTCTACACTTCTACTAGATTTCTTCTTCTCCTCCCCCATTCTCTTCCTTTTTCTCTATCTTCCATTTACTCATATGTTCATGTCAGAGGCACCATAATGTTTCGTTATTTGGCTCGGCAATTTTAAGCTCTTAATCTTTGCTTTTGGTAAAGGTCATTTGGAGTCTAACCCTTCAATCTCTTTTGCAAATTTTGTTTATGTTGCTTGCTTACCCATCAGGATTCAAAGTATCTAACTTGAAATTAAACCTCAAAATACCCAAAATCAAATGAATTTGATTTCATCTCCAACCAAATCAAATCTCAAATGGCCAAAAGGAAGAAAATTCATTTTAGATTAAACCCAAGAACACCAAAAATGGACTAGATAAAGAAAGCCTACATTCAAATTGCCCAATAATGATCATAAATCACCTCTGAATTATGCAATAAACGTTCTGCTTTTGGGTATGCAAAAGCAAAACCAAATCACAAGTTATGGGGTGGGTACGCCTACTGCAATCATTGTAAGTTTTTTTTTCCTTTTTTAGATCTTTAGTTCTCTTTATTCTTTCAGAAAATTCCATTAATGTATAATTATCATTAAGGAAGAATTAAAGAAAAAGAAAAAGAATATTTTTCTTCAAAGGGCAACCGGCTTAATTTACTTGTGGATATGAACACAATAGGAGGAAGCAAATCATTGGGTGAAGAAGGAAGAAAATGGGGGAAGAAAATCGTGGAATATGTTGTATTTGAAAGTCTACAACAATGGTAATTCGTGAAGAGGGGGAAGAAGGAAGAAGAAAGGAAAAATAATGGGGGTTTTAAAATGACTTGGCTGTTAGAGTAAAAAACTTTCGTGACGGTTAATATTTTTAAGCGGAGGGCCTATGAAAAACCTAATGTGAATGAAAAAAGTAATTATAGGATTTATTCTACCAATTTTTAAAGTGAAATGTCTAAAATAAAAATTAGACTAAACTGTATGGAATAAAATTGTAGTTTACCTAAATTAATATTATGCATTGTAATGACTAGTCTCTACTGAAAAGTTTAAATAAAATATATTTGATTTGAATGTCTTTTAATTTATTTCAAGTCTTTTACTGTTTACCTTAAACGTCATTGCATAACATTGCCTCAAAGATGGAAAAAAACGTAATCGCATACATGGAGTGAGTAGGTGAGTCATATGGCTGTAAATGGAACACAAGTACACCACAGGCACATACTTGTCATTTCGTGGTGCGGATGGGAAGTCGGAGGGTGCATCTTTTTGGGGTTTGACCGTAGAATTCGCTTACAAACTTTTTTTCTTAACATTTGTAAATAAGTATTTTTTTCAAAATTATATTAGAAAATAGATAAATATGATTCGAACACACGATCTATAAAGTATGAGTGTGAAGACTTAATCAACTGCGACAATTCAATTTGTCTCTTTTTAAATAAGTTGGTTGGTGATAAAAATTTATAGATACACCAGAGTATCTCAAGTAGGTTGACACTCATGTACTATCTTTATCATTTAACGCAACTCAACATATTATTAAAATAAAATAAAAGAGTCAATAAAGGAAAATATAAAAAAAATGAGCAGAATCCAAAAGAATGCATGAATCCAAATATCATTGGAAACAAATGAAGAACAAAAATTTGGAGCATTCTACCACAAAGTTGGAGTGACTATGCTAGGAGCTCTGAATGTCAAACAATTTGTAACTCGGTTACCCTCCCGATAAATATGAGTGATAATAAAATATATCTGATCGATTAAATTTAACATTTATTCCAAGCAGTACGCTAACGTCAAAAAACCCTTCGAGATTGAGAATGAATAATGGACACCACATAGACTGAATCACATTCCCATCATAATTATTTCCATCTAAAGGTCGAACCATAAACAATCGCATTAATAGCACCATCCAACTCAGCCTCAAAAGCAAAACATAAATCAAGGTGAATAACATAACAATCATTAACAAATCATCTAGATGATCAGAAAACGCCTCCACAACCAACAAACCATAGACTACTAAAAGTCACTCCATATATATTCACCGTAATCCAACCTGATGGGGGTGGACGCCAAAAAACTTCCAAGATGCGTGAGGCTCTAAAAGGGTGGCTTGAAACAAAAAACTGTTGGAGTGTTAAAAGGTCCTCAATTGACTTTGCATCTTGCCAATCTTAAAGGAGTATGTTTCATGAATTGAACGTCAAAGCAATGCAAGAGCTTCAACAAATACATGTTTTCCACTCTTAAAAGTGGCTTGGTTACATGAAGGAACCACACCACCCAAAATATAGTAACAATGGAAGTCTGCCATAAAGCTTTCAATTGCACTAAAATATATATTCATCACCGTCTGCCAAAGATTTAAGAGAGTACCATCAAGTTTAACATCATTCCTAAAAATACTTGACACAACACCCATATTTCATGAGAAATATGGCATTCTATAAATAGATTATGTGAATCCTCCTTTGTAGCACAACAAAGACTACATCGAGAAGGAAAAATGTGACCACGAGCACGCAACACATAATTAGTATGCATATTTCCATGGAACAAACTCCACGTAAAGATAGACCGAGAGGGTGGAATAAATGGTTTTCAAATCTGTTTACCCTAACTAACAAAATCCCAAACCTCAGTAAGAGAGACATTGTCAGCTTTACAAAAAACAACACCATACAAAGAGCATATCCAAACTAACGAGTTTGTGTCAAAGTTGGCCACCATTTTCTCAATCTCAAAGTAAGTCGGATGAGAGGAAAGAAATACACACAGAAGAAAAAATATAGATCAGTGTAAACATCTCTCACAAGAACCCCAAAGGAGGATATAACAAATATAGATCGTCAACCAAATCAATCAACTAAGTTCTCAACCAGTTGTCTATCTAAAAATGAATTTTAGAATGACTCAATCAACCACCCAGATCTCAAGCATCAAAGGAGTATAATGACATTTCAGGCCAGGCTAGACAGAAGAAAAAATATACCATGACCTTGGTCGGTGATCCTATGTGAAGTAACGGGCACGAAGATAACTGAAAAACCATAGAGTGCTCAGTCAACAACCTCTAAGTGAGTTTTTTCAACATTGTCTTCTTAAGAATGTAAAAAAAATTTATACCAAGACCATCTTCCTCTTTAGGTTTGTAGCAAAACTTCCAAGACACTGGAACAGACTTACGACTATCAACTGAACCTGTCCAAAAGAAGTTTCTAATAGTAGTATTTAAATCTTTCAAAAGAGAGGAAGGCCAATGATAAATTTAAAAGGAATGTAAAAGTGAATCTTGGATCCCGAATTAATGAGACATCATATGCATGTCATAGATAAAGTTAAATTCTTCCAAGATTCCAATTTACTTTTAATTTTATCAGCCCAAGGGATCAACCACTGATGTTTATGCGCACCGACAAAGAGAGAAACCCCTAAATAAGTCATAGAATCTCATCACTTACATATTCTAGACATTGACAAAAAATCAGTAATACGGGTTCTTAACATGCCCATGCCAAATAAATGGAAGATTTATCCCAATTAACCTATTGACCATATAGTAAACCATAAAGCTCAAAAGCATCTAAAACTACTTGTAAAATTTTAGAATAAGCCTTCCAGGAAAGAAGAACATCAACCGTGAAAAGAAAGTGAGTCGGAGCACGCATCCCAATCGGAGAAAATATTGAAACCAATAAACCTGAATAAACTAGATTTAAAAGATATCTACTAAAAAATCATCAATAAAACAAAAAAGAAGTGTGGAGAGGGGATCACCCTGTCACACACCTTGCGAGCGTATGAAAAATCCCTCAGGAGATTCATTGATGAGCATCAAGATCCTTGCTGACTCAAATATATTATTAATTCATGCAATAAAATGCTCAGAGAAACCAAAACACTTTAGAACCTCGAAGAGAAATTTTTAATTGATGGAATCAAAAGCCTTACGAATGTCAATTCTCATAGCAACACGTCTACTATTGCTCAAAACATTAAAACATTCAGATGCACAAGCAATACAATCAACAATTTGACATCCTTTAATGAAACCATACTGATTGAGAGAAATAATTCGAGAGAAAATAACATAAATACAATCACTAATAATCTTGATGATAATTTTAAACATAAAATTGCCTAAAGCAATATGGCTAAACTGGTTAATTGCTATAGCATTACGAATCTTCAGAATAAATACCATAAAATTTGAGTTCAAATATGGTAAATTTTATCATGTACGAAAAAATTCTTAGACAACCAAGACCGAATCGGATCCCACAATATCCTTACTATGACGATAAAATTCATCTAAGAAGCGATCCAGGCTTGTAGCACTAAGAGAATCCATGTCAAACATAATTTTTCTCACCTCATCAGAAGAAGGAACCTGGAAAAGTGACGCATTCGCTATATCATTGACCAATGAATGAATATGCTCCCGAATAGTAGAAAGATCCAAACTACAACCACCAGAATTTGAAAAGAGATGTTGATAATATGATTTTACATGCTAACCATCTCAACCGAATCATAAAAAATACCATCACCAATTTTAATCGAAGAAAAATGCTTATTCCACTCTTTACATTTAAGCAAAGAGTGAAAGAAGTTACAATTTCGATCACTCTCCACAAGCCATTTAACCCTACATTTTTCTCTCAGGAAAATATCTTGTTGTCCTAGGTCCCTATTTAAGTTAACAAGAGCATCATATTCAACCCAAAAAGAGCATTAGAAAACCCTCAAATATGATCATATCTTGAATGAATGTCACTTTCTCATTAGCTTTAGAAACATTTAGGGGTAACATTCCCAAAGACCTCCAAATTTTATTTTTTCAAGGCTGTCTTAAAGAGTTTTAGCTTCTAATAAAAAATTCTTGTACAACTACCTGCAATAGGGGTTGGCCAAACTGAACGAACCAAATCAATGACAGGGGGATGAGAAACTCACATACCCTGAAATCTGAAAGGTCTAGTTCCTAAAGAAATGCCCGTAGAATAAGAAACAAGTTTTGGATGATGATCTGAGTGTAATCTCGGTAGAGTAATGCAAGAGACATGAGACCAATTATCGATAAAAGAAGTAGAACAAAGAGCCCCATCTAAGCGAGAAAGAACCATACCGTAATGACTTTGTCCAATTCGAGTATAAAAAGCTATTTTTCTCAATATCCACAGGTTACAGGCAGTTAAAGAAGCCTGAAAGTCTTCACAAGAACTAGGTATGATATTACCAATAGTTCATAAGCTCAAAATGGTAGAATTAAAATCCCTAAGAACAAGCCACATAATAGAATCTGACATGTCTATAAGAGAACTCCAAAGAGATCTACGGTTGATGTAACTCACACTACCATAAATAAAAGAAATTCTATGGATAAAATGCATAAACTAGTAGAAAAGTAACATGTTGAATATGAGATAAAATAATCGTAGCACCTTGAATAGCAGAAGATCTAAAGATCCATAACTTAGGAAAAGAGCTAGCATTAGAACAAATGTAATGTAGCCAAATGATCTTCAAAAATTAGAAGTACTGAATCAAAACTACCTAAAGGTTCAATAATTTAAAAAAATCTTGCTTATGACAAAAACAAAAATCTCTCAAAGCAAGTTGAGTATCATGATTTGTAATACCTCTACAGTTCTAATAAAGGATAATCATTTAATTATTTTACCTTTAGCAACCCTGGTCTTGGGTGAGTTAGTCATAATAACAACATGTTTATTATTCCTTTTACCTTGTATATCATTAACCACCTTGTAATCAAAACTTTCTATTTTATCAACATACGAGTTATCTCCTTGAACATCAGTATGAGAAAAAAGTGACTCAGTATTCTCACTGTCTAAATTTGAAAGAGTTGCATCTTGAAGGGGAGAATCTGAACCTTCTATATGTGGAAGCCTCAAATGGGCAACAATAGGATCATCTGAGATATCTAGATTATTAGGATCAACCCATGTTGACACAATTGAAGCATCCAAATGATCATCTACATGAGCTAATTGAGTGTCCGCATTAGCATCATCATTAATAGATGTTTTCTGAGTGTGAGGGCTAATATGTTTGCTTGAACTAGAAGAGGCATTTGGTTCAAGAATAATGTCTGGAACCAATTTTATAGGTTTCGCAATCACAGTTACCTTGTCATTCGCACCAAGTATTATAGCAAGGTTCTCTAAAGCAGGTGAATTCCTTGAATTGTCTTTTGGCCGATATTCTTGACGCGTTTTAGATCTTCCTCTCTCAAATTTTTATCTCTTACCTCATTGGTTATATTAACCATCTCTGGAACATAGGATGTGGACAGTTGTCCAATAGGACAACAAGTAGAGCATAAATTCAAAATATTCTAAAAATAAAAGTTGGAAAAGGACAATCATCACCAACTTCTACCATGATGGCCATAATCGCCTTCAAGTGTAATATTGTCAAATTTGAGCGGTACACCAATCCCACGTGCTATATCAGAAAAATCTGAGAGTGCCAAAATTCCCAAAGGAGATTAGGGCACTCTTCCTAATCCGAGTTTGAGATGGAATAAGACTCAGACGTACAGTATTGTCGGCCGGGAAAGGCTTTTTTCTATTTATTTTTTACTCCATTCTGGCCTTATGTGTACACAGTCTTTATTTCAAATTTAGAATCAGTCGAGAAGGAGAAAATGGACGCAAAAGCAAAGATTAAAAAAAAGATTGACTATTTAGCACGAAAATGCTTTTTATATAAGTAAGTGGGAAAAATTACATTTCACTGCCTAAAAACTAACAATTGTTGGAGACATAAGATCATTGGTCCTTAGCAGAGGACAAAGTCCTATACCCAAAATCGTCGAGTGACTCCCTCTCTCACTTGTAGAAGACGGGAAGTCACCACATCTTTCTCAGTTTCAGCTCTAATCTGTTGGAAGATATCACCTTCAACCGACGGACACTGGAAGAAAATCTTCCGTGAGTATCAGCCACTACATTGATCTTGCCCGATTTATATTTCAAAGTACAATCAAACTCTGCCAAAAGCTCTTGCCATTGGGCTTGTTTTGGCCTAAGTTTCTTTTAAGTATCAAAGTAGCTCATTGCAACATTATCTGTCTGGATTTCAAACTTCTGACCCAATAGATAAGAGGGAGGAAAGACGAGACCAAGTACCACCATTAATGCTACTCACACTACAAACCAAACACTAAAGTGATATAGACCTCTTTTATGGGTACAACTTCTATTACTGAACCGCTTAAACTATAGTTGAACATTCGTCATACGTTGCGTGTTAAGGTTAAAATTTAGCGTCCATTGTTGAGGTCTAAGAATCTCGGGCTTCATAGAAAATGATCCAATACCCAAAACTCGTGCTTCATCATCTTTAATATTCAAAAGTATGTGAAAAAAATCCTCGTCCAAGAGAGATGAGACACCATTGAGCATAAAGCTTTCAAATGGATTGAAGTTTTTCTTTAAGTGCTGGGAGGTTTTATCGTTCATTTCTTTGTGACAAAAAAACTCGACCAATGAGTGAACGTCTACAAAGTTTCAGTCATTCTTCGCAGACTTTCAGTTTAATTGAGATTGAAACAAGTTACATTTTATCTTTGGCATGGAAAATACTTAGAACAATAACGGAAGATGCAGTTTAAACATTAGTCTTCATGGTGAGGTTCTTGTTCAAAGGACCATCCGTTGAGGATGCACAAATATCGTGTTCAATTTGAATTGAAGAGAGTTTTACTTGATAATGCATCTCCCAAAAAAATCCACAAACCATGATGCGTTAATGATGGTAGGATTAACCAAACATGATTATTAAAAATCCAGACACGGTCGGTCACGACAGAACCCGCGAAACAAAAACCACAGGATCCATGAAACTTAACAAAAACCAGAATCAGAAAATGAAACCAAAATCACAACCACAGCAAATTAACAAAACCACATCAAATTAGCATATCTACAGAAAACCCACCGCAAAAGACCAAGAACCACGGTAAACCAGAATCAAAACCAGAACCACGGCAAGAGAGCCATAATCAAACTACAGTGCGAACGAAGACCAGAATCACATCTATGGAAGACCCAGAAACAGCAACCACAACACTGAACGAACGAGCACTGAACACTGAACATTGAACCACGGCGAAGATTACGAGAACTGAACGAACTGCGAGCACTAAGCACCGAACCAGCAAGAACCAGAGATCCAGCGAACGCGAGCACTGAGCACTGAACCGCGAACATCGAACTTGAAGAATGTCAGCGAACGACGAACCAGAGAGAGGGTGCGACCAGAGATCCAGCGAACCAAAGAACCAGAGAACGACGCACGTACGAAGAACGAGAGAACCAGAGAACACGGCGACCAGCGACCGCGAACGAACCAAAATGTGAAATGCACCAGCCGGGAAACCCGGGTCTGTACCGTGGCATATGTGGATATTATGTCTTAAGCAGGCGTTCACATGATCGGTTTGCCTTTTACTATAACAATTGAATGGAAATGAAATTTGCGGTCTAAAAAATAGAATTGAACCGATGAATTATGTATCTATAAATTGAATTGATTGGATCGTAAAATAATTAGTCTGTTCGGTCAAATTTTACGGTTCATCAAAAATTTTTAATTTTATTTTTTAATAGGTCCATTAATAAATTTAATCATACATATTTTAAAAAAATTTAAAATTTTCACGCATTATAATAAAAATTCACAATTTAAATCACAATATGTAAATTAGACATTAAAGAGAGATGAGAGAAATGTAAGAAATATGAAAAGAGAAAATATGAGAAAATAACTATGATATACATTTGAGGAAGGATAAGTAGTCGGTGAAATCCAAAATGTAAGAAAATTTTAGATAGAACTTTGAGTTTGGACTTTTAAATTCAAGACCGAACTGATCATATTTAGTTAAAATACTGACCAAATAGCTCATTTTCAGTTCTTTCTAATTCGTCAGTTTTTGCAAACTCATAGTTTTAACCTATAATCCAATATATCAACACATTTTTGTCACTTTACATACCCGAGTCATGTTATAATAAGTTTGAAATTTTATATTTTTTTGTCAAAGTTACATTATAAATTCTAAAATAAATTATGGACATGACCCGAATCCACGATTTCTATAATATAAATGTTAAAATTTAATTGACTGCGTCAACTTAAATTATTATTGAAATAGTTTGAAATGTATTAAATACGATAAAACGTAGAATTGCAGAAGTTTGATTCTTTTGTTATTTATTTCAAAGCATTAATATGAAAGAGGTAGTAAGTCTATTGCTCAGTATATAAGAAAAATTGGGGTTGAAAATTGAAGACTGATAAAAGAATATTCCCAAACAATTTGGTTATTGGAGCAATGTAAATTGAATAATAGTACAAGATTTCTACCGAATAAATCAAAAACATTACAAAACGTGAATTGCACCAGCCGGGAATCGAACTCGGATCTAAATACTTCACTTTAGATGTACAACATGATAGGTAAAGATGAACATAACTACCATTCTTTTTACCTACGAACAAGATTCAATTAATTACACAAGTTTTAGGAAGTATGTATTTTTTTTGGCTCATTTAGGTAAACTAATCGACTATACACGTGTTGCACATGTTGAAAAGTAACATGTACAGAACTGCACATAAAAGTGTTTGATCATTTTCTGAATTGTTATGTCAAATACTAAGAATTAAATCTATTAAATGTTGATGATGCTATAGATAATTATTAACTTTTTTTGAAATAGATAGTTAATAATTTTTTTAATTAATATCTCAGTTGAAAATTTTTAAAAGATACTACAATTTAATTATTGATCATATTGTGAAACTGACATTTGTTTCGGTTCCTTACCGTATTTAATTTAATGTGATTCCTCATGCTATTTTGATTTGATGCTTATATTGATTCTTGTTAGTTTATTTTTTTTTGTTATTTTGTTGATGAATTTCATTCCCTAAAAAGATAAAAAAAAAGATTTATTAATTTGAATGTTAAATTATTAAATTATACAATTTTTTGATGTAATTCGATCTATTTAAACTAATTTATCTCTGAATTTTTTACAGCTCATATATTTTTAATAATTAGAATTGTAAATGTAATTTTAGTAGCGAGAATATTATGAGACATATCAACTTGAAATTTCATATAATAGTGAAGACATGTGTCAAAAATGATTTCCCTTTTAGTCCAATTTATATGTACCATAGATTTTAAAAAGATAAAAAGGATTTGAAGTATTAATTTTAATATCAAACTATTCATTTATCCAATTCTTTAACAAAATACGATCTATTTAAACTAATTTGTCTCTTAATTTTTGACATTTAATATTGTTAATAATTGACATGATAATTGTGATTTTGATAAAAAGAATATCAAAAGACTTATCAATTTAGAATTTCATATAATAGTAAAGGTAATTTGTGTAAAAAAAAAAATTTCTCCCCTCCTAAGCCTCATCTAGAAGTAGTAATGATAGTCAATTTTTAAAAAATAAGTAAGAAAATGATAAAAAAAAAATAGTATTTGCAAGAATGACCGGTTTTTTACTGTAAATTTTTTTATAAAACTAGAAATTTTTATATATAGATGTACTATATGATATATAAAAATATACCATGGTATATATTTATATGTTATAATATAATATATCATCAGTATATCATAGTATATATATAGTATATTTTTATATATCATCCGTGATGGTCATACATCATATTAGTACCTACCCCCTTATCACGCCTAAACTCGTCTCCTCTCCTTCTTCACCTCTCTCTCGCTTTTCTTCAATTTCTCATCTTAATTTTCCAAGCTTTTCTTCTATTCTTCATCTACATTTGGTGTCTGCAATTGTTTTTTAGGAGTTATAATACATTAGAACCATAGGGCAATGACACGATCAACCCAAGGTGATTAACCTAGAACTAAAATCACATCAGTTAATATTTTGCAATCCTCATCTTATTTTAAAGGTATTGGGTTCGAGTTATATTTTACTATTCCTCATAGAATTTGTAATGCAACTTTAATAAAAAAAACTACTAGAATTATATCAAGTACTAATATAGAGGCTATTAGGATATGTTTCTTTGTTTTTTTAGCTATATAGTTGAAATATTAATACATAAGAGCAGCAAGTGACGTTCTTAAGTATGAATTTAAGAGTTCGAGCAAACCATATGTAAGATAGAAAAATTCTCAATGTTTTCACGAGTTAAACTTAGTTAGCTAACTTGAGAGATATAGTCTAGTAGCTCAAACCATCACTAGCTTACACTTTGACTTGATGTGAGTAGCATGGAACTTACACTTTTACTCGAGTAGCATGAAGCATGTGATCAATAGTAAGTCTCGCTCAGCTACATCTCTATGGTGTCTCAGATAAAGCAACACACACACACTATCTCTATGGTGTCTCAGATAAGTTGCAAGTAGGATTAGAGAGAGAACATGGGTCAAACAATGAACAAAGTAGGAAACAACAGAAACAACCTCATTGTAATCAAATTAACCCCCATATATTATATACAATATAACTATGACCGCAAAACTTATTTCTGTGTTTCTATGTTTCTATCTTGAATCTCCTGAGTTAATTGAGAATCTCAACCTCAATACTAAATACTGTCATCATCATCATCATCTCATGTTGCAGCACTGTGGCTTTCACAAATGCTGCAATTTTTCCCATAAGCAAATAATCTGTCTTGGAGATTGATAATGTGTTGTGAGGTATTCCTTTATGCACCCAAATTGAAAGAACCTCATGCTGTGTATATACTCCACCTCATTTCTTGAACCGTTGAACTTCTTCACCTACATTCTCATGCTTACGTCTTCCATCTTGAATAACTGTAACACAGTTTATCAATTCATTACCAATCATCCCTCATCCAATCAAAGAACTAGAGAGGTGTGGGATGTACCCCTAATTTGTGTTTTTCAAATTCATTTACGATAAAATCGGCTATGTCAGATGACACAATGTAACCTAGATCATTTTGCATAAGGTGGATAATCTTCTTCTGGCCATTCCTGTATGAAATACACCATATCGTAAATAATAAAATATAATGTCTATGATAGAACAACTTAACGGTTAAAAGGAAAAAATAATTAACTACTACGAAAGTAAAAGTTACTCATGAAAAGGACATACAAAGAGTTAAACCTTATACCTTTGCCATTACATTCATAGATATACCACCTCTATAAAAATAATGGAGAGAGTAAAACCTTATACCTCTGTCAGGACATCCAACTTTTCAACCCCCGATGAACCCATTTTTGGGGCTTTAGGAAAGTATGTATAATAACTAATCTAGTAGATTCTCCAAAACCACTTAAGGAGGGCAGATTCCTCTAGTGGAAGGCAACAACAGACAGTTTCCTTCCTCTACTTGTTTATAAAAGTTCCTTCCACGTGCAACCAGTTCTGCGGCTCCAACTTCATGGTATCTTTTAGTAAGATATGTATGGTTCCCGTAAACCTTTGAAACCGAAATTAGCAGTGTACTTAGTTTTAATAACAATGGATTATTCTTAGCTTCTAGCACCTTAAATATACTAAAATAGAAGAACCAACATACATTTCTGAAAATTTTCTACTGACATTACCACAGCTCTAGATCATCATCTATTCATGGAAATACTTAGCCTGCTGAGAAATTGGACGGTCTTGATTCTCCGCAAGTGGGAAAAATTAAGATAAACTTCAAATTAGACTTAAAAGTAATTGAAGAAAACAAAGCAAACTTCTCAAGGATACAGATTGAAATGGCAAAATTAATGATTAATGTCACCATGGACACACCTTTAGAAACCAGAATTTCCTATTGAACACCGAATAGAAGATTAAAAAAAGTAAAACGGAACAGATCTTTTCCCCAAGATGATAATTATATTCATGTTCTACACAACTTTGATGTTCTCAGACTACTAAAGAAATGCAAGAGTTCAAATGTGAATCAATGTTTCGGGTTTCTAAAAGGGAAAAAAAGACGGGAAATGATGATTCCGGTCAAGAATGCCACTGCAGATATTTGATCATCACATTGTTTAGTCACATCGACCTCGTTTGTTCTGGCCAAAAGAACTCTTTTTAAGTAAATACTTTACGGCCTAACTGATGATCTCCCGAAACCAGCATCTTTCGGCTTGACATCTAGAATACACGAGGTCGCTTTTTCTGACACATTTGTAATCATTTGCATTTCCTCATCGTTTCTGCTTTGTGCTTGTTCTTGTTGATTTGTATACCCATCTGCTTATATCATTCATTTTCCCAACATAATCCTATATCAAGAAACCCATCATATATCATCAATTCATCATCACACACACGCACACTTGTATACCCATCTGCTTATATCATTCATTTTTCCAACATAATCCCATATCAAGAAACCCATCATATATCATCAATTCACACACACACACACACACATAAACTTACAGGAATATGTGTACCGTCTTCTTTTGAGAAATCTGAAAATGAAGCTTCTTCTTCTTCTTCCAATACAAGACTGTTCCTTGGTGCTTCAACACCTGATTCACACAAAATTCATTCAGAACAAAAAAATGGGCTATTTTTTTATTTATTAGGGAGAGAAGACAAGCAGCTGTAAGCTCTAGGAGAATTAATGAATTGAGAGGTTTGTCGTTGCTGGTTCAAAACAAAGTGAGAAGGATAGAAATCAAACTGAAACACGGCACTCGTACAACCAGAGGAATTCACAGACTTTCTGTAATCTCCACTACTATGCTTCGTGAAATTTAAAGGGTTTTCTCATTTCTGTGTGAACCAAGTATGTGAAAAAACCCCACATGCCAATCATTCATACAACACCTCAAATTGGAAGGTACTTAGGAACTACTACTATTCCATATAAATACTGTGTACACAAATAATGATCATTGCCGATGACAAGAATTATTACTATCATCTAGTGTAAAAATGATCAGTAAGTTACTTACCAAAAAATGATCAATAAGTAATAGTATCCTGTCGCACACGATGATGCAGCTATGTTTTTTCATCCTTTGTCTGACCATGTATCACAGACAAAACCAGCTATGTCTTTTCATCCTTAATCTGACCAAGAAGGCAGTTCTCTATTGTTTCATCACAAAGCTCAAGCGTGATTCCCATGTTTCCTTCCTCGTAGTTCACATCAACAAAAATGTTGTATATTTCTCTATCTGCAACTAGCCTTCGTCTTCTCATCTCTTCAAAAAGTTCCTTCGCCTGCACGAATTTCTTTTTCTTATAAAACCCCTTTATTAGTGCACTATACGAAGCAGATGTGGGAATAAATCCCTTTTCAGCCATTTCTTTATGTAAAAACCACGCCTCTTTCATATTCCTTGATTTACAATGCCCTTTTATTAAAATGTTATAGGTATTGCTATCGGGTATCACTCCTCGAGCACACATCCCTCTGTAAATCTCATTTGTGGTATTCATGTTTCTTCTAACGCAGTACTGCTTCATTAAAGAATTGTAAGTCGTAGCATTAGGCATTATGCCCTTCTCTAACATCCATCTTAAGAGCTTCTCACCATCTTCAATCATTCCCAATTTACAAAATCCATTCATTAATACATTGAATGTAACAACAGTCGGTTGAAGCCCTCTATCTAACATATTCTGCAGGAGCTTGTGAGCCTTAGTCATCTCCCCTATTTTACAGTATGCATCCATGACTGTTGTATACGTAATTGTATCGGGATGCATCCCTGCCAACTCCATTTCTTCCATCAACTTCACAGCTTGCTCAGTATTTCCAGATTTACACAGACCATTGAGAATCGAGTTGTATGAGCACACATTGAGTTGAAGGCCCTTATTCCTCATCTCGTAAAGAAGCTCTCTTGCTGAATCCACTTCTCCATTTTTACAAAGGCCATCGGCCAGAGCAGTATAAGTCACAACATTTGGTGTAAGCCCTATCTGAACCATCTGGTTGTGAAGAGAAAATGCCTTTCTAATCTCGCCTGCCTTGCAGTAACCATCAATTATTGCGGTATAAGTAACTTCATCAGGTACCAACCCTCTGCAGGCCATGTCATGGAACAACTTATCTGCCTCTACCATATTTCCTGTTTGACAAAATCCATAGATAAGAGTTGTATAAGTAACACCATCAGGACTGACTTTCCTCTTTAACATTTCATGAAACAGGGTATGGGCAGTTTGAAAATTCCCCGACTTACAGAAACCATCTATAAGAGTCGTGTAGACCACATTATCAGGAACAATCTTCCTAGTTAACATCTCCCTCAAAACTTTCTCAGCTTCAAATACTTTGCCAATTTGACAGAGTAGTAGAATTATGCTGTTGTAGGTGTATGGGTTTGGTTTTAATCCTTTCATTTGCATTTCTTCAATAAGTTTCAAAACTTTATCTAATTTGCCAATATGACAATATCCATTGATTACTGTACTATAGCTAACAACATCAGGCATTAAACCACTAGACTCCATCTGCAGGAGCAAACAATGGGCTTCGCTTATTCTCCCCAATTTACAAAAAGAATGAATAATGATGTTATACGATGTAGTATTCCAACAAACACCCTCTTCAGGATATTCACAGAACACCTTTATTGCCATCTTAGTCCCTTCAAAATTGCTTGATAGGCGACTAAGAAACAAATTACAAGAATCAACAGAGATAACTAAACCATAGCTCAACAGTTTGTCAAACAGTTTTCCTGCTTCACTAAGCAGGCCAACCTCAACAAGGACCTGGAAATAGATATCGAATACTAAGGGATTCGATCCCCAATCTTTATATGTGTATATCAACCTGTCGGTAAAATGAGGGAATGAAAGACTTCTATCAAATTTGGGCTTTTCCCAAAAATCTCGAAGAATCTTGTATGCCCTCTTAAGATCCTTTGATACAACAGCAATTTGAATGGCAATGGAACGCGCTTCTAATGATGGGTCTCTTTGTATGCATGCCCAATCAAAGAAACCCAAAGCCAGACTGTAATCGCTCTTAATAGTCATCAAAACCCAAATTAGATGATCAGACCTGAACATGGATTCATAACGTTTTAGAACACAACGGAGGGGCTCCGAACATCGAAATTTTATTGCTGTTGTAATTTCATGGACAAGTTCAGTATCTTTTATGGTAGGTTTCTTAGGAGAATAATCGGGAAAACGTCTGGTATTAATTGAACATGAAGATCTTTGGCTTAACCATCTGCTAAAGAATAACAGTAGAAAATGATTTTGAGTGGATCCTAGGTAAGGATAATGAGAAGTGATTCTAGCAAAGCAAACTGAGAAGGAGATGAGAGACCTCTTCATGTCTATCAGAGGAATCCATTAATAAAAGATTCTGTTTAATGACACAACAAGCGTCCATGAAGATAAACCAAAGTGAAGTTGCCTTGTCATCATTCCATCACCTGTAAAAATGAATATATTCCATTGTCAATTTAGGAGGCATCGACATACAAAGACAGCACTTAAATACATATTAATAATAATTTAATACTCACATATGCAACTTCTATCCTATGTCTCAGCAGAATAAGAAGGTTGAAAGACTTACTTTCCTTTTCCTAAAGAAATAACAATGTTCAATAGATCATTAATTTCTTATACAGATGGATCTGCAATGAGGTTTTGGTCAGATTGCTAGTGTGGAGACTATATTAGCTGACGAGTTTCCCACCTTGTTTAGTATCACTTCTGACAGAGAGTCTAGGGTTAGTGACTTTTTCATGAGTAATGAGGGGACTGAAGTGTGGAACCCGACATTCAGAAGAGCGTTCAATGAATGGGAGTTGGATCCAGTTAGTAATCTCATGCAGAAGTTATATTCGTACACGTTAAGGGCTGATTTATCAGATTCGTTAGAATGGATGGAAAGTCCGAATGAAGTTTTTTCGATTAAGTCCTATGTCAAGAGCATTGACGATAGCGCTAGCAATATTATAGATTTTCCTTGGAGACAAATCTGGAAGACTAAGGCTCCACCTAAATGTTCTTTTTTGGTGTGGACATCAGTCTGGAATGCCAATCTCACCATGGATGTTCTGAAGAGGAGGGGCTTCTCTATGCCTAATAGGTGCCCTTTGTGTAGGAAGGAACAAGAATCGAACGCTCATCTGTTTCTTCATTGTTCTTTCTCGTCGAAACTTTGGTACACTGTTTTGGGATCTTTGAATGTTCATTGGGTTATGCCTGGAGAACCGCGTAACCTTTTCTGTAGCTAGAAGCATGCTCGTAGCACTTCCATTAAGCCTTCCTTTTGGGATATTATCCCTTTTGCTGTTTTTTGGGGTATTTGGAGAGAAAGAAATACTAGGATTTTTGAAGGGGGAGAGAATTATTTTTGTAAAGTTTTCATGTCTATTCTCATATGCCTTCTACAATGGATAGGGTGTTTGCTCCCAGGTTGTGATTCTGAAAAAACCTGGATGGAGAGCCTGATCCTACGTTTTTCAGTTTCTAAAACACGCTCTCATTCTCAATTCACTTCAATCAAATGAAAATCACACTTGAATATGGAATGCCAAGCACAATAAGCATTCTGCAGTATAACCATGTCAGTTGTTGACTTAAATTAGTCTACATTTCAAGTTAGCGTAAACATGAACATACCTCAATAAACCGAAATGAATGCAATTTCTTACAAGCATTTTCTCGACCGTCAATAGAACAAGTAAAAACCTCAGCACTTCATCTAACACAGGCTCAAGCACACAAAAACCACAAAGAAATTGAAGTCAAATTGTTCACTCACCGGGGACTTTGTTGCTGGTATTTACAGATATTAAGGTGTAAATTATACCCTTCAATCCATAAATTTCAATAGAGCAATAAGACCCAAAAACCCAAAAGTAAATAGAAATGACGAAAACCCATTAGTCTAGAAATTCAATAAGAATATCTCGAAACTGCACTACGGAAAATAGCACAAAAAGCTTCAATCTTTTAGCCTCAGGCCTCAGCTTCAGGCAGTCGTCTCTCGTCTGGGTATGCTTATGCTATGTTCAGACCATAGTTAGTTAATTCGGGGACGGTAAAAATATAAAGTATTATTCGGTATGTATAATTCGGGAATTAAAAGATCAAATATTAGACTAAAGTTCGGTCAATAATATGGGATAGGTAAAAATTCAGACACGAGTTTTAAACGAGTATCACACATTTTCGTTTCAAAAATTCAGTATAAAAAATACGGTTGTAAAATTTACAAATGTATATTAATACAACAATATCCTATGAATATGACAATAACAAGTCATTCTAAAAATTCACCAAACACATAGATTATGAATATTCGGTTCATAATTCATTTTTAAAATATCACAAATACTCCAAAACCAAAATATAGATCAATTAATAGTATCGTATTCATCCAAAATATAGTCATCAATCCAAAATATTGTTTTCATCCAAAATGCATTTATCAATCGATAATACTGATCAGTTCCTAATATACTAATTCATAAAAACTAATTGAATTAATAATGAAATTCAGAACAACTAATGGAATTCAATTAAAAAAGAATACTGGAATTCAAGCAAAACAGAGTACTGGTTCTTCTACGATCAACTCACCAAAGTAATGTTGTTATCTTCTACAATCAATTAATGGGATTCAGAACACTAAAAATTACAATTCCTTATTATAGTGAGAATCGGCTTTTACAGTTTTTTTCAACGAATTCGCCCAGTAATCTACTCTGTTTCTTCAACGAAAACCTTCAAAACCCTTTGCATGCTGTAGGCCATAGTGAAGAACAAGACCCGAGGGAGAGGGAAGGGGGTTTCAATTTCAAATTCTACGAAAGCAATCAAAATTCAGGCTTTGGTTCAAAATTCAGAGTTGCACCCGAGAGACAGAGGAGAGGGTTTTCAATTCCATGCTCTGATTTTGAGATTCGAAGACCCGAGAGAGAGAGAGAGAAGCTCATACCAGATTGTTCTTGTTCTGAAATCTGAAGTTGTTAGCTGCTGTCTTCGTCTTCTCCGAGATTCGAAATCTGAAGTTGTTCTGAAAGCTGAGTCCAAACTCCAAACCAGAATACAGATTACCCGAGACTCGAGAGAGAAGAGTGGTTAGCTGCTCACTACTGCCCCTAGCGCTGCCTTCGTCTTCTCCGAGAGAGACTGAGAGAGGGGAAGGGGAAATAGGGTTGGCGTTTAATTCACCCAGTAGAATAGCTGGGCGAATATACGCGAACAAAACGTTCACCCCCAAAAAGTCACGTATTTTGGAGAAAATACGGAAACGGACAAAAAAGAACAGGAATTGAAAAAAACGCGTATTATACGCGTATAATAGGCCTTTTAACCAACACTGATCTATATATTCGAAGCTGCAAAGATGATGGAATACCATGTCTATCAAGTTACCGAGATTACAGGTACAGAGATAATGGAGTTTTTCTTTTACTTTTGTTCCACTTTTTTTACCCAATATAAGAGAAAAGCACTAAAATTTAAAAATTAAAAATTTGCGAATAAGGAAGCTAACTAATCCTATTTTGAATTTAAATAATGGGCAAAGAAAGGTAGTGGACTACATTACATGAATGGTAATCTTGGTATAAAAAGTTACCAAAAATCTAAAAGTGTCATTAATTTATGTTTATCATATATTAATTTGATAGTAGAAAAATGATCTATACAATATAATTTTTATATAAGAATCAGGTTATTGACAAGTTTTAACTAACAGTTAACCACTTAGACTATCAGAGAGAGTAGTAAACTTAAAATAGAAATCATAGTGTATAAGTTATTCTTCTACTATCAAATTAATATGAGTAAAAAGTTATAAGAATAAATTAATGACCCTTTTAAATTAGTTAGCTTCTTTATGGTGGGTCCCGCAAATTTTTTTAATTTTGAAATTTAGTACTTTTCTCTATGTAAAAAAGTGGATAAAAAGTAAAAGAAAAACTCCATTATCACTGTACCTGTAATCTCGGTAACTTGATGGACATGGTATTCCATTATTTTTGTAGCTTCGGATGTACAGATTGAGGGTGAGTTTCTTTTATTTTTTATTTTAATGTACTTTTAAATTTTTGTTGTAGATAGAGTGAGTTTCAGAAATATAAGATAATAGTATTGTAGATAAATTATAAAAATTTAAATTCAAATTAAGTATAAAATGATCATTTATCTATTTTAATATTTTTTAGATCACTTTTTAATTTACTATTATGAAAGTAACATATTTAAGTCATTTCCCTAGATCATTTTCACTCGACCGTGCTCACTTTTTTTTAATTTACTATTATGAAAGTAACATATTTAAGTCATTTTCCTAGATCATTTTCACTCGAACGTGCTCACTTTTGAATTCTTACGTCATTTCCCTAGATCATTTTCACTCGAACTCGAACGTGCTCACTTTTGAATTCTTACGTGTCACCCAATGTAAAATAACAATTTTAGGGCAAGTAGTCCTTTATCTGTATTAGAACATTTCTTTGTTTCTTTGGCTACTCTACTAGAGTATATCAAGTATTAATATAGAAGCCATTAGAATATTTTTCATTGTTTTTTTAGCTATATAGTCTACTATGATATTTCAAGTATTAATACATAAAAGCAACAAATGACGTACTTAGAGTATGGATTTAGGAGTTTGACCAAAGCATAAGACAAAACATTTCTCAATATGTTCATGAGTTTAACTTAGTTAGCTAACTCAAGACAAATTGAATCTAATAGCTCAAACTATCACCAGCTTACACTTTGACCCGATGTCTGAGTAACATGGAACTTACACTTCTGTCTTGAGTAGCATGAAGCATGTGATTGATGGTACCTCTCGCTCAGCAACACTCTCTCTCTCTTTGTGGTGTCTTAGAGAAATTGCAAGTAGGGTTAGAGAGAGAACGAGGGTCAAACAATGAATAAAGAAGAGGAAACAACATAAACCGCCTCATTGTAATCAAATTAACCCCCATATATTATTATATACAACACAACTATGACTGCAAAACTTGTTTTTGTGTTTCTTCTATGTTTCTATCTTGAATCTCCTGAGTTAGTTGGGAATCTCAATCTCAATACTAAATACGGTCATCATCATCATCTCATGTTGCAGCACTGTGGCTTTCCTAAATGCTGCAATTTTTCCCATAAGCAAATCATCTGTCTTGGAGATTGATAATGTGCTGTGAGGTATTCCTCTATGCACCCAAATTGGCAGAACCTCAGGCTGTGTATATACTCCACCTCACTTCTTGAACTGTTGAACTTCTCCACCCACATTCCCATGCTCACATCTTCCATCTTGAATAACTGTAACACAGTTTATCAATTCATCACCCATCATCCCTCATCCAATCAAAACTATTCAGTATACAGAGAAATAGAGAGGTATGGGACATACCCTTAATTTGTGTTTTTCAAATTCAGTTACGATAAAATCGGCTATGTCAGATGACACAATGTAACCTGGACCATTTGCATAAGGTGGATAATCTTCTTCTAGCCATTCCTGTATGTAATACACCAGATCGTAAAAATGACATACAAAGAGTTGATCGTGTTAGCCCCCGAAGTTCAATATCTACTAAAGAGTTGTACGACTATTATGTCTCTTCTATAATCTAAGCTAAAACCACAAAGTGCAATTTAATAGTTTTTCCGTCACGACTTTTGACATGCTGAGTTTATAATCATCGAAAACGTAAGTTATTTCCCAGCCTCACAATTGCAACACTCGATAAAAAAACAACATACGGAATGAAGAAAATCAATCTCACTACGGAAGACTGATACATTCACTATGGACAAAGCAGCCGAGCTTCAAGCTGGATACAAATTACTCAGTATAAGAATTAAGAACCATCTGGAACTAAAGTAATCAATATAAAACTAATTTTGTGTCAGAATAAGCATAATAATCATTGCTAGTTTGTATTTACGATTCATACCTCATATGTCACAGCCCATTTGCCATATCGAAGGGGCTTATGGTGGTAGTTTATATTTCCAACATAAAGGCTTCTACCGTCATTGACTTTTTGAGCTTCATTGATCACTTCATCCACTCTTACAAATGTGTCATCATCACACTTCATGATATACTTTGCAGCTACCGTGCGAACCTGTAAAGCGCCATATAGAATGATAATTAATACTTTTGCACATGAAAGATCTCAATTGGCAAAATTTGGGTCCTATCGCACTGCTCACCCCATATTCGCATATTGCAACGGTCTTCAACACAACAAGGTCATAATTGTCCATATAAGGAACTATGACGATATCCCCAAAATACTCGGCTTCTTTTTTGAGCTCTACATTCACTTCCTTTCGTCCATTCTGTCATAAGATAGTTGCAAAAGCTGTCAATATCTTCAAATGCCAATATAATTCACAAATCCTAATGACAGAAAACAATATCCTTTATAACCTCCTTACCAGTGCCACGAAAAAACGAGCCACTACAGCAGAAGATGTGATTAATTTATGCTGCATCCAAGACTTTCTCACAGCCATGCGCTCAGCAAAATGGTTGCCAGCAGAAAGGATACCAATGAAAAGCTCTACATTCCCAACGGGAAGGGGAGGGGCTTTCCACTTAGCCAACATCTCCATATGCTTTTGTGGTGCAAAACTAGGATGTGAGGTCGGTAAAGAAGCAGCAAATACATTATGCACATCCACATCACCATTTACATATAAGCCAGTGGCATCCTCCAAAACAAACCCCTGAGATTGTGTTCAAATTAAAAATTTAGGATGTTCTGCATTTGTAGTCACACAGTACAAGTGACAGTAGCAAGAGACTACTCACTGTGCGATAAGGAAAGGAAGTGACATGCCTCCCATCAACATTGATGTGGTAACCTTCTAACCCAGCACTTAGTGTAAGAACAAATAATCTGCCCTCCACGAAAGGGTATGGCCAGTCTAGAGTCACTTTTTTTGTGCGGCCAATCAATCTATTCAACCACCAAGTAACCTTTGATTCTTCTGAATGACTATCGTCGTCACGTATCCACTTTTCACACTTTACTTGTCCATCAACTTCATAAAATCCACATAACTAGTAAGAGAATGTGCACTTTAAGTAATTGATTAAAAAGAGGAAAGTATGTTGACAGCAATTCAATATGTAGATAGCACTAAGTTCTAACTGGAAAAATGGCGTGAAACAGGAGACGGAAAGGCGATTGCTAAGATGATCTTGTAGTGAACGGCACAGAGTAACTATCAGTTTGATCCAGAGATGGCAACTTTGCAAACAAGATTAGACCAGTTACATGACAATTTGACCCAAGCAGTTCCTCTCGTTTTTGCAATTCTATGACAATTTATTTTCAAACCATGAACCGGAGCCCAGGAATACAACGTATAGCAACATCAATCATATAAATTTACGGTTTTGACTGTAAAATATTATTAAAATTTTAGATCAATTCAATGTGAAACATCACTGACGCAGATTAAACTACAAACAGCAAAGAATTAACTCTAGAAGTTGTAATGAACTTACCAGTTTCCTCATCCGCCCTGGATTTCCACCCCTCACACCTGAGCGCCGAACCCCATTGCTGTCTATAACAAGTATTCTGTTCGATCACCGGCTTCCTACTCCAATCCCCCTTCAATCTTGGATTGAAGTGCAGTATCCTTGGTGGATCTTCACCATCCACCGTCTTCAATCCCTGCAATTCCATCATAAATTGCGAGACCATCACTGCTTCATCACCTTCCTTCAACACTGAAATCTTGGGATCCTGCTCCTGATGAGCCCAACGTGGCGTCCCTACTACAGTTACATGAGACCACAGCGTCAACCCGCAGGGAATCTCCATAATCCTGTTCCGCTTCAGAAATTCAGAACCAGAGAGGGAGATTGAATGTGGGCAAGACTCGGACTGGTTCTCTGCTTTCGTCTTTGTTTTGGCTTCGAGCTCAAATTTCCCGGACTGTAATTCCTCCCACTGCTTCTTTCCCACTACCCAAGCATGCTTCGCCTCCTTGTGAAGCTCCGAGAACTCGCCCTTACTAGCATTACCGTCAAACGCAGAGTCATCGAAGACCAGGCCGGAGACTTTCTTGAATTCACGTATCCGCCTCTCTGGTGTCCGATAAAGTGATCTTTGAGAAACGCGAAATGGGTCGTCTGAGGGTCGATTTGGGGCGTGTTTATCATCCAATTCCTCTTCGCTTTCGAGCAAAAACGATCTGGGCAACGCGTCGCTGATAAACCCAAACGATCCGTCACCTGAACTCGACCCGAAACCGGCTCGGAACACAAGGGGGATTTCGAAACTCATGAAGAGCAGGTAAACAAACACTACGCCAATCAAAATTTGTAGCAATTTAGGCCGACTCAAAGACACCATTGTATCAAGCTTACCTCGCTTCATTACCCCAAACTTCACAACTTTTTCCCAAAACCCTTTTCCCTCCCGATGATCCCCTATCCTCTTTCAACCCTAATTCTAATACGAAGCGAAAGAGAAGGAGTCAGACTCTGAAAGCGACCTCCAGATTCACGCAGGAACACGATGCTCCCAAAGACAAGACTACAAAGTGATTATTTTTGGAAATTTCTTCACAGATAAGAAAATTTTCATACCATAAGAGGAAAACATATAAAGAATTTGACTACAGATAATCTCCTGGTCCAGATCCTTGAATCCGGTGGATTGTTGCTGGCAAAGTCAGAGCCGGAGCCGATGAAAACGACAGCGTCCTAGCAAAAGGACAAGATTTATTGCATGCTCAAAGTAATAAACTTGTCTAGTTTTTCTAGTTTACCAACCAAGAACTGGGAATTCTTTAATATATAATTTCTTTTCTCGAAAACACAAAGAGAAAGGAATGTTACATTGTATTCACTTTAATTAAGTAATTAAGCATTGAATTATACCTTGGGAAGTTTTTCTTGTCTAATTAATCAAAATAATTAAGGAGTAGTAGACAAGTGGTCGTGGATTGCTCTCCACCTATTTCGCTTCCGTTGGCTGTCAACTTTCTTATTATTTTCCATTTCACAGTGTTTGGATCTGTTCATCTTATTTAAAATTTAGAAATAATTATCGTAAACCAATAAATTCAAAATAAGTGCGCAAGATATTGTGTTTTTATTTTTATTTAGAAAGTAGAGATTATTGTAGAGAGTTAAATATATGACATTGAAAATATGAAGCGTTATTAAAATTATTTTGCGTAACTATTATGATTAAAACTTGTTTATCTCCTTATTATTTAAGAAGTATCCCAATATATAAAGGTGATATTTATAGTTCTAAAATTACGTTCTTTCTTAGGAGGTTAACGGTTTGGTTCGGTCAATTTTTTTATAGAAAACGAACGAACTAAAATTTTGGTTCGGCGATATTACCAAACCGATCTGCTTGTGGAAAAATAACTGAACTGAAAGTTTCAGTTCAATTCGACGTTAATAATAAAACATAAATTTTAAGCATTTTCAAAAGATATTATTGAAAGATAATATAAAATAAAGTTTTGTTGTAGTTCGGTTTAAAAATTTATATATATGTAATTAAAGTTTTGGTTCGGTAAAAGATTATCAAAATTTTAAACCAAACTGAAACTTCGATTCTCATTTTACGAACTGAACTTACATAAAAAATTGACTGAACCAGTCATTTTCAGTTTAGTACTAAAATTTCCACCCCTAGTTATTTTATACGTGATAAATTGATTTTGAAAACACCCTTCTAACTTTGGAAATAAGAAAAAACTTTATCCAATAAATAGTAACTGCTAACTCAGTGATAGTTTATGTTAATAATTTAAAACTAATGGTAGAAATTTAAAGTAACGGTTTTAAAAATTAAAATTAAATTGTAACTCACAAGCTTATTCATTTTGGTGGTTAAGTCTTACTAAAAATGGACTAAATTTATAACAAAACTTAAAAAATGTCAACATGTTTATATGATCATATATATATATATATATAATATTATGTTGATTTTACATTGTTTTATAAGAATAAAGTATGGAATTTATTTCATAAATATATATACTATGTTGATTTTACATGGTGGGATTGTTTTATAAGAATAAAGTGGGGAATTTATTTCAAGGTTGTTTTTTTAATAAAAATTGTTAATTAAGGATTTGAGGAGGAGGAGGTTGAGACCGTTGGAAGGATGATGTGAAAGGGATAGGCACTTGACTCTTGAAGTAGACAAGGTCCTGGTTAGCTGGTTTGGTAGTTCTGTAATTTATTTGTCCTCTTTTCATACAAGTTATTATCTTAAAATAAGCCACGTTCAGGCTTTATTTGCATGCAACGTGTCCTCTCACACAGAAATAACTAATATATTTATGAACCATTATGCATTTATGTTACGATGCTGGTCATCGTACCAATATCCATATTTAACAATTCTATATTCACTGTAATAATTAAATAAGTAAAAAAGATTTTTCACTGTAATAATTAAATAAGTAAAAAATATTTTTTTTACTAAACAACTAAATAAATAAATTTGAAATACAATTGGTAGTGATAAAACTAAAAATTTTGTATACTGAGGTAAATATTTTAGTCTCTCATAGATACACATTAGCTCTAAATTGTGGATACTTTAAATTTTAGAACCATGTAGTTTATTTACTTTTGGGTAAATTATACCCTTGTACGTCAGTTTATAGAGAAAAGTCAAAATACATTTTAGATTTCTAAAAAAATTCACTATGTACTCTAACATTTATATTTATGTATCATGTTGTACCTTCCGTCAAACACCGACAAATTTTCAACAGAAATTATCACCACGTATTTTAACATCAAGGGTAAAATTGTCATTGAGTAAATTACAACAGTGTACGGTATATAGTGCAAATCTACTTTGCATCACCAATTTTTGAAATTTTCACTAAATACTCAAATATTTACAAACGTATACCAAGTTACACTCTCCGTCCAATTCTGTCATATTGTAATCATTTTGTAATCATCCTCCTTTGCAATCCTATTGTAATCGATATAAAAAATTATATTATAATCATTTTGTAATTGAATTACGATATTTGTTTAAAGTAAACCTTAATAAGACTGCAATCCTAATTTGCAATCCTAATTTACAATCCTTTTAGGCAATTGAATTGCATATAAAATTGAAGTAATCCTAATTTACAATGTTATTGCAGTTCTAGTATAAAATAAAATTACTTTCCTATCCTCATTGAAATATTTTTCCCACACTTTCTCTCTCATTTTATTAATTTAATTAAAATTAACTTTATTAATGTTAGTTTGGCATTATTAATTTTATTTAAATATTGATAAAAAATAATTGAAATTAATGTTCAAATTTATTATATCTCTTGTTTTATTAATTTAATTACAATTATTTTTTTAAGATTTAGTCTAGCATTATTAACTTATTTAAATATTAATTAAAATTCATTTTATTATTTTACTTAACATTTAATTTATTAATTTAATTATAATTAAATTTATTAAAGTTTAGTCTAGAAATATTTTTTATTTAAATATTAATAAAAAAATTAATATTAATATTAAAATTTCACGTGAAAATATTTGTTTATTATATATCTTATTTTATTAATTTGATTAAAAAATTTGTAAATTTAGTTTAGCATTGTTATTATATTAACTGAAAAACTAATGTTAAAATTGCACATCAAATATTTTTAGATAATATATAACTAAAAGGGTATTTTAGTAATTTTTTATTATTTACACAAATTTACAAAAAAAGTCAACTTACACCAAACATAACAATCATTAATTATCACTCATCACATCATAGATTACCCTGCATAACCACATGACAATCATATTTTGCAAGCAAATGAATTGCATGCAATTGAACTACCAACAATTGAATTGCGATTATCATTCTAGATTACGCGAACCAAATAACCCCTAAGGGTAAAAATATCTCACCAACTTTTCACCTTCATCTTCTTCCTTCAACTTTTCACCTTCATTTTATTTGGTTATCGTGTTGTGTGGGTTTTCTTGCATTATTCATATAATATGAGATATATATGATGGATGGTTATGTTTTTTGAATGTATGAAAAATAATGGATCGCTAATTGTATTGTGATTATTGGGTTAATGTTTGTTTTAATTTTTCTTAGATATTATGTAAGCCGCATTGAGGCGTAAGAATTTTTTTAATTTTATTTTGAATATTATTGTAACTATTCTGAACGCGAGAAAATGAAGAACGCACGAGACGAACAACAGAATTTTAGTGTTCACGTGAAAACACTGCTCATCTGTGAAAACACTGTTCATCCACGAAAACATTGTTTACGCCAGAAATTTGCTATCCCACCGGAGGTGAACAGTATCAGAGGTACCGTAGCAGTGGTGAACAGTGGCTGTCCGGCACGGCAGGCGGCTGCCGGCAGTGAGATAGGCATCAGTGGTGATGGGCGGCGATCGAAGAGTCCTATCGTCGGTGACAACTGTTGTCACATTTTAGGAAAGTTAACAACAAACCATGCAACCAACTTTATCACCTAAGTGTTTCATTAAAACTCAAACTCTTTTAATTATCCATTTAAATTTTGAAATTAATGTAATTTTAAAATTAATTATTCATTTTTGATTTTATGAAAATAAAAAATTAATAGGTTGATTGAGTTTGATCCAAGTTTGATCAAATCAAATAAAGTGTTTATTTGACTAAGTCAAAGCAAACTATATTAAAAGAGATAATTATAGAAATTATTTTAATTAAGAAAAATAATTTTTCTAATTAAAAATAGTTTTGTTCAAAGCTTGAAGATTATGAAGATGGATATTATGAGGAGAAGACAATATTTGGAAAATATGTATTCTTGAAGTCTGTTTTGTAATTTTATTTCTTTATTTCAAAAGCTTTAATTTAGAAATACTCAATAGTCACTCGGTCCATTATTATTTTTTATTTAATTATTAATAATTATTTAATTATTGTTATGTTTGATAACATGTCCATGCATTAGTCAATCACATGTCAGACATGAAAATCTCACACAAATTTATTTAATCATGCATCTGCATATGTAAATCACATTATTTATTAGGATTGTCCTAATATGTTTATATGTATTGCTTTATGAAATCAATTGCATGTAAACTGTTAGGTTTTAACTAGTTAAAACTTGGTAATCACACCATACTAAAGACCATAGTAACATTTATGTTAACCGACTTTAGTAAAAGAGTTTTATTAAAGTTTGATAAATATAATTAATTAGTTCATCTAAGTTCACCTAATTATGACTTAGGCGCTTCAGAAAGTTAAATGCACTTAGATCGATGAGATTGGATTAACTGATAATTACATATTCATCGGGTTATTATTTTAACTAGTAATTAATTTGAAATTAATTGATTAGTTAAAATAGAAATACATTATCCTAAAATAGTGAGTGGGAGAAGGTTGACTTGTCAATATAACCTATGGTCTCCATCATTAGTACAATACCGTGAGGTGCAATGAGGGTCTCGAGATAGCTTTGTTTTCAACCCCCTAAGGAAAGTTTCGAGCTGTACCAATATCAAAGTTGGACTTATTAAGAAGATAAGAGGAAGTGATGTAGTTTAGTTTTGACCGACCCTAAGGCGGCATATTCTAAATGAAGTCATAAAATCTGAAATAATGAGTTACACTCACAAAGTCACAATTAACCTTTCATATGGATAGTTGTGACTTGGCCGAACAAGCGATGGCTTATTGTTAAAAGAGAAAATATGAGATATTTTAAGTTTCAATTAATAATGATGAGAATGTCTCATAGGCAGTTTGAGGTTAATCTGACCGATCCTAAGGCGGCACATTAATCGTTGGGTTATTTTATCGTGATTAATAAATGATAAATTTATGTGTTTATTATGATTGCATCCATGCATCACGTTTACTTTTCGAATTATAGATATTTATTAATTATATTGAATCATGTATATTTTAAAATTTAGTTATCAATATTATGTCTATCATGGGCAACCCCGTTACTACTTTACTCACTCTTGAGAAATTGAATGGTGATAATTTTGTATACTGAAAATCAAATATGAACTTAATGTTGATTTATAAGAACCATAAGTTCTTTTTTACTGCGAAATGTCATGAGGAACCGCTACTAACACCCCTAAGAATGTTGGAAAAAAATATGATGCTTGGATCATATCAAACAACAAGGCGAAATGCTACATGCTTGTGAGTATGAATGATGTTCTGAGAACTAAGCATGAAAGCATGGAGACTGCCTATGAGATTATGGAATCTTTACAGGCAATGTTTGGGCGGCAGTCCGATCAAAGTCGTCATAAGGGCACTAGGAGTTATATGACAACTAAAATGAGGAAGGTTATTTCTGTTCGAGAACATGTTTTGAACATGATCACATAATACACGAGACATAAATACATGAGGCGACCATTGATGAGTGGACTCAAGTTAGCATCATACTAGAGTCGCTCATACCAGATTTTTCTACGTTCATGACCAACTATGTTATGAACAAGTTGTAATTCAACATGACCCAATTGTTGAATGAACTGCAGACTTTTGAGTCACTCAACCTTAGAATGACCAAAGAGGGCGAGACAAATGTGTCGAGCAAAAGCCTTCTTCCATTATTGTTAAGAACAAGAAAAGGAAGAAGAACAATGATAAGGACAAGAGTAAGAACAAAAGAGTAAAGAAAGCCAAGACATCGCTGAAAGCCAAGAAGAACAAGAAAGATAGCAAGCCCAAAGGAAATTATTTCCACTGCGGGGTTGAAAGTCATTGGAAGGGAAACTGTAACAAGTATCTCTCTGAGCTGAAAAAGAAAGGTAAATATGATTTACTTGTACTTGAAACTTGTATAATGGAATATAATTTGTCATCCTAGATACTTGATTTAGGAGCCACTAACTATATATGTTTTTCTTTGTAGATGCTTGATTCGTCAATGGAGCTGGCTGATGGCGATGTCGTTTTGAGAGTTGGTAGTGGTGCGCTTGTGTCCACTAAATCATTAGGGACAGTCCTTTTACATTTTGGATATAATTACTTAGTTTTGAATGATGTTTATTATATTCCTAGTTTTTCGAGTAATTTGATTTCTCTTTCATTTTTGCAAGAACAGTTATTTGAAGTTTCTTTCATTAATAAAGAGTTTATTATTTCTAAGAATGGATTCGATATCTGCCAAGCTAAAACTATAAACGGATTGTATATGCTTAAACCGACTGAACGTGCGTTAAATAATTCTAAATTATTTAAAGTAGCGAAACCAAAAAATAATAAACGATAAAGAGTTTCTCATGATGATAACACATATTTATGGCATCTTAGGTTGGGACATATTAATCTAGATAAGTTAAACAGGCTAACAAAGCATGGTGGTTTGAGAGAGCTAACAGTTGGAACTCTTCATTTTTGTGAATCTTGTCTAGAGGGTAAAATGACCAAGAGACATTTCACAAGAAATGACCAAAGAGTCAAGAAACCACTTGAGTTAGTACATAGTGTTGTATGTAGATCGATCAATGTACAAGTTAGAGGTGGGTATGAGTATTTTGTCATTTTCATTGATGACTACTCAAGATATGGTTATTATAACGTGATGCCTCGAAAGTCTGAAACTTTTGGGAAGTTTAAAGACTTCAAGGCTGAAGCTAAAAAGTAATTTGGTAAATCATTGAAAACCTTTTGATCTGATCGAGGTGATGAAAACTTGGATTTAGAATTCAAGGATTATTTGCTGGAGTGTGGAATCATATCCCAACTCACAGCACCTAGAACAACACAGCAAAATGGTGTTGCAGAGAGGAGAAGCCGAACCTTTAAGCTATCATTGTCACTTATATTTTGGAGATATGCACTACACACAGCAACTTACATTTGGAATGTAGTGCCCTCTAAGTCTGTAAACAAAACGCCTTTAGAGTTATGGAATGACTCCAAACCTAATTTGCGTCATTTTCGTATATGGGAGTGTCCAACTCACGTTCTTAGACTCAATACCAGAAAGTTAGACTCAATGTCTGAGGTATGCATATTCGTTGGCTATTCTCTGGAACCAGAGGTGGGTACTGTTATAGTCATAATGATCAAAATGTGTTTGTATCGACAAACGCAATCTTTCTTGAGCATGACTATATGTAAAACTATAAACCTCATAGCAAAGTAGTTCCCGAGGAATTAACGACTGATGAGATTAGACCACCTTCAATTTCTACTGATAAACGACAAACCAAAAAAATCACAGTTCCTGCAAAGGAAACCCCGGTGCAACGTCATAGTGGGAGGGTTATGAGACAACGAGTTTGCTATGAACTAGAGGCACATGTTCTAGTGTCAAACACTAATAAGGACAATCCATTGTCTTATAAAGAAGTAATGGATGATCCTGAAAATGAGAAATGGCAAGATGCCATGAACCAGGAAATGAAATCTATATATTCCAATTCCATCTAGGAACTTAATAGATCCACATGAAGATGCCAGGTCCATTGGATGTAAATGAATTTTCAAGAAGAAAAGAGGTGCAGATGGGAAAGTAATAACTTTCAAGGCACGATTATTAGCCAATGGCTATACACAAAGGGAGAGAGTCGATTATGAAGAGACATTATCCCATGTGGCCATGCTAAAATCCATTTGTATCCATTTGTCCATATCCGCTAGTTTTGACTATGAGATATGGCAAATGGACGTCAAGATAACTTTTCTAAATGACTCTCTTGAAGAAAACATATATATGATGCAACCACAATGGCTCGTACAAAAGGGGAAAGATCCAAAAGTATACAAGTTGCATAAATCCATTTATGGATTAGAGCAAGCATCTAGATCTTGAAATCTTACCTTTGATGAGATTATAAAATTTTATGGCTTCGAGCAAAATGTTGACAAATCCTGTGTTTATAAATACACCAAAGATAAGATAGTGGTTTTCTTAGTTCGTTATGTTGATGATATTCTACTCATTGGGAATGATGTTGAAACTCTGTCAAAGATAAAGAAATAGTTAGCTGAGAAATTTCAAATGAAAGATTTAGGAGAAGCGAGTTATGTTCTAGGCATCCAAATCCTAAGGGATAGAAAGAACAAGTTCTTAGCACTTTCTTAGGCATCTTATATTGATAAAGTGCTGGAGAGATTCTCTACAGAGAATTCTGGAAAAGGTTAACAATCAACCAGACATGGAATTGCCCTCTCTAAGGAACAATGTCCTAAGACACCTCAAAAGGAATAGGATATGAGAAAGGCTCCCTATGCTTCAGCAGTTAAAAGTCTCATGTATGTCATGTTGTGTACGAGACCGAACATCTGCTATGTAGTGGGAATTGTCAGTCGTTATCAATCGAATCCATGTTTGGAACACTAGATTGCAGTAAAGTACATTCTCAAGTATCTTAGGAGAATGAGAAACTATATGCTTGTTTATTCAGGTGTAGACCTAAACTCCACTGAATATACTGATTCTAATTTTTAATTAGAGAGAGACAGTAAAAAAATCAACATCTAGATCAATATTCCTCCTAGGTGAAGGAGTTGTAGTCTAGAGAAGTATTAAACAATCCACAATTGCAGATTTCACTATGGAAGCTGAATATATAGTGGCTTGTGAAGCTGCAAAAGAGGCGGTATGGTTCAGAAAGTTCTATTTTGATCTGGAAGTAGTTCTAGATATGGACAAACCACTGATCCTATATTGTGATAATAGTGGGGCGGTAGTAATTCCAAGAAACCGAGGAGAGACCGTGCATCCAGATGATGTGACTGTTATGAATATAACATCAGAGTAGAACCTAGCTGATCCTTTTACAAAGACACTTCCTGCGAAATCATTTGAGGATCACGTGCGTAGCATGGGATTAAGAGAGATGCCACATTGACTTTGGGGTAAGTGAAAGATTGTTTGGAATTATGCCCTCAAAGTATGTGTATTGACATTTTGATATGAAATTTGAAGAGGATTATATTTTTCTTATTATTGTTATTTTTAAATTATCGTTGAATAATTTATATAAATATCTGAAAATTCCATATTCATTAATGAGCCTATGATATTGTATTAGTACAAGAGAATTAAGATCATAGATAATGAATAAATTTTTCAGCAACATATTAAAGTATGAAATCTTTAATGAATGGTTGCTAGTACAGTTCACTAAGCATTATGAATGTGTGTAGATATACATCTTAGTGAAGGTACTTTATATAATAAGATTATTGATGATAAAACCGATGTGAATTGATATCTTTATTAACGTGGCGTTTATCATAAAGATTTAATACACATCAATTCGATGATCATATCTAGATCAGTCTGAATTCTGAGTAGTCATGAACTCCTATGCATGTTTATTGGATCTTTTGATTCACTCGTTAAAGTCTGTTTGTTAATCAGGCTAGTGACTTTTTGTTTTGGAGATTCAGTGATGTGGACGGTTGGGGACATGATCTTACAAGATTTGGAATCTAAGCTTTCCTAAAAGATCGTATATTACTTCCCTTAAGTGTTAATTCTGGAACTGAATGATTATTGAGCTTAAATTTATGATAAGATTATAAATTAGCCATTCACTAGTTGATTAATGTTACTTAAGAATCAATAGGTAACTAGAAGGGTAAAATTGTCATTTTAACGAGTTCTAATTTACTAACTAATAATTGGAGAACAGAACTATATGAAATAATTATGTCAATCTACACGAGAATACTCTGTAAGTACGTTCTATAATCTCTAAGAGTGCAATTCCATATTTATAGTAGAGTAATAATGGAATTAATAAATTAGATTATTTAATTAAAGAGTTTAATTAGTAATCTAGTTTATTAGAGCTTGTGATTATAGGTCCATGGTCCTCAAGTCACCTCTATATTACGTTGTCTAGAGTGTGCATATTTCAGGACATGAGAGAATGACTGGCTTGCAAAAGAAATTTTTATTCTAGGACAAGTACATAATTATGAGATAATTATGTGTGATTAATTAATAAAGAATTATTTAATTGAATTATTTATATATTTAAAAATAATTTTTGGAAAACATACATACATACATACATACATATAGAATATATACAGAATATATACGAATATTATTATTTCAATTTATTCCCAAAAATCTTATACGTTATTATCTAAAATATATACGGATATTATTCTAATGGCCTTAGTAGTTGAATGAAGAGGAGAGAGTTGAATTGAGAACATGATTGATGTAGAAGAGATTTTCTTCTGTGGTTAAACATTAATCGAATCTCTAAAAGAATAATCATCACGTTCTTTTAGAGAATCGTCTCACTAAAAGTCTTTCTCAGTATATCTCTAGATCTCATGTGTTGAGAACATTTAGAGACATAAAAAGTGTCTTGTAATATTTTACATGCCCACACACGTCCTAGTGCATTGAGAATTGACTTGAAAGATCTTGGTGTGGATCTCAGAATCTACTGATCGTTGGAACGATTTCGTGGGAACGGAGGATCGATCGTTTTTTGCAAAGACACTTGATATAGACTATAAGAGGTATATGATTCTTAACCTTGTATGTTGTATATTTAACTTATAAATATATAATGGATCCAGACTAATTGAAAAAGAGTTTTCAATAAAAGTTTTTATTTCGTTATGGTGGCATTGCGCAAATTTTGTTTTATTAAAAAATTCTTTTTTATAAAAACTTTAATCTTTTAAAAGGCCACTCGAACCATTGTCATACATATCTCGTGAAATTCCTCAATTTTAATAAAATTATTGGGAAGAAATCACGTGGATGCAAGAAAAATAACTTTTGATGGTAAAATAAAAATCGATACCCAAATGTTTTGTATAAACCTTTGGTCCATTTATTTTCAGAATTTTCCCAAAAGCATTGACGTCATTGAGATATTTACTCTGCACCAGAGATGACAATGCATTAGGAATATTGAGGCTACACCCTGTTGGATCGGGTTTTGAAATTTAATGATAAATCAATGAACCACGAACGGTTCATGGCCAGAAAATAACAAATTTTCACATCAATGAATTTAATCATATTAAATATTAAAACCATACAAATGATTATGCATATTAAGTTAAATGTATTCAAAAGAGATAAAAAAAAATTTATATCTTTCTTGTATCAGAGATTTTCTGAATTGATGGAATCCTAATTTAAGTTTTGTGTTCTTCAATCTTCAAGAATCAAGAACTTCAAATCTTTTTCGCACCAACAACCACTCGTAAATTTCAGAAATATATCTCTAGAGAATATCGATCAAAAGCTGAGAGTTGGCTCTCAAAACAACTGAAGAAGAAAAAATTATTTTCTTCCTCAATGGGTTTCGACGACAACACAGTAGGGGGAGACAACTTTTGATACGTATTCTTCGGGTCGTTTCAACACACATCTCTCTTATATAATAAATTTGGAGTTTGCACATAAACCCCCATATATGCCAAATTTCTGAAAATTCAACCCCAATACTTATGTAATTGCTGAAAGTTATATTTCCTCTTAAAGTCAATATTGTGTCCAAATTTATCAATCTCAATTGATAAATTAAATTAATTTACATCAATTAATTAATATATTTTATTTACTAATTATTCAATAATAAATTAATTATTTTGAACAATAATTAATTATTTATCACTAATTAAGTGACAAAACCTATCATATATGGGTTCAGAGAATACAACTTAGCCCCAAAACCTATTTTGGTCCAACTGATGTTGTTTCTTCTATTCACGTTCTCATGAGCTATCCTTGAGATCAAATGGATCCACATGAATAAAGCTATAGGATTCAAATACCCAAAAAATTCTTCTTTATAAATTCTCGACCTTACATCGTACAACTCCACTATAGGTTCGATGTCGAATAAACTCTCGATTCATGCACGCTACATTTCTGTTGGTACAAATAAACTCTTTTATTTAACGGTCCACAGAATATTTTAACATATCACCCTTAGTGAATATCAGTAACAAGAGAATGATATAAAATTATCATTTTACCATTCTCGTTATTATTTCCTTAATCTTTAATTTACTGTGAATAAGAAAGACATAACAGTGAATTGTCACGTACAATTCACAAGTCTTATTCAATGTCTCGTTTCATCAAATACTTGACCAACATAGTTGAATTACGATCTCAACAGTCGAGATATTGTGCGACAATTCGAACTCACTCTTTTGGCATAACAAAGCCCGCAAGTAATTAAGTCAAGCTTCATATTCACCTAAGAATAAAGGTAATTATGAAAATACCCTTAGGAGTAACAATTAGATTTAGAGCTAGGTAAACGATTTTACTCTAAAGTTATTTGTTACCGGCGTATTCAACATGTTCCATAACATTCCTAGGTCAACCGTCAGAGTCTTCACTCACATGCCCCAAGACTGGCATCATTTGTTTCAACCTAACAGTCATAATCAGACATGATTTTTCAGTCGATCCTAAAACTGTGAATATCGTTCTAAACTTTTTCAGAACAGTTTATTTGAGACCCCACTGTCTTTACTCTTCTTACGTTGAATATAGTTCCAGGACTTGAGTAAATTATAAACATACTTTAATTAATAGAAAAATTTTCATTCATTCATTTAATTCAGTAATATAAAATGTCTGAGAAATAATAAAATACTCATAAATGATTATTACACCATACTTTATGGACATAATTATAACGATCTCCCACTCGGGCTAAAGTAGGCGTGTACAATATCTTATCCCCATGCCCTCCAGATGACCATCAAAGACTTTACTGCTTAAAGTCTTCGTGAATGAATTTGTCAGTTTGTTGACCGTCAATATGTGTGTAACTATAACATCTCCACGCTGAATAATCTCTCTTATTAGGTGATATTTACGCTATATATGCTTGTATCTTTTGTGGCTCCTTGGTTCATTTAAGTTTGCTACAGACCCTATAACGCCCCGATCCCCGAGGGTTAAACATACGTGTAATTTCACAATTTTGAAATCCCCAATTTGAAACAAACCCTAAATTTGAGAAAATCCCCAAATTGAAATTCTTAATTTACCTATTATAGAAAAACCTTGACCTTAAATAGCAGAAGTATTAAACTTATCCATGATGAGAATCTTAATCATTAAATAGCGGAAGCAATAAAGTGTCTTAAATGCATAATTAACAAAACCTCAAAAAACTGAATAAAATTCTCAAATAAAGTCAAAACTTGAAATCCACAATTCATGAAACTTTCACTCATTATAATTCGTAGAAAATCATAACGTAAAATAAACTACTTAAATAACCAAGTTTAACAGAAAACATTTTCCTAAGTTTTAAATCAAATCATAAACTGAAAACATAAATTCCTCTGATCTAATTGGTTATGGCAGTCTCTCACTCATGCTGCTCGCCATCACCACCTGCATCATAAACAACTGTGGGGGAATGAGTATTTAAAATACTCAGTAAGCAAACTCACATAATTACATGCATGCACATGTCATAAATGCAATCATGACTTAAGATAACTGAACTTGACATATATCATAAATGAAATAAAGTAACGTACTTGATCATGACATGACTTAACATAGCACGTAGATAACACGTGTCTCAAACAGAATCATATAACAAACTTATTCATATCTTATCTTGGCATATCCCCTAGTTAACAACCTAATCATAACTGATCACCCGTTAACTGAAACACATCATGACGAGTAGGGCGATGAAATAGATGGCACACATCAGGTGACAGAACAGATGACACTCATAGGTGATGGAAAATGTGAATAGATGGCAACTCATGAGTGACGGAAAATATTTACAGATGACACCCAATGTACGACCTAAAAAATGAACAGATGACACCCTATGTGTGACGAAAGTATGAACAGATGACACCCCATTCGTATAACAGAAGAAAATGTGAACAATCTTGATTTCTTGTTAAGTAAGGGTCGTGCTTAAGTTCATATCTTGCTTAATTACCACTTGACTGAATTAACTTGATAACTTACAGAATCCAACGCATGATAATAATTGATCGTATGGTTCACAAGTAAACATATAATGCATGCTGATATATGTAACAGAATTAAACATGATGACATGCTCATTTCATGATAATCACATTAATAACTGAACAGTAATCAATTACCAAAGTGTTAACGAAATATAATAATTATTGAAAAACGGTTAAACAGATACTAAATACATGATACAATTATAATATTAGAGCCACATCATTATATAAGTCAATTTACACAAACATATATATGAACATAACATACTTATAGACAATTAAAGCTGATGAGAATAACACATATTATTTATCGCATGTGGTCACATTACAATGTAAATTCACTTACCCAAAGCATATACATTTATCACATATGGGTCATATTACAATATAAGTTCACTTACACAAAGCATATACATTTATAACAACGAGATTCACACCATCATATAAGCCCACTTACCTGAAGCGGAAGAATGAACTAAACAATTAATGACCTGAAATCCCAAAAATATATAATCACTAAATTATTTCGAAATAAATCAATATAAACACATTTTTAATATCATATAAATAGAAATTTAATTAAAACGGTGCAAATGGGTCTGAGCAAGGTCGAAAAATAATATATCAGGTCCATAAGTCAAATGATAAAGTTTTGGATCAAACGATTCAGACCGGGCTGGCTCAGACCAGACTGGTTCAGTTTTATCAGCTAGACCGGTTCAGACTGGTTTGGTTAAACTGAAATGGTCTGGTTCAGGTTGAACGGGTTCAAGACAGAACCAACTGGGTGCAAGACCTAGTTGCAGATATGAAAACATGAGGAAAAAAATAGGGGGAACGACGAGAAAGCGAGAAAACAAGGGGGAAGAGAGAAAACGAGAAGGAGAAAAAAACAAAGTGGGGAAGAAAAATAGTGAGAGAATCTGAGAGGGGAAGAGAGAGAGGGATATAGAGAGAAGTAGAGAGAGATAGAGATAGAGAAAATGAGAGACAATGCAAAGAGGGAAAGACAACGCAAGTTAGAGAGAAATAAAGAGAGAGACAGAGAAACAGAGGGTGAGAGAGGGAAACAGAGAGAGAGAGAGAGAGAGAGAGAGAGATGAATCCGAGAGAGGGGGAGGGGAAACAAAAAGAGAATGAGATAAAGAGCACCGGAGAGTGAGCGAGAGGAAAACAAAGGCTGAAGGAAAGTGAGGCGAAAAGCAATGATCGAAAAAAAATAGAGATAAAGGGCTTACCAAAGATGATGATGGAGCACTGACGACGACATACCACGTTGTTCTCGGAAAAAAAATATATAGAGATAGGGTGTATGTGCATACAGGTGTGAGTGGGTTTCAATTGGATGAGTGAGATTGCCGAATTAAGGATAAAAATAGGGTCAGGGTAATACTAGGTATACATAAACATATGATGTGGGTGAGTTTTTAAATTATATACTAAAACACTTTTTAAATTTAAAAAATTTAAACCTTGAATAAATCTTATCTAATTAAAAATAGTTTTACAAAAAAATACAAATAATTCATTTTTAAAATCAAATTTTAAAATTACATTATCTTTTAAATCAATTTTACGAAAATGCCCATTTACGAAAGATCGGAATATTACAGCCGCACTGTTATGGTAATAAAGTGTCATAGGCTTGTCAGCTTATGGAACAATTTCCAAAGTCTTCAAGAACTCTCTATACCATACAACCTCTCTAGCAGCTTCACAAACTACCACATATTCAGCTTTCATGATAGAATTAGCAATGCAATATTGCTTGATACTTCTCCATACAACTGCTCCGCCGTTTAGGATGAACACAAATCTTGAAGTGGACCTCCTAGAATCTTTATCTTCATGGAAATTAGAATCAGTATACCCCATCATATTAATGTCAACACCTGAATACACACGCATGTAGTTCCTTGTTCTCCTTATATACTTAAGGATATACTTAACGACATTCCAATGCTCAATTCCAGAATTAGATTGGAAATGACTCACCACTCCCACGACATAGCAAATGTTAGGACTAGTGCAAAGCATCACATACATGAGACTTTCTATGACTAAGGCATATGAATCTTTCTCATGTCTTCCTCTTCTTAAGGAGTCTTGGGAGACTACTACTTGGATAGACTGACTCCATGTCTGAAAGGTTTCAGATATCCCTTTTTGGAGTCTTGCTTACTGAAGCGATCCATCACTTTATCAATATAAGATGCTTGAGACAGTGTCAATTGTCTGTTCATCTAATCCCGAAAAATCTAAATACCTAGGACAAATGCAGCTTCTCCAAGATCCTTCATATCAAATTACTTTACAAACCAAATCTTTACATCAAATGGTTTCCATACATCATTCCCAATGAGTAGAATATCATCTACGTACAAGACTAGAAAAATCACTCTCCCTTCGTGAATCAGCTTATACACATAGGGTTTATCCACTAACTGTTCAAAATCAAAGTTATTAACAATTTCATCGAATATAATATTCCATGACCATGATACTTGCTTAAGTCTATAAATGGACTTCAACAGTTCGTAAACCTTGCCATCTTGACCTTTCTCCATGAACCCGCCTGGTTGAGCCATATAAATTCTCTCTTCAAAATTGCCATTCAGAAAAGTAGTCTTGACGTTCATCTGCCAGATTTCATAATCGAGGACAATAACAATGGACATGAGGAATCTGATGGATTTAAGCATGGTTACTGGCGATAAGGTATCCTCATAGTCTATACCTTCCTTTTGAGTGTAGCACTTGGCTACTAGCCTAGCTTTGAATGTCTCCACATTCCCATCCGGACTCTATTTTTCTTATAGATCCATTTACACCAAGTTTTACCCCTTCAAGAGGATCTTCAAGTTTTTAGACTCTGTTTGAGTATATCAAATGTATCTCAACGTTCATGGCTTCTTGCCATAGGTTTGCTTCAAGACTAGCCATAGCTTGTGAGGAGACGGGTTCATCATGATCTGAGAACTACTATTAAAGCATCTCCATAACACATATGTTGGGAGTTATGCCCTCAAAGCGTGTGTATTGACATTTTTATATAAAATTTATATGAGTATTATATTTTTCTTATAATTTTTCTTTTAAATTATTGTTGAATAATTTATATAAATATCTAAAAAATTTATATTCATTAGTGAGACTATGATCTTGTTTTGGTACGATAGGATTAAGATCATAGATAATGAATATAATTATTAGCAACAGATTAAGGTAAGAAATTTCTAATGAATAGTTGCTAGTACGCCTTCAACGCGGCCACAAGTTTTCATTTGTTTTTGGATTCTCTTTTTGCATCGTTTCGACCTCTACCCGATGCGAATAATTACATAATAACAATATTAATATTCTCGAGGAAAATTTATAGGAATATATAAAAATTAAATACAAATCCTAAAGGGAAAAACAATCTCTTCATAGATTGTCCCTCTATTTACATAACCAACAAAAATCTATACATAAAACCTAAATGGTTATGCAGAGGAATTATCAAAGTAATCAAAACCATCATTTATGTTTCATAAGAAATTTCTCAAATAATTCAAAACCTGGCTCTAATATCAATTGAAAGAATCCTCATAACGGAAAATATTGGATCTTGAAAGATTCGAAAAGCAACCATTTATATAGGTTAGAAAAAATATGTTTTGAAGCATGATGATCGAAACATGATAGTCTTCCTTATAATTCCTTGAATTGTCAACCAAAATCACGATCGGGTGTACACTTGAAAAAAATCAAATTGAAAAATCAATTCTGATTTTTTTTCGTAATTTTTTTGAAGACTTGTTGTCTTTCTTCATACTATAAAAGAACAGTTTTTTATTAAAGGTAAATATTATTAACCAAAAGAATATACACGGTTACAAAGGGCAGACCCTAGGTAATAACACACATTATAATGCTATAGCTGAGAGCTGGATACGCAATATAAACACACTATACTGCCGAAACAAGGAGCAGACAAGTTAATCTGAAACAGATATACCGCAATATAGATACAGCTCGTATCTCACAATAAGAAAAATCACAGAACAACCAAACCAAGAAAATCAACACCTAACCAGAGCACTACACAGACAATCTATATATCAAAACTACACAATCCACCACAAGATGATAAGACCACAATAGCTACTATAAGGTGCACCAATAGTTAACACATAGCAAACCAAAATACATAGCTACTAGACGACCAAAACTAAGATAAAAAATAACAACTGATAACGTAGAACAACGAAAATGTGTGACCTCACCGGAACCTCCTCGGTAGTGGTTGAATCCCTAGATATACAACTCGCTTTGTAGAATTCTAATATCTCGTACATCGCTCAACTCAGAACCGGATATCTTTCCCTGCGACTAAGCATGCCAGTGATGAGAAATAGGGCCTTGAGCACGAGATTCAAAGCAAGGGAAAACCCAACCGATGGACAGAGATGCGCGGACACTCTCCGAGCAGAGGCCAACAACCTTCTTCTTCTTGAATTTAAGATGAAACCCCGAAGAAAAGTCAGTGACCACAAATACACATAAATCGGTCATAAAAACCAGTCACGAAGCTCCTAAATTCGACGTAGCTTACACACGCTAAAGGAGGAAACCAGATCTGGAACAACACTCCAAATCTGGCGCACCACCAAAAGCACCACCACTTCAAGTCACCCATCTTTTCTGGTGACTGAAGACTGAAGGAACAAGGCGAAATAAGAGTTGAGGCAAAACCCGTGCCTCACTGGACCTCGACCGACTCTCCCCTACAACTTCAGGAAGATGAACAGACGGAGCCCAGCCCCGAACTCGATGGAGTCAAGACCAGGCTCACATCGAGAAGGAAATGGGTGTTCTCGGCGGCAAGGGTTGTTATTGAGAGAAGAATCTAGCGAGAGTCGAGACCTTCTCTAGATTCATTGGCATCCATGAGTTGCAATACCCATTCAAAAAACAACGGGTGGGAATTTAGTTCCCACCCGTATATATATTATTATTATTTTAATTAAAATAAAATAAAATAATTTTAATTAATTTTTTATCTTTTAAATTTAAGACTTGCTTAATTCTTTTAAGTCACTTGATTGACTATAACGTATCCACGTTGAGTAACTTGCTTTTTAAACAAGTCCGGTCATAGTGTAACTTAAATCTGAGGTTAGTAAAGTGGTCATATAGATAAAAATACTCTTGGCTATATAATTAATAAACTCTACCGATTAAACTCATAGTCAAATTTATTAATTATTATTTATGATTAACTCCACTATAAAATCATAATTGAACTCTTAATAAATTTTACATTACCCGACATAATTATAATTGTTCTATTATTCATTGTGTAATGCTCCTCCAAAATATAGTAACATGTATAATTATGTTAATTACTATCGACCTAATATTTATACACATCATGGCCTCCTTAGGTTCCAATTTCATTCTATTAGTCAACTATGATAATTCTCATACTTGATGCCTTAAGAAAATTATCAAATCTCTAGTATTCCACTAGAAATATTAAGCGCTTAGTTTATTGTGATAACATAAATGAATTATCTAAGATGTACTATGTCAATTAAATAAAAGTGTCTACGAATTCTACTATTAAGAATCTATTAACTGACTATCTCCAATAATCATGTCATCCAACCTATGAAATATGGTGACTCATAGAGTCTCATTCTTAATAGATCAAAATAACTAAGCTATTAAATATGAGCTCATAACTCTCTCAAGATTAAGAACACTCATAAAATGATACAATGAGTCTTAATTTTCATTTGATAGTATTTTATTGAAAATAAGATTTATTAGTCCTTTCAATACATTCTAAATTCACTAGTGTAAAGGGTTTTTTTAGCATGGAGAACCCTATACGACTAAATAATAAAGACCATAATTTGAAGAGAGAAAGAGAGAATAAAGACACCATCATTTAAGTGAAAAACCCTTAGAGGGAAGAAAAATCACGAGAAGATTGTTGATATTCACTAATATAAAGGATTTTACATAGTTTGTTGATAGGAGAAGAGGGAAAAGATAATGCCCTTCATTGCTTAGGTTGCCTCTCTTTTCTATTTTTCTATGAGCATATATTTATAGACCTTACAATAATAATAAGTATAAAAAAAGGATGATCACATCCCCTATGCTTTTGACTGATGGGATTGCTTTCAGGCGTGGACTCATTTACTTTGCTCATTCCTTTCAATTGTTTTGTCCTCAGCAACTCAATTAGTCATAGCCACTTGGTGGTTCCTTGTGGTTCGGGCCAATCAATCATAACCACTTGACTGTCAGTCTGAACCCTCCTTTCCATTTTGATGTTCTGTCCTGTCCAGGAGGTAATGATTTCCTATTCTCGAGAGGTCGGTTCCCGTACTAGAAGCGATGATCTCCCATTCTCGAGATGTCGGTTCCTGTTCTATTGTTCTTTCCTGAGTTAAGAGTGATGGTCTCCCATTCCAGAAGCGATTGTCACCTGTTCCAGAAGTATTGCCCCTCCATTCCAGAAGCAATAGGTTCCCCGCTTCAACATTCTTTCCCTATCTGACAAGTTCTCTCGCTTCGACGTTCTTTCTGTACATGTGTCTTCGGTGATTTTTTCCTATTCAACAAGTATATTAACTAAATACTCCATTTAGTGACCAAAGTAAGTCACTCTACATTATAGAATTAATCTACTACAATCTTTTCTTAGTAAAGCATCTAGCTTCACTAGACTGTGAAATTAAATATTTAAATCATAAAGAACTCTTGATTAAATATATTGTTCTCATTAGCTAAACTCTATAGGACCTACAAATCAATTACTATTATGCTTCTAGACAGATTATAAGAATGTACTGCACATAATACAAAAATAAACTATTTATTATAAATTAGAATTAAAGATCTCACTAAATACAATAGAATTTCAGTATTTTTTAGGACGCAATCATAACACTTCAATCATATTTGACCAACTTAATAACATCTTTGCATTGAAATATATGGGCCATATCCATCATTTTCGGCCTGAAGTTGTCTCGGTCTGATTATATTCAAGATTTGTTGCATATAGTACCAATATGAATGAAGCCAAGGCATGTTCTACTCATGTTGTTTTCTCTACAAAACTGGTTCCTAATTTTGGTGAGCCTTTGCCTCATATTACCAAGTACAAAGAATTATTAGAGCTCTGCTGATTGCAATAGTTGATTATAACTCGTCTAGATATCTCATACATTGTTATCAAAGGTTAGTCAATTTATTCACCAGACTGACAGGCCTATAAAAAGCTTTCGCAGTATCTCAAAGGAACCATACATGAGATGCTTGTTCTGTGTCTAACATAGTCACTAACTCTTGAAGCATACTCTGATGCAGACTGCATTAAATTCTTATGATAGGAAGTCATGAGGATATGTAATTTTCTTAGATGGCAATCTCACTCTTTTAGTCTTCTAAAACAAGAAGTTTTGGTTGTACTTCGATCAGATACTGAAAGTGAGTATAGAACATTAGCTAACTCAAGTGCAACTACATAACTAGTGTGGAATGTGGATTCCCTCTCTTCTCATAGAATTTCAAATCTATGTGACTAATAAGCTGGTGTGATAATAATGGGGCTGCTTCTTTGGCTGTCAATCCAGTTTCATGGGAAAGAACTAAAGCACATGAAACTAGATCTACTAAGGAAGACTTGCCAGCGCATCAAACTCATTAAGCTTGATGACAGTTGTTAGCTATTCTAACAAGTGTTAGTTTGTTCAGTTACTAAATCTGAGATAGGTTTCTCTCTAACTCTCTATATAGAGGATGATGTAATAACAAGTTAATTAATCAAGAAATACAAAATCTCCGAACAGCACACATGCTATGAATTTGTTTTCTCGTTACAACATGATTTCCTTTTTTTAAAACGTTACATGTTCATTTCATTATTAATTTATAATTAGATGGGAATCTCAAAGGGGAAAGAAAAATAATTTTGAATCTTTGATGGGATTGTAAAGGAAAAAATTCACACTTTTATAATTGGTCATGAATTTTTTACATCAAATCAAGAGAACAATTTAGAGAGAGAGAATAATGACACCATGATTGACGTGAAAAACTCTTAAATGGAAGAAAAACTACGGGGAGATTTTCATAGTATTTCATTATGGAGAAAGTGTTTACAAGACTATGAGTATTGAGAGTTGTTGTCTCATGTTTGGAGTTACATCTTGCCTCTATTTATAGGTCTTCATATAATCTGATACAACTTATCTAATTCTATCTAAAAATAGGATCGACAGAATATTCCCTGAGATCTAGCTTATCAACAATAACAACCTAGTGAACCTTGACTGTCTGATCAATCCAATGATCTTGATTAGCTTCTCTTTGGATTGTCATGTCAGCAAATCATATACTTTCGTCTGATTGGTTTATTCTTTATAACCGTCGAATTTGCCTTGTCATCAAATCATGTACTTTTGTCTGATTGGTTTATTCTTTATAATCGTCCAATTGATCTTATGGTTCTCATTCTATCTTCCCTTCGATGGAGTTTTCGGTCTAGATTTTGTCACATGTCGTATGAAATTTCGCATGAACATTGGCCCCCATTACACTTAACAGAATTTTATTCGTTGATGTGTAATGCTCATCTTTTCTTGTTCTGACGTTGCGTATGCCAATTTATATTCTCACGTGCTTCTTGGAAACATGCATTGTAATTTTCCAGGAAACTTTTTGACTGTCTACTATCAGCGATGACTTCCTCATTTCTTTCTGCCGTTATGTTCTTCCATTCCCGTTTACAGATGCTTTGCGATTGTTGAGTAACTTATTAGTCAGCTTGTTGTTGATGATCATTATTTCCCTTTTATTTACTGTTACACCTTTCTGTTCCTTTCATTGTGGGCTCATTGATAAATTTTTCCTGTTTTCTTCATTTTTCTTTTCCTCTTCTCGTATGTTAAGACTTGCGAAAAGAATATCGTACAAGAAGAATAAGATAATAATTTACTAAAATGAGTAAGGAGCAAGTGTACCATTTCGTAATTGCATCGCAGGAGTTTAAGTTTGATTATCTGCATTTATTGACAAAGTTTCTCCCGTTTCCTTTGCTACAGGCTTATTGATAGAGTTTCTCCCATTTTCTTTGCTACGGGCTCGTTGGAGAGTTTCTCCTGTTTCCTTTGATATGGGCTCCTTGGAGAGTTGCTCTCATTTCCTCCGCTACGGGCTCCTTGAAGAGTTTCCCCCGTTTCTTCCGCTACGGACTACTTGAAGAGTTTCTCCTGTTTCTTTCACTACAGGCTCTTTAAAGAGTTTCTCTTGTTTTCTTTGTCATGGGCTCCTTGGAAAGTTTCTCCCGTTTTCTTCGCTACGGGCTCCTTGAAGAGTTTCTCCCGTTGCCTTTGCTACAGCCTCTTGGAGAGTTTTTCCCATTTCTGCTTTCAAATGGACTTATGAACTGCCCATTTTCAAAGATTTAGATTCAAATAAAGAACCATTGCCCCATTTTCGCTTTGAGATGGGCTTCAGCTTGGTATTCATTGGCCTTGATTTGAGCATTTCTATTTACAAGTATTTTTTTACAACATAATTTTTCAAGCTGCTATTTGTTAGACTGTTTGTTAATCTTTCTATTGTGGATGTTGCTATCAACCCTCATGTTAGAGGTGTCGTTGTTGATACAACTGTGGTCTTTTGTATGTTTTTATGTTTTTCCTTTCTTTAAGACTTAGCAAATTTCCTTTATTCTTTCATATGCTTCTCATTTTATCTTTCTTTGTTCACTTTCATTTCCTTTCTTTCTCTTTTCATTTTTCACTTATTCTTTCTTCGTTTTCACTTTTTCTTTTCTCCACTTTCACCTTTTCCTTTATCCACTTTCACTTTTTTCACTTTTCGTATTTCTTCCTTTCTTCTTCTTCTCAGTTTCCTTATATTAAGCTAACACAACCACTGATCGCTTGACCTTACAATTCCCATCTGGTTCCTTTTTTTAAAATTCTTTTTGAATATTCATTTTCTTCTCACTTTATTTTCCTTTGTTTTCTTTCTTTTCCTCGCTTTCATATTTCTCGCTTTCTCTTTTTTGGTTATTTCTAAGTGTTGAATACTCTTTCCAAGATTTAGACATCTTGAGACCTTCTTCCTTTGTAATTCTCCATTCTTTTTCGGAGTTCTTTATTTACAGAGTTTTTCATTCTTCGTTCCTTTTAGAGCTCTTCCTTTCTAAATTTCTTTCCTTTTCGCAGTTCTTTCTTCTTCCCATTTTCAGAGCTTTTTCTTTTTAAAATTTCCTTCTTTCCAAACTTCCTTCATTTTGGTTTCCTTTAGAGGGTAGTATAGCAGACACTATTTCTTATGCACTTAAGCTCTTAGTGAGCTCAGGGGCACGTTCTGTTTCTTTTAGAAAGTAAAAGCCTTTAAGGACATGAACTTTCAAGGAGCTCATGGGTCCGTTTCCTTTAGAAAGTAAAAGTTTTGTGGATATGAACTTTTGGTGAGCTCAGGGATCTGTTTCCATTTTCTTTAAAAAGCAAAAACCTTCATGGACATGAACTCTTGGTGAACTCATGAGCTCGTTTCCTTATGAGAATGATATCCGTAGACACTCTCAAAGATATAAGCTTTTCGTAAAACTCAAGGGCCCTAAATTCTCTGTAGGACTCTTGCTAGAGACTTGCTAGAGTTTCTCTCTTGGATTTTCTTTTTCCCGTACAAATATATGCAACAAGAATGTTGAACAACACCATATATAATATCTTAATGGAATAAATAGGGAACGAATATATCGTAACTTTCTTCTAGAAGCTCGAATCTCATTGTGTAAATAATTTCAAAAAATTGACTTCCATAGCTTTGTAGCGAAGTTTAAATGTGTTGGTGAAGCTTAATATATGAAGCTGACAGTTCTGTACAGTCTTCTTTCCTAAACTCCTCCACAAGAATTTTCCTAACTTTGGATGAGGATCTCCAAACTGAATTCCATAAAATATGCTGAGAAGTAGACTTCAATATCTGATTCGTCATATGATGAACTCCTAATTGATGCAGTATAATTTCTAAAATTTACTATTCTGTGTTATCTTCATTTCGGAACAGCATGCACGAAAACTATCATAACTTTTGACCAGGAGCTCCAAATCGAATTTCGTAAAATTTTCCAAGAAGTAGACTTCGCATCTTTCTAATGGTACATGATTTACAATGGAATCGGCCCCCAGTTGTTACAGTTTAGTTTCTAAAGTTCACAGTTCTGCATAATCTTTTTTCTAAACAGCATGTATGAAAACTGACATAACCTTTACCACAAAAACCATAATAACTTTTGATCATGAGCTCCGAATTGATTTTAATAAAATCCTAAAAAGTAGACTTCCATATCTTTCATGATATAAGATTTACCATGTAATTTCCATCCAACATTTTCCATTTTTGTTATCGTTTCCGCTCCCATTTTTATTTTCCACTCCCGTTGCCTTTCCCTTAGTGGATAGCCATTCCTGTTATCACGATTTTCCTCCATTCTCGTTGTTAAGACATCCCATTGTTGAGAATTTTTCTGTTGTCAAGAAATTTTCCATGTCGCATCCGATAATTCTAGCTTTTCGAGTTCATCTAACTCATCGGACGACCAAGAGTTGTTTGATTGACCCCAAACAGACATAAGGATGACAAAAAGACTTTGCAGCGAATTCGTGGGTCCCATTTGAGAAGAGGGCCCAAACGGATACTTCAATCTCTTCCCGCTCAGAGCTCTCACTCCCAGCATCCACAGTGCTCAGATTGAGGCTCCCTCAAATTCTGATCCTCCTCTTCCACCAGCTCTTATTGTGCACGTTGTGGGTACTCCCGCTTCGGGAAATGGTTACAGGTTCCAGAGCACTGCTACTGGTGAACCTTTACCGGCTCTGTGGAGGTTGAAATGATTTTTCAACGCTCCCCTTCCATAATCTGTGAGTTTTTATATGATGTCATGGCTTCTCACGTTGTTCTTTGCGGCATTCAGTCTGACGTTGATACTAATAGCATGAAGAGGCTTGAGCTCGCCAACAACTTGAGCTATGCTTTGATGCGGGTAAAATTTTCTTTTCATTTCTCATGACATTTTTTCCGTTCCCAAGACTTTTCTCGTTCTCGTTGTTTGTTCATCCATTATTTTCCTGCACTTTTGCACATAGAAAAGAAAAAAGAAGATCTTCGAATATACATCGGTCGGAATTTTATTTTTTCATTTATCAATCAAGAAGGATTTTTTAGATAACCTTAAATTCAAAAATTGAATCCAAGATTTGATTTGATTTTAAAATTTAAAATAATCCTATCATAACAAGTTTTAGATAAGATGTTTCAAAATTCAAAACATGATTCAAAATTTGAATTAGAATTCAAATTAGGATAATATTATCAAAGCAAATTTTTGATAAAGATATTTTATTGTTCAAAATACGACAGTCTTATCATTTCATATAAGACATTTTGAAATTCAAAAATCAAAATATAATTTAAGATTCGGATTTGAATTTAAAATTTTATTTTACACACATCAAATTTGATTTTAACAAATTCTTTTTTCGACCTTTTCAGATCTATTTTTCTTTAATCGAATAAACAAGGAACGAGTTTACCCTTTTTCACTTCCTGTTCCGTTGCCATGTCATTTTCGTTTTGGCTTCCAATTTATTTCTATTTTCAATGTCGTACCCATTTATGTTTTCATCCTTGTTGCCACGACATTTCCATTGCCGTTGGCACAACGTTTCCTGTTCTCAATGTTTCCCATTCCCGTTGCCACAATGTTTCCCATTCTTGATGTTTCATGTTCCCATTGCCACAACGTTTCCCGTTCTCAATGTTTCCCATTCCTGTTGCCACAACATTTCTCGTTCTCAACGTTTCCCATTCCCGTTCTCAATGTTTCCCGTTCTCATTGCCACATCGTTTCCTGCTCTCAACGTCTCATGTTCTCAACATTTCCCGTTCCCGTTCTCTATGTTTCCCATTCCCGTTGTCACAACGTTTCCCGCTTCCGATTCTGCTTCCGTTTCCACTTTTACTTCTGTTTCTACTTCCGCTTCCATTGCTGAGGGGCGTTTGATTTAGTTTTGAGCATTTTGGAAGGAATTTCTCGAGTTTTTCTCTCGCTCTCAATGAAAGCACCAAATGCAAAGGAAAAAAAGTTCACACTTTTGTAATTGGTCGTGAATTTCTTACATCACATATGAAAATCAAGAGAATAATTTACATAGAGAGATAATAATGACACCATGATTTACGTGGAAAATCCTTGAAGGGAAGAAAAATCATGAGGAGATTTTGATAGTATTTCATTATGGAGAAAGAGTTTACAAGACTAATGAGTGTTGAGAGTTGTTGTCTCCTGTTTGAAGTTAAATCTTGCCTCTATTTATAGTTTTCATATAATCTGATACATCTTATCTAATTGTATCTAAAAATAGGATCAACAGAATATTTCTTGAGATCTAGCTTATTAACAATAACAACCAAGTGAATCTTGACCGTCTGATCAATCCAATGGTCTTCATTAGCTTCTCTTTGAATTGTAATGTCAGCAATTCATGTACTTTCGTTTGATTGTTCTATTCTTTATATCCGCTTAATTGATCTTACGGTTCTCGCTTTATCTTATCTTCGATGAAATTTTCAGTCTAGATTTTAGAACATGTTATGTGAAATTTTATATCTACAAAATTTTTTATGTTTATCCGTCCATGGTGGACCCACCAATGAGAATATAGTTTTCTATAACTAATATACTTAACGATTTCATATAAAATATAAAACATACTAATATGAGTTCTTATCGTTAAGAACGATATGATGTGACCGATCATTATGCAACCATTTCGTAGTGTAATATGACTAAATCCAAACCTTTTCCTGTGTGCTCTTCGCAATTTTTCTTTCTTGTGAAATAAAATAATGAAAAAGAAAAGTCCAAATCCATTTTAACGTAATCGACAGACAAATGTCCCTAATCCTCACTATACAGGTCGAATCAGGCTCTCTGAAGCTTTGTCCTAGACTAAGACTAACCACCTGACCGTGACAAATTGACACCGGTTGTTTTTAACGCCATCTTCTTGTATCGTCGCTTAAACCTCCTTATAAATCATATAATCCATATCCATGTGGGTTTATCGAATCTATAACCAAACCCCACTATCAGTTGGAGTCAAGGACAAGTTTTTGGCGAAGAAATTCTATTCCTCGTGTTAGATAATTGGAGGGTTTCTTTGTTTCTTATTCTTATGCATCAACGAGGTCACTGAACGAAGAAACAGAAAGAAAGAGAAATGGAAGGACGGGTGAAATTGGACAGGTGGGGTTATGAAGTTAGGACCTCTTCGGACGCTTGCATATATGCCATTAACGCCTTCTATAACCAGGCAAGTTCTTCCACTTTATCTCTTGATTTTTTATTCAGGGGTGCTTTCGGTTCTTATTATCTGAAAATGGGTTTTTGGATTTTGGGTTAAATGAGTGAAGGTCCTTAGTTATGGGAGACATAGGTCTGTGATTTTGGAAGCGCCGGCTCATGACAAAGACTGCGTTCTTGCCAACATTTTGGCCGCTCATTTCCTTTGCTCCTCCGATCCTTCTCGAGCACCTCTTCATCTTCAAGCTGCCAAGGTCCGTCTGGTAAGTTTCTACCTATTCTCTGCTAGAAATGACTTTTAATTTTCTCACTTTTCTTTTGCTAGTGCTATTGTGAAATTTCTACTAACAAGATTCTGTGAAATTGGTTATGAGAAAGGATGAAGGTACGTCGTACGAGAAGGCTGTTTTCAAGGCTGTCTATTCTTTGATTTCTGAAGACAGAGACGACGATGTCGCTATCGAGTTACATGCTCAGGTGGGGTGCTCCTCTTTGGTTTGACTTATCTATTTTTTTGTTTTTTTCTTGATGTTCTTCATCTAGCATTTATGTACGTTTCAAATAGTTTTTATCAATCTTCAAGCCTCAACAGCTTTGTAGATTCAAGATTCCTCTCTAGTTTGCCTACTAATGGAATGATTATTGCTTTCCATCCGACAAATGCCTGCTGCTTATATTGGCTTTTTTACTCTGAATCTGTGAATAAACATTTGAGGAATTTGCTTTTATTGGCTTGTTTCCTTGAGGCATTTAGGACATTGTCCGTGGACATCCAATTGTGGCGAAAACAGAATTGGTAATATTTTTCTTGCATACAAAATTGAAACGAAGATGAAAATATGATTAAAACATCAGGCACATCTATGATGTAATATAATGCCCAAGTTCATTCCAGAAATAACGAGGTTATATATAAAGATTTGCTTACTACTGGTTTCTTCATTGCTGGTACTCTAACTATATGTTTCGATGGTTTCATCTCCAACAGGTCGTATTGATAAAGCTACTGATTCAGTTGGTAGTTAGTTAAATGTTTGCTATAATTAGCAGTTAGAGTTAAGGTCAGCTTTATAATTCGGAATAACTCACTTGCTTGGAAAAGAAACCGTAACTGAAGCCATTTCATATGCATGTACCTCAGAACCAATTGTTATAGCAATTATTTGCTGTGATAACAAGTAGTAAATTATTTTGCATGAAATCTTATTTTTAGATGTAACCCGATGTAGTTCTGCTTTCACTATAATTAATTTTAAAGTCTTTGTTCTTGTCCAATTATCTTGCAGCTCTTAAAAGAATTCCCGAAAGATCTGGTATCGCTGAAAAGGGCCCAAGTGTTGTGCTTCTACATGGGGCATGCTGATTTATCCTTGGATCTAGTTCAGCAGGTTCCTTGCTGTACAACGAATGTTTTGTTATTTATTTTAAACCAAATATAAAAGTTTTAATTCGGAGTATAGCTACTCTAAATTTATTCTAAACAGAGAGTACTTGAATAAGATACTCGTTCTATGAGTTGACATTTTAAATAGTAGCGTTTCAATTTGACCCGATCCAATTTTTTATTTGTTAGGTATTACCAGAAAACGAAGAAGAAGACTACATCTATGGAATGCTCGCTTTTCCTTTACTAGAGCTTAACAAAATCGATGATGCTGAGAAAGCTGCAAGAAAGGGACTTGATATCAATAACAAGGACTGCTGGGCGCAACATGCTGTGAGTTATATCCATCTGACATCTAGAAAATGCACTTTGTCTCATTGTTAATCGTTATCTCTCCTATCTGGATTTTCTAAAAATTACAATGATTTAGCCATTCATTTTTTTAATAAGAATAAACCTTAAGGTTTCAATACTCGACTTAATACCTCTAAAATAGCAAGAATTAGACATCATAATGTTAAATAATACAATGTCAGAAGTATCAATGACATTGGCAATTTGAACACCCTTCTGACTATTGTAGTATTTGGATCTTATGCAGTTGTGCCATGTTCTTCAATATGATTGCCATTTTAGAGAAGCAATAGAGTTTATGGAAGCATGCTCTTCTTCATGGACAACTTGTTCGTCATTTATGTATGCACTTTTAAGTCATCTAAAAGAGTTCACCAATAATATTATCTCTTTATTTGATGTATATGTGGCTGACGGATTTTAATGTTCAGGCTGACTCACAATTGGTGGCATGTAGCTCTATGTTACTTGGAAGCTCACTCCCCAATTGAAAAAATCCTAGAGATATACGATAAATGTATATGGAAGGAGTTAGAGAAGCCTGATGCTGTACAAGCAGAGGTTTGATATTTCTTGTTTCATAAACATGACCCCTTTTCGATTTTAATATTTGATTCTTAACAATTTGGGTGCCTCCAGGTATACCTGAATGCCCTTGGTTTGTTATTGCGGTTATATGTGCGGGATCAAATTGACCTCTTTGAGGATCGACTGAAGATCTTAGCAGATAAGATAACAGATCATGTGAGTTACAAAACATACCTTGCATTATAAAAATCTTTAGCAGGTACTCATCTACTTTATTAGGTCATTCGAGTTATATTACTCTCGAGGATGTTTTTCGCTGCTGATTGTAATGTTATTTAAATGATCCTAGATGATCTTTAGAAGATTTGTTTGGATTTTGTAGTGTCTTAAGTAGTTTTAGACAGTTTGATTCTTATGAAGAGTATGTAAAATTTTAAGTCAAATGCTATCTTGTTATCCTTAAAGTAGCGTCTCTACGTCTTTCTACTATTCTCCAATAATGAAAAGTGTTCCTCAAATTTCAGACCTACTGGCATATGGAATGGCACCTTGATTTGTTGATATTGTGGGCTTTGGCTAATACCCATGAGTTCTCTAAAGCAGAAGATTTACTCAAAAGCATGAAGTCCAGGTTAAAAAGATTTTCCCCTGCACTGTGTTTTTCACCCTTATTTTATTGAATTTGAGATTTGACATATATTTTACTTTCCATCCTGCATCCTTCATGTAGAGTTTCTAGAATGAGCAAGAAAAAACAAATGAAAATGCAGAGAGGAATCCTGGTTCGTTACTCCTTTCCCTTTGATTCGTTATCTCCTATTAATCTTTTTTGTTCTTTAGCTCGTTTTTTGCCATTTTGATGCTCTATTGTCATTTCTTGTAATTTTCTCATTAAATACAAAACTTTCCTCGATATGGTCAAGAAGGACGCGGCTGAGGCTTCTCCTCCAGAAATTTCTGTTTTCAAACTCTTAACCTTGTTTAATCATTTTTTAGTTGCCTTTTCAATAGTATCTTAGTTTCTTCTTCATTTCTCTAGAAAACAAAACTAAAGAAAGTGAAGTCACTTTTGAAATAGTAGGCCCTTCATATGTGTTCTATTCTCAGCTTGCAGAAGCACTATACGAGTATGGAAGAGGTAACGAAAAGCAAGCATTAGTGTTGCTTGGTCCAGATTTTGATGCCAACGATTTTAAGGTATCTTTACTCAAAAACGTTTTTATTTCTCATTGCATCTTCATCAAAATATGACATAATGCTCTATGCAATAGATAATCGGGGCATCTGACGAACAACTTGACGTATTCAATGAAGTTTGGTACAATATTTTGTTGAATGTCGGAGTACCAACAAAAGGTAAGACTGTCTTTTTTTTTGTCAACATTCTACGGTTTAAATAGTAATAATGGTTGGTTTGGTTTCAGTTTTTACGAAACCATTAAATTTAGTTTGGGTTCGATTTCCTTTTAATATCACCCAACTCAAACCAAACCGGCTATTTAGGTACGAGGAAAAGTCTAATTTCATCGCAACCTAACCCAACCCTCATGCATGATCTCAACTTAATAAAATAAGATTTATTTTTTTATTGATTACGTACAAATTATTTTATTAATTAAGTTATCTAACAAAATAAGATTTATTTTATTACATGTGTTCTTTTCTTGCATTAACTATGTTAACTTTAAATACAAAAGAAATGAGACCGTCAACCCGAATCAAACCGATAGTTAATGGTTTGATTTGGGTTGGTTTAGTGTTTGATTGGTTTGGTTTGTTAATTTATATCAATCTCATTATATTGGTTTGGTTATAGAATTGATTTAAAATCAAATCATGGTTTGTTCATTTATATCAATCTCATTATATTGGTTTGGTTATAGAATTGATCTAAAATCAAATCAAACCGCTCAATAAACACCTCTAGTCAACAGGCTAGTCCATTTTGGTTTCCTTCTGACTGACTGCGATGCTTAAAATGCAGCGATTGAAATAATAGAGAAGCGGATCCAAAAGAGGGAGGGAGTCCCTTTCTTGTGGCGCCTTTTGGTACGACATTAACTTAATTCTTAGACCCATGGTGTCTACTTTTGTTGATATGATATCTCTACTTTTGTTGTGTTGGGGGTAGGAGAGAGGCTATAAGTTAACAGGAAGGCCGGAAGCTGCCATTGCAGGCGAGAAGGCGTCGACTTTGGAGGTTGCATATTTTTAGTACCCGTTTTGATCACTTCCACGTTCATACTTCCCCTTAAATCTGATAGTTTGAACATACACAAACACTAGCATCCCCCATCCTCCCCCCCCACCCCCCTCCCCCAAAAAAAGAAAAACAAACCCCGTCTGTTATGTTGTAATTCCTAAGGATCAAGAACAATTGATTGTATCTGATAAGAAATTATGGTATTACACTACGGAACATTTTTACATTGTACTACAGACTACATAGATGTTAATGAAGACAAATTGCTTAGGATGATTAATTGGAGGGTCATGGGTTTGAACTTTTATAATTTAATTTACTCTTATAATCTGAAAATTTGGATGCTTGGACGCATCTTATGTCATAATAACACGCACTGAAAAAGTGGCCTAACCTAATCTATCGGCTAATTGACATTTTTTACCCACTACAAATGCCCCATTTTCCTACCTCTTTTGACATTTTTACACAACCTGATAATGACCTTTCTTAATACATCCAAAAATGTTCTGACACATGTTTTACTATGTAGTCAACCCACACATGTGCATGTGGGATGTGGCCCCTTATCCAATTACCTCCTTCCATCCAATCAGTCTTTCGTCACGTCAGAATTCATGTTCGAAATGGAAGGCCTTACTCCACGTGTACGGCTACGAATCCTCCTTAGCTCCTCCACCACCTCCCTCGCGTCCGGTCTATCGTCTTTATCCGCCGCAACGCACCGGAACGCCAGCTCCGCCGCCGCGTCAACGCCGTCCATCGCCTCCGAATCCATAGCCAGAAATGTGTCCACCACCTGATGAAGCTGACCCATCTGGATCTTAGACACCACTAGATCAGCCAGAGCCATTTCCCTCTTGTCCCTGCACTGATCCACTGCTTTCAACCCCGTAATCAGCTCCAACAACACCACTCCGAAACTGTACACGTCACTCTTCTCTGTTAATCTAAACGATCGGTGATAATCAGGATCCAAGTACCCAGGCGTCCCCTGAGGACCAGTCCAAACGTACCCAGATGAAGCCGACGATGAATCAGGGAAGATTAACAGCCTGGAGAGCCCAAAGTCTCCGACTTTGATTCTCATGTCTCTCTCTACAAAAATGTTGGACGAAGTAATGTCTCTGTGAACAATTGGGGGAACTACAGAGAAATGCAAGTACTCCATGGCCATGGCTGTTTGCAGAGCTACGTCGATTCTCACTGCCCATGTCAGCGACCCTTTTCGGTGCAAGCTTTTTGGGCCATGGAGATGGTCTGCTAGAGTCCCATTTGGGACGTAGTCGTAAATTAGAATAAGCCCTCTTGGGTCGCTGCAATAGCCATGGAGCTTGACGAGATTCGGGTGGTTAATTGAAGAAAGAATCAGAATTTCATTGCAGAAGGACTTAGTGGAGAAGGCGCGGCCTGCGGCGGCGGCGTGATGGTGGTGCTTATGGAGGTACTTCACGGCGACTATTCTTCCGTCCTGTAGCTGCCCTAAGAACACCGACCCAAACCCACCGTCGCCGATTTTCCGTTTCGGGTCGAACCGATTCGTCGAGGATTCGAGTTCTTCGTAGGTGAAGACCGGCGGAAAAAGATGAGCGGACCGGTGATTGTTGAGAAAGATAGCAGCTGGGTCTTCCTCCTCAGCCGACGATCTCAACCATCTATACCTAAAAATCGCTGCAGAAACCGAAATAATCGACAACAAGCACGCCAAAGCCAAGATTGAAGACATAATAGCGATTCTATTGGGGTTGTCTTGCCGAACCCATGGAGGCGAGAACCGAGATTTGGAGCGAAAGCAAATGAATTGCTTATTTGGGTCAGAAGAATTGAACCCGCAAACACCATTCTTAGCTTGGCACTCTTTACAGTTCAAAAAGTAACGATCTTGAGCTTCATCCCACTCGACTTCAATCCCAGATCTGAGAATAATATCCAAAAACCCCAAAACATCGCCTTGACAACCCTGCTCCGAAATGGGATGATGTGAAATCCCACAATCACGAAGCAAATGAACTGGATTTTTAATAACCTTGCACTCCCATGGACAATGGCTGCAATTGGGAAGAGCAGGAGGCGAACACGGCCGGAGCAAAGACAGCCGAGAGCAATATCCGTCGGAGATTCGAAACGGCGAGCCAGAGAGGTTAATGGAGCGGTTGGGGATGGAGAGGAAGCGAGAAACAGAGCAGTTCCTATTGGATTCATTTGTTGCAGTCGATGTGTTCGACGAAATGGGTGAGAGAAGCAGAGTGGCGGAGCTAGTGTTGTAGCTGAGGAGAGAGAAAGAGAGGTCATTTATGGAGATGATAGAATGAGGAGAGGAACAATTAACTTGGAAAGAAGGGTGACCACAGCCTGGTGAAGAAGAGAAAGGGAAGGAAGGGAAAGAGGAGAATGGTGGGCATGAAGATGTGGAAGTTTGAGTTTTTGAGGAGCAAGTGGAAGCAGCGGTGAGCAATGGGTAGAGTGTGAAGAAGAAGATGAGAAGGGTGGAAAGGAAAGTAGAAGAATGAGGACGAAATGGAGGCATTGAAGCAGAGAAGAAAATAGTCAGTAATGGAAGGACATGGAGGTGGAACTTGAGAGATCTGAATCTGAGTTCTAAGATTTTGAGTTTTGTTTTTGCCTGTGTTCTTGGAACTGCAGCAGAGAGAGAGAGAGAGAGAGAGAGAGAGAGAGAGAGAGAGAGAGAGAGAGAGAGAGAGAGAGAGAGAGAAAGTGAGAGAGAGAGATGGGTCTCGTGGTTAGAGCAAAGGTCACGTGAAGGAAAGAATGTGGATGAAGACGAGAGAAAATCGAAATCTGTGTGGAAATATAGTGGAAGTGTAAAGCCTTTTCTTCTCCACTCCTTTCGGTTTTTTTTTTCCTTTAAATAAATGCTTTTGCTTTTTTACCATATTAGTTTTGGTTCGAAAATTCTTTGGTAGGTGACTCAATTGTTGACCTTTTTTACTCCCTCGTTTAATTAGTGTGTTGTTATTTTCATAGATGGTGCAATAGTGCCAAAATAAGTAGGGTAAAATTCAAAAACATTCCCTATATCATTTGTAAATAAAAATTTCTATTCACACCTCAAAAATATCCTGTATCAATACTAGCTCTATATATCGTTAGCCTCTCCTTTGCAAAGAGTAACTACTAAACTAAACCACTCCTTCAAATGTGGTTTTTTTCTAGATGGAGGTCTTCCTGATCCCTTCTCAGCTAAGATTTCTCTTTTAGTTGTTTGCTTTTAATTTTCTTTTGATTTATCTGCCTCATCATATTTATTAGTGATTTTCTTTATAAAATTATATATATAGTTTTGATCTCTCATATAGATGAGAGTTTCCTTTGTTTCTATGGGAGCCTCTTGGAAGTATAGACTTTAGGACTCAATTATGATATATTTGATGGGTGTTATTGAATTTTCTCAGCCTCAAAAGTTAGCTTGAAATGTGATAGTTTCCCATACACTTATAAACTGACTATCAGACTCTTCCACAACCGATATAAGATAATCCTAACAATCTCTCCTGTCACACATCAGTCCAGAGTTGGATGACTATTGACTCACTCTACCCAGATTCACCAACCATCAGGGCTTGAGTCAGATAACCGTCGACTCGCTTCAACCGGATTCACCGTACACCAGGTTATGAGTCGGAGGGCTAATGATTCACTTCACCTGGATTGGGCTGTAGATTGGTTGGATAAACCTTGACCTAACTATGATACCAGTGTTGGGTACTATTGGGCCTTCTCAACCCTAAAAGTTAGCTTGAGAGATGATATTTTCCCTCACAATTATAAACTGAGTACCCGTCCCTTCCACAACCGATGTGAGGAAACAATCTCATCCGTCACACATTGGGACCTGAATCGGATAATTATCGACATATTCCACCCCGATTCACCAACCAGCAGGTCCTGAGTCGAATAACGGTCGACCCACTGCACCCGAATTACCATACATCAGGTCGTGTGTCGAGGAGCCAAAAATTCACTTCACCCGATTCATCACACGTCAAGTTATGCGTTGGGGGGCTAACGACTCACTTTCCTAGATTGGACTGGAGACTTGTTGCAGGCCATTATTCATCACAATGCTCTATAAGAATACCATAGCTTACGTGTACAGTAGTGATCAGATATCGCGGGAAGTTGGAGAAAGCTCTTACTCGCATTGGGGCTGAGGCTGAACTCGAGAGGAAAAAGAGAGCTGAGGCTGAACTTAGGGAGATGGATGAGAAGAAAACTGAGGAGATTGTCATTCTCAAGGTCCAGAACTTCAAGTTTGATGAAGCACTTAAAGTCGTAATGTCAGCAAAAGATTTTGTTGTCCAAGAGAAGGAGAAAGAGGTGAGCCACACTTTTAAGAAGTTTTTGATGAGGCAGAGCAAGCTATTTATAGCTTTGGTTATCTTGATGGCTTTGCTCTTGTTCCCACGAGGCGCCTCCTTTCTGACGAGCCATTGACTCCCGTTCCAAGCCTAGAAAGTGTGGATCCTCCAGTTGAGGTTCTAGAAGACGTGACTCTGACCACATATTCTTCTGAGGCCCATCATTATCACTTGATTTATATGTTATTGGATATATTTTATTTCCTTGTTTTGTAAACATTTTCTTTCACCAATGAAATTTTAAGATCCTCATTTGCCTTCTTGAATCAACTATGACTTAATTCTGACCCGTACTGTTTGTTTATTACTTTCTTCTTCCACTCTTTTGTTTTTAAGGATGTATACATTCTTTGGTAGTGTACTTTTGAAAAGTCTGTCCTTGAGGATTTGTGTTCATTGTAGAATCATTAATCCTAATTTTTCTTTAGAGAACAAATGTTCGTTATACTGCAATTCATTCTCAATTACTTAGGCTCATTGTAGAGTAGTGGTCCTGATTTTCTTTAGAGAACGACTGCTCATTGTAATTAAGTCCATTCTCAAGAAATGAGACTCATTGTAGATTCATGGCCTCAATTTCCTTAAGAAAACGATTGCACGGTCTGTTCTTCAACTACATTTTTTGAGATTACTAGAGCTTTAAAATGAGACAAGTGAACACTATTTTTTACATGGAGAACCCTTAGTGGGTGAAAAAACTAGAAGTTGTTTCACTGATAATAAAACAAAATTAAATTTTAGATAAATAAGATCATGTGTAATATCTCCATAAATGAGCTATGTTCGATGGCTTTGACATATCTTTACCGTCTTTTGTTGCCAGGAGATAATGCCCATTTTCGCCAATCTTTCAAGTGATGTAAGGTCCTTCCCAGTTAGGTTGCAACTTGCCTTCTCTGGCTTGAAATATTTTCTTTAGAACCAAATCTCCTACTTAGAATTTCTGTTTGTTAGCCTTTTTTCGAAAGTAGGATTTCCGCTTCTGGTCTTAATTGGCCAGTTTGATCAATGTTGTCTCCCTTCTTTCTTCAAGGAAATCCATGATTTCTTACATCAACTTAAAATTCGGGGATTCATTTAAGTCTAATCTCATCACCGGTGCTTGTTATTTAGGTTGGATTCAGTTTTAAGATTTGACGAAAAATAAATGAACCACGAACGGTTCATGAGCGGAAAATAAAAAAAAAATTCACAAAAACATTTAATCATATTAAATGTAAAACCTTTTCTATGATCATGCGTATTTAGATAAACATATTTAGAATGGGTAGAAAAAATTTTATACCTTTCTTGTATCAGAGAAATTATGATTTGGTGGAATCCAATTAGTCGTCTCACACTTAGGGGGCGGTAACTTCTAAGGGGGAAGAAAACATTTTTCTTGCTGTCTGTAATCACACACTGTGATTAAGATTATATCAACACACTTAGGGGGCAACGCTAATGGCCATCCCTTATATAATGATTACAGAATTTACACATATATCTTTATATTATAAATTATCAAAAATATCATCCCTACACTGTCTTCTGCGATTTTTACATATTCCTAAGAGCCATTGTGTTCAAATTTATCAATCAAAATCGATAAATTAAATTGATCTCTATCAATTAATTAATTTCTTTTATTTACTAGTTATCTAATAATTCAAAATAACTAATTAATTAATTTGAACATTAATTCTGCTCTTCACTACTTTAGTGATGACACCCATCACATATGAGTTTGGGAAGTGTACATTGGTCCAAAACACGTTTTTTGTCCAACTGATGTTGTTTCTCATTTATGTCCTCACGAGTTACTCCTGAGACTGAATAGAATCATCAATTCCATCAGTTCCTGGTTTGTTGGTACCAATTCAATCTTCGGTCACATCGATCGCAGAAGAAATTCCCTTTCTTTTAATTGTACATGCTCCCATAGCAATAACATATTTTGGTTCAGGCATTTGCTCATATAATCTGACTACACATGAATAAAGTTATAGGATTCAAATACTCGGTGAATTTATCTTCATAAATTCCTGACCTATTTAATCATGACATCTTACGACTCCACTATAGGTATAATGCCGGATCAACTCTCGATTCATGCACGCTACATTTTTTATTGGGGTAAATAAACACTTATATTTCATGGTCGACATAATATTTTATTATGTTATCCTTCGTGAATACCAGTAACAACAGCGGGATGTCAAATTATCATTTTACCCTTCTAGTTATTATTTTATTAACTCATTTATTGACTGTGAATAAGAAAGATATAACAATGAATTTTCTCACACAGTTTACCATGTCTTATTCAATGATTAATTTCATCGAGTATTTGGCTAGATTTATTTACTCACACACTCATCAATAAGACATAAGGTGATATTGTTGCATTTTACAATCTTCCACGAATTTCATATTTGTGAATCATATAACTCCAACATAATTGAATCACGATCCCAACAGTCAAGATATTGTCTGACAATTCGAGCTCACTCCTTTTATGTATTAAAGGCCATAAGTAACTAAGTCAAGTTTTATGTTCACCTCAGGATTAAGGTAATCATGAAAATACCCTTAAGGTGTAACAATTAGATTTAGAGCTAGATAAACGTCTTTGCTCGAAACTAATTTATTACTAATCTATTCAACATGTTCCATAACATGTCTAGGTCAACCGTTAGAGTCTCCACTCCCATGCCTCAAGACCGGCATCCTTTGGTTCAACCTAACAGTCGTAATTGGACTTAATTGCCCAGTCAATCCTTAGACTGCGAATAATATTCTGAACTATTTCAGAAGAGTTTGTCTGGGAGACTCCTCTATCTTTACTCTTCTTACGTTGATAATAGTTCCAGGACATAAGTAAATTATAAACACATTTTAACTAAAGGAAAAATTTCATTGGTTCATAAAACTTAGTAATACATAAATATAGGAGAAATAACTAAATACTCATAAATAGTTATTACACCTTATTTTATGAACACAATTCCAACAATCTCCCACTTGGACTAAAGTAGGCGTGTACAACCTCGTATCCTCATGCCCTCTAGAAGAGCATCAAAGACTTTACTGCTTAAAGTCTTCATGATAGATCTGCCAGGTTATTGACCACCGATATATGTGTTACTAAAACATCTTCATGCTAAACAATCTCTCTTATGTGGTAATAGTTACGCTCTATGTGTTTGAATCTTTTATGGCTCCTCAGTTCCTCGAGTTTATTACAGCTCCACTATTATCGCAATAAAGTATCATGGCTTTGTTAGCTTCTGGAACGACTTCCAGAGTCATTAGAAACTTTCTAAGCTAAGCAGCCTCCTTTGCAACTTCACAAGCTGCCACATACTTAGCTTACATGGTAGAAACAACAATGCAAGATTGTTTGATACTTATCCATACTACTGTTCAACCATTCAAGATAAGTACTGATCCTGAAGTGGACCTCTTAGAATCCTTGTTTGCTTGAAAATTTGGGGTTGGTATAACCCATCATATTCAAGTCAGTACCTGAATACACGAGCATGTAGTTTTTCGTTCTCCCAAGATACTTGAGGATATGCTTGACGACATTCTAATGCTCGAGTCTAGGATTAGATTCGAAACAAGTCACCACGCCCACGGCGTAGCAAATATATGGCCTATTACAAGATCACATACATAAAACTTCCTGCGGCTGAAGCATAACGAATATTTATCATGTCTTCCTCTTTTTGAGGAGTCTTGGGAGACTCCTCCATGGAGAGGCTGACTACATACCTAAAGGAAAGATATCCCTTCTTGGAGTCTTGCAATCCATCAACTTATCAATGTGATTGCTTCAGACAATGCCAATTGTTTGTTCTTACGATCTCAAAAGATCTGAATACCTAAGACAAAGGCAACTTGTAACATCCTAAAAATTTCACAGAGTTTTAGTTAAATATTTTAACAAAAACATCGTAGAAGCTAGGTCAATTTTTTTTTAAAAAAACTAACTCATACTAATTAAAATAATATATTATGAAAAACTAAATCCTTCATCAAAAGAAATTTTACTTAATACAATATTCAAGAACTCAAGAGTACGTGTTTTTAAGTCTCATGATTTAACTTAAATAAAACTTAACATCAAATAAACAACTACTAAGACTTTTAAATATGACTCGATGACTCTAGTTCGTTGCCAAAGTCGCTAGACCTCTTCGACTTTAAACTTCTCATCAATGTTATCATCATATGAAAATTTATAATAAAATAGAGTGAGTATATAGAAATATACTCAGTAAGTAAAATATCACATATGCAAAACAGAACAACACATACAAATCGTAACACATGCATACTTTTCAGATCTTTCTTACAGAGTTTGTTGGCCAACTTTTATTAGAGTTCTCCACCACACCCAGAACAGAGATTACCCGTATCGGTTATGGTTAGTTATGAGGTAAGTACAGGTGACCTTTCTCACAAGTACCACTTCTCACCTTCGAAGAGGTGGAATCAGTTGCGCTAACGCCTTCCCACAAAATTAACCAAAGCATAAAATAGAGACCATTTCTGCAAGGATTAGGCAAACAGAGACCTCTCCCGAAGGACAAGGCAAACAAAGCAGAATGGTGGGCACGTGACTCGAATAACACATAATTAATTCTTCATGCATTCATTTAACATTTATTCTTATCTTCCAACATATATTAACTCATCAAAAATACAATATAAGAAAATACATCAGCACCATAATTGAACAATGTTATAAAGAAAGTAGAGTCATAGTACACTATACATCACAAAACATAAACATAGTTCTATTAAAACGTTTCAGCCATACAATGCAAAATATTAGATACGAACATTTCACTTATCTTATATACCTCTGTAAGTTCCTAAAGTTTAAGTCTTGAAGGCTAAAGGAGAAAAATTCCATTCTTATATGTTTTTTCGTGTTCCCATGAGGCTTCTTCAACCTCATGATTCTTCCAACGCTCCTTCACCAGATGGATCTCTTTAGTTCGTAAAACCTGAGTCTTTTTGTCAAGTGTTTGGTAGTTCTTCATAAGTTAGATATTCATGTAGATGACGTGATTCGTAATTCAAAAGATGGGACGGTTCATCAATATATTTACGCAACATCGAGACATGAAATACATCGTGTACTGCAACCAAGTCTGGTGGTAGAGCCACATGGTAAGCCACAACTCTTATTTGTTCTAAGATCTTGAAAGGACCAATAAAACGAGGATTAAACTTTCCTTTCTTTTTGAATCACATAACTCCCTTCATGTGAGCTATCTTTATAAACACTATGTCACCCCACTTCAAATTCTAAGTTCTTCCTACGAGTATCTGCATAACTATTTTGGCGACACTGAGTAGTTCTAATTATTTCTTCAATTTTGAAAATAGCATGATTCGCTTGTTGAACCATATATGGGTCTAATAGCTTTCTTTCACCAACTTCATCCTAATGGATTGGTGATCGACATTTTCATCCATATAAAGCTTCAAATGGTGTCATCCTGATTGTTGCCTGGTAACTGTTATTGTACACAAACTCAACGAGATGTAACTGATTACTCCAACTAATCTTGATGTTCAAAACACATGCTCTGAGCATATCCTCAAGTGTCTGAATGGTTCTTTCCGACCAACCATTAGTTTGAGAGTGAAAAACTGTACTAAAACTCAATTGCGTACCCAAATCTTTTTGAAGACTATGCCAAAACTTGGAGGTAAATCTTGGATCACGATCAGATACAATGAATACAGCTACACCATGCAGTCTGACGATTTTTCTCACATACAACGTCGCCCAGTCTTCTACTGAAAACGTTACACGACCTGGCAGGAAATGAGTAGACTTAGTCAATCGATCGACTATTACCCAAATTGTATTATATCCTTTCACCGTCCTTGGCAATCCTGATACAAAGTCCATTGGAATATGTTCTCATTTTCATTCGAGTATTTCTAGAGGTTGTAAAAAGCCGGACGAATGTTGGCACTCAGCCTTCACTTGTTGGCAGGTTAGCCACTGATCCACGAATTTCGCTACATCACACTTTATACCATTCCACCAAAAGAGTCGTCTCAAATCGATCGACTATTACCCAAATTGTATCATATCCTTTCACCGTCCTTGGCAATCCTGATACAAAATTCATCGAAATATGTTCTCATTTCCATTTGAGTATTTCTAGAGGTTGCAAAAGGCCGGACGGATGCTGGTGCTCAGCCTTCACTTGTTGGCAAGTTAGACACTGATCCACGAATTTCGCTACATCACACTTTATACCATTCCACCAAAAGTGTCGTCTCAAATCATGATACATCTTCGTACTACCCAGATGAATAGAATAAAGGGTATTGTGATCTTCAGTTAGTATGTCTCTCTTCATATCCACCTATCATATACCACCATTCTATCATTGAATTTGAGGATTCCGTCACTTGAAATTGAGAAATTTTTCCACTTATCACATTCCAACTCTGGTATGATCTTTATTGATGTAGCATCCTCATGCTGGGCTTCATGAATTCTGTCTTGAAGTATAGGTTTTACTATTAAATGAGCGAGCTTAGCTGTAGCACCCTGAACCAAGACTTCCATTTTGAATCTCTTGATATAATTTTGAATAGATTGTTTAGAAGTAATAAGAGTGCTCGAAACACCTGTTTTCCTACTAAGGGCATCTGCTACTACGTTAGCTTTACGAGGATGGTAATTAATGATGCAATCATAATCCTTAACAAGCTCTAACCATATGTGTTGCCTCATGTTAAGTTCTTTCTGTGTGAACAGATACTTTAGACTCTTGTGATCTGTGAATATTTCTACCTTCCATCCATAGAGATAGTGACGTCAAATTAAAAAAAAACTACTTCTGCGAGTTCCAAATCATGGGTTGGGTAATTTTGCTCATAACCTTTTAGCTGTCAAGAAGCATAGGCAATGATTTTTTTATGTTGCATCAATACACAACCTAGACCTACATGTGACGTGTCACTATAGATAACAAAACCATCACTTCCTGAGAATACGATAAGGATTGGTGCTGTCACTAACCTTTGTTTGATTTCTTGAAAACTCTTCTCACATTCTTCTGTCCAAAAGTACCATGCATTTTTCCTTGTCAACTTGGTCAACGGTGTAAAAATCTTAGAGAATCCCTCCATAAACCTCCTCCAACAGTATGCAAATCCCAAGAAACTCCTAATTTTCTTAACTCTTGTTGGACGGTTTCAGTTCATTACTACTTCTATCTTAGCGAGTTCCACTGACATACCTTCTTTAGAAACTACATGTCCCAAAAAAAGTAATACTAAATAACCAACTCCCACTTACTAAACTTGGCATACAACCTCTGGACTTTTAAAATCTGAAGTGTGGTTCTAGATGTTCCTCATGATCTCCCTAATACTTAGAGTAGATTAAGATGTCATCTAGGAAAATAATGAAAATTTGATCCAAGAAATCACGAAAAAACCCGATTCATCAAGTCCATGAATACGGTAGGGGCTTTGGTCAAACCAAAAGGCATGACCAAGAACTTGTAATGTCCATAACAAGTACGAAAAGCACCCTTTGGTATGTCCTCCTTCTGTATTCTTAGTTGATGATACCAAGATCGCAAGTCAATCTTCGAGAAAACACAAGCTTCCTGAAGTTGATCAAACAAATCTTCTATTCAGGGTGGATGGTACTTATTTTTAATGGTAACTTTGTTCAATTTCCAATAGTCGATACAAAGCCTCATGGATCCATCTTTCTTCTTCACAAAGAGAACAAGTGCACCCTAGGGTGAGACACTAGGGTGAATAAAGCCCTTGTCCAATCAATCTTGTAGTTATTCCTTAAATTCTTTCATCTCTGTAGGTCTCATACGCTGCTTAGATATTGGAGATATCCCAGGATGTTGAAATCTAATCTATAGCAGGTGGTACGCCTGGCAACGTATTAGGAAAACCATCTGGGAAATCTTTAACCACCTTGATATTGCTTGGCTCTAACGCCAACTTCTATGTGCCAAACATTGCTAATCAAGTAGCCCCAACAACCATTGCTAATCAATCATCTGGCTTGTAGGGACGATATGATTCGAGGTAGTGTGTGCAAATGCGATCCTTTAAATTTGAAGCTTGACTTACTCGGAGAGTTAAACATTACCTTTCGTTGACAATATACGATATTGGCGTAGTTAGAAGCTAGCCAATCCATACCAAAAATAACATCAAAGTCATGCATACTTAAAAGAGTAAGAGTGGCCTCCAACACTCTATCACCAATAGCTACAAAACAAGATTTGATGGTCTTGTCTGTATACAGAATACCACTCGAAGGGGTGGACACACAAAGCTCAACCTCAAGAGGTACTATCTCCACACTCAACTTCCTAGAGGACTTAGCAGAAATAAAAGAATGCGTAGAGAAAGAATCAAACAATATAAATCAGCCTTAGTCATGTCATAAACTTTCCCTTATGCTTTGGGTATGTTCCAGATCCTTTGACTATTAGGCTTGTTCTTCATCTCAAGGCAGTCTTGCACAAATGCCTGATTTTACCAGAAAAAACATGCTCATATAATCTTAACTAGAGTCGTCTAAGTCAACTTATCGATAAAAGATACGTACTTAACGAAACTAACAGAACTGCTTATTCTAAGGAAAATAATATAAAGAATTTCTATGTAATATTATCCTTATAAATCATAAATCTCAATGAAAATCTTCATCTGGGTCTTCTTCTGGATCTTCCTCTGCACCTTCTTCTAGACTTAGGGCTCTTGGGGTAATGTACGCCCTGGGGCCGCAACCAGGTTCGTAGTCCTTAACGACAGATGCCTGAATCTCAACTAATAAATTCCTAGGAGCTAAACAGATAACTTCCTCATCGTTAGATCCAATCGGCTTATCCCCAACGTCATTATGCCTCGTTGAAAAGCGTCAAATTCTAACCTATCGGGGAAAAACTTCTAGCTACAAGAAGATAATGCCCCTCTATGCTCAGTGCTGAAGCACAATTATGTGCTCCCCTCCTAATGATCCGTGGATTCTATACTCTAATCAGACGTCTATGATTTGGGTCCAATAACATCTTTCTTATAAATCGCATAGGAACACTACAAGAAACAAGGGCTGGAGCGACCGATATTTTGGTTGGTGAATTCCTAAAAAATTATCATGAACTTCATCGCTTTTGCTTTGTCAGCGAAAGTCTTTCACGAAGAATATATGGATCTCGTCGCGTTAGCCTTTAGCGATAAAAAAACTAGTCGCGAAAGGCTTTCGCGACAAAAATAAATATTGGTCGCGAAAGGTTTTTCGCGTAAAATAACTCTTGGTCGCAAAAAGCTTTTGGGATGGAAAAAAATTTGGTCGCCAAAGGCTTCTGGACCAAAAAAAAGTTTCATATCACCTGTAATATCAATTAATATCATCAAAAAATTTATCAAACCTGATATTTTTCTAAGAAATACATATATATAAATATCGTTAATATCGTAGTTCATTACAAAATCTCCGAATCATAATTCATTATAGAATTTGGTCACAAATGTATCTAAAGAAAAATAAAGAAGAGAATATTTAAAGTTTGATGTTACAACTACAAAGCTTAACAAATATTCTATCGCTCATGTTTCTGTTGTTAAGTCATCGTCAGGAGATGGAAAACCGTTTTGACGAGCCCAAGCAAGTAAGCTTTGTAGTTGACTTCATCTACATGATTTGTTTCTTTAATCTATATTTTCTACTCCAACTTGACTCTTTTTCTTGGAAGATGTTGGTGGGGCTGCATGTTCTAGACCTTTATTTCTTCCAAGTACTTCTTCAACTATCTCTTCTTCAGAGCGAGGTGTGACATCATCAGTGATAGGCTCATCTCGTAAAGCACACATACGTTCCTATGTAATATCATAATGAGCCAAGCTTTAAATTAAAACTAACACTATCATCTTTAGACAAGTAACATCGATCAGAAAGTATTCAAACATCATCATCAAGCACGCTCAGATACAAAGTGATAAGCCCCCCATCCCCCGCTCACACACACATTGAAACTAGCACTATTATCTGTAAACAATGAGCATCAATTTAGAAAATATTCAAAAATCATCTAACACGCTCAGATACAAAGTGATAACCCCCCCCCCCCC